>CM023481.1:18056155-18553029 GCA_013339685.2 Hyalomma asiaticum | reverse complement strand
TTCCCAGCCGCGGGTTCGGGTTCGGTTCGACACCTTCATGACTCTGTCACAGCTTCCCTTTTCCATGTGATACTAGATGGACACGCCGAGCCTGCTTCTGCGTGCGCCTATTTTATTGACGTATGTCATAGTGTTATTCTGCTACATGGTTCGAGAGCTTTATTTGACCCTTATAATACTGTTTAAATATTATCATCATCATCCGCCTGTCTATGCCCACTGCAGAGCAAAGGTCTCTCCCATAGATCTCTAATTATCCTGGTCCTTTGCTAATTGCGACCAATTTACCCCCGGAAACTTCTTGATTTCAACTGTCCACAATTTCTTCCACCCCCTGGCACTCTTGCCTTCTCTAGAGATACACTCTGTTGCCCTTAATGAGCACCGGTTGTCTTGCCTTCCCATTACATGGCCCGCCCACGTCCATTTCTTCTTCTTAATTTCTATTAATATGTCCCTAAACGCATTTTACCCTAACCCACTCCACTTTCTTCGTGTCCCTTAATGTTACACCTACAATTTTCCGTTCCATTGCTCGCTCCATCGTCCTTAATTTAAGCTGAACCCTTTTAGTAAGCCTCCCAAGTTTCTGCCCCATATGCGAGTACCGGTAAGATGCAGCTGTTACTCACGTTCCTCTTAAGGGAGAATAATAACCTAGCATTCATTATTTGAGAATGCTTGCCGAATTCACTCCACTCCATTGTTACCCTCCTAGTTATCTCATCCTCATGGTTCGGGTCACGGGTCACTTCCTGGCCTAAGTAGACATATTCGCTTACTACTTCCAATGCCTCGCCACCTATGTCAAACGGCTGTGTTCGCCTAAGGTTACGGAACATTGCTTTAGTTTCCTGCATAGTAACTTTAATGTCCACCGTTTTACTTTGCCTGCCTAAGTCAGTAATCATGATTTGATATTCGCCTTCGGAGTTATTTAGCAAGGAAATGTCTTCAGCAAATCGGAGATTACTGAGGTATTCCCCATTAACCCATGCACCCCCCTGTTACTAATCCAATATTGTTGTTTTGTAGGGTTTAACGTCCCAAAACCAGCTCTGATTATGAGAGACGCCGTAGTGGAGGGCTCCGGAAATTTCGACCACCTGGGGTTCTTTAACGTGCATTGACATCGCACAGCACACGGGCCTCAACATTTCGCCTCCATCGATACTAATCCAATGTTCTAAATACCTCTTGTAAACATGCTGCGAATAGCATTAGAGAGATGATGTCCCCTTGTCTCACGCCTTTCCTTAGAAGTATTTTACTGCTCTCCTTATGGAGGACTATGGCGGCTGTGGAGCAGTTGTAGGTATCTTCCAATACACTTACGTAATGCTCGTCTATGCCCTGATTCCGCAATGCCTGCATGGCTGCTGAGGTGTGGACTCAGTAAAATGTTTTCTCGTAACTTATGAGGCTATAATAGGCGTTGGCTATATTCCGTGCATTTGCATACCACATGATTGATAGTGTGAATATTGTTCTACTGTTGAATAGCCTTTACGAAACCCTGTTTGATCATTACGTTTATAGTTCAATTTAAGGACGCCTTGGCCAAGCTATATTTCATTGAGAAGGTCACTATCTTGAAGACTACAGTTCCCTACAATGAAACGTATATGCATATCATCGGCAAAAGTGTAAACTTAGTTGCGCCCTAATTACCAAGCACCAACGAATGCCGCAAAGAGATGGCAGTGATACTAAACGCACTGCACCATTTTCATGCTTTGAAAACTAAATTGCTACGAGTGCGTGCGTTTCAAGGAAACATCCACATAGCAAAACAAAATTGGGGATAGGTCTCACTGTCGTGCCAACACACGCATCGATAATTCCTGCATTGAAATTGTCGGTATCATTGTTTTGCGGACACTGACTCAACTATACGCACCTCTACGACGTTGTTGAGGCCAAATTTTCGCTTCCTGCGCGTGCTCGAGGAAGCCGAATGAGGTGCATTATATACTCGTCGATAAAAACGAAAATTATCTCTGTTCTGGGGGATTTCTCGTCGCCTGACACCTGTTGCACTGCTTAAAATGTGCAGTGAGAAGGGCAAACGAGTCATGTTTACAGGTGACATTGAAGCCGTTAGAGAGTAAGAGAAAAAATGGGGAATCTCGTGCAGCTGCAGAATTATGGCGTTACAATGGCTCTGCTTTTGGGAGTTCAATGGGCGCCTACACGGGCAAATTTCCTGATTTATTACGATTGTGCTTTGAACAAACGGTCGGCGATTCAAAGTACACCGTACTTTGTTATGGGAGAGCTTGAGTGAGCTGTCGCGAGAAAGGCAATGTGGTATATAGGAGATGCGGATTTCACACATCCACTTACACGGCTTAAGGCATCGAGAGCACCACGAAAACTCAGTGTATGGTTAGTTCACAACAAGAGCTTTCCATCTCGACAACCTATGCCGTCCTCCAAAACCTGCTTACTTGCTCCGGTCATCTTTAAACTTCTTCCGAAAAGCCAACTGAATCTTTTAGTCGCACGAAAATCAAACGATACGATTAAAAACAACATCAACGCCGACGTACACCTTTATTTTGACTATGCAGTCTATTTGCAGAATACACCAAGAATTGCTTCACAAATAAAAGATGACGTCCCGTTTCTACTTTTTACGAACCTTCACAGCACACTAGATAGCACACCAAACATGTGACTTTGTGGACGCATTGTACCACCATAGATATTGCTTGAATGTGCTTTTCCGTGCCATTTGTCGCCGAAAGTAAGCACTGCGGAAGTCAGTGTAATCCAAACTGGGTGTTCCAGCCAAGCCCCGTTGGCTGAGCCGGGTTGTTGCTCCAATCTCAGTCATGAAATACATAAAAGTTGTTTTGTGCAAGCTTTGCCTGCTGTAATCTTCGTCGTGGGATAAAATCGACGACCACTGGATGACCAGAGAGGAGCGGAACCTTTTGCAAGGTTCGCTGGACGACGTGAATTACCACTTTAAGCGCACTTGCCAGTCGGAGCCGTTCTGCTGGTTCCGCAGCCGGGCTTAGCTTGCACTGCTCGACGTTGCTCTTCAACAAGCCACTCAAGTTTGAAAAAGATTATTTCATTTGCCTGTTTCGAGCACTTATGCAGCCGATAACCATACGGAGTGCCCAAAACATGACCGTGTCAGGAGAGGACGCCAGTTATGCATCATGCTTTGACGCCTTGGCTGCCCGAGCGGTTGGTGTGATCTTATAGCCAATGTTGGTAGCCATTCTTCTGTCAGTGTCAGTATTGTGTGTATCATCGCAATATATTTACCTTCTAATCACACGCATATTTCGTGCGATAACCACGACTGGCTGCCCACTGCCCTCCTTGTATGTTTTGCAAATGTATGCTGCCTTGGTCCTTTCACTTTCGGGGCAGTGCTCAACGCAACTGCGAATAGTGGTGGCCGCTGGCTCAGTCCACGCTGGGTTTTTTTTTTTCTCCTTTTTACCGTTCGGTGGTATCCGTGCGTTGTCTTCATTATGATGTTGTTATGCTCATGTGAAGACCGAATTGGCAGCCACAAAGGAAAATGGGGTAGTACAAAATGTATAACGTTTGTCCCGATACCTGCACTGCACCAGTGCCGACACGAAATATATATAAAACAATGCCTATGATAAGCGGCAGTGCCCCAGCTATTGAAATCATTCATATTCTGTCATAAGGCATCTAAGCTATACGAACTTATACCTCATGTTATTGACATGTGAATATGTTGGATAATGCGGTGTAACGCGCAATAGTTTATGTAATAGGGCTTCTTGAGAAGAACTGCTGCTGATATTCTGCGCCCAGCTATCTTTTCATGGTGCATGTCAAGCGAGACGTTACTTGAACGCCGAATGAGGAGTTAGCAATGGAACGCCCTAAGGTCACATTTACCTTTTCGGATGTTTGCGTTATTTATGTGATGTTGGGACGATGTATTTTGAAGTGAAACGTTGTTTCCAAAGTGAATGACTGATCGTTATTACGAATCATGTTGTTCTGAGTAACTAGTGCCGGTAATAACCGTTCCGAATGTGGCACCCTTTCCCGTGTAACATCCATATCCATGTATAAATGGAAATGCCAATTCGTGAGTGAATGAGCCATCATGTTTTTCCGAAGCTGTATTCCTAAGTCACTAATGAGAATTAGTTGTCACTATGCAGGATGATCATTTAATTTACGTGGTCTGACCATACGCCGCTAAATGTCACAGAAATGGTCACTCAACTAGCAAGTGAACGTTTGTACCCGCATATATACTGCGCTACTGTGAAACCGGTGAGCTCGTCACCATTTTGAAATGGATGCCTTGAGGATTTATGTTCAGTGACACCTTCATACTCCATTTCATACGTCACATGCAATGCTGTGGAGGCTAGTGCGACTTCTTGCAGTCGAAGTGTTCGCACCAGGAAATAGATTATTTCTTTTTCTCACCCGAAGCGCGACCTTTTTCTCTTTTATGTTGGGTAATAAATGAAAATAAACAATTCCGTTATATGCCTATGAGTATATTGGTCTATGTCTCTAAGATTTGCGTTGCCTTCGTTTGCTACTCTTTTCTCTAACTCGCTTTTTAATTTGCAGCCGTTTCGCGACACTTGACACGCGTTCCTTTGCTCTGCTTGCGCGCGCGCACTTAGAATGATGAAAGGCGGCTGTGAGACGCGCGGAGTTATACATTTTTACTGGTCGAGCTTGTTGCGCAGCCTCCCCTGCGTTGTACGCTATGTATGAAACGGACTATAGACGGATCATAAGTAATGTCTAACTAAAGGACGACCGGAACAGTGGTCAATATTTGCGCGTTAAAACGCAGTTGCTTCGTAGCACAATACCTATTAACATAGAGGTAATTTATTTCCTGCTTGCTTGTAATTGGTCTGAGAGGTGAAGGGTGGTGAGTATTCTGATAATTGCGTATTAAAGCTCAGTTCGCTCGTAGTACAATACCCATTACCTCACACGTACTTTATTTCCTGTTTTTCTAGTAATAGGTCTGAGAGGAGAGTTTTGAGTCGGTGGTAACAGCATCAACAGCGGCATTCGATTTACCGCAGCGCAACATGTCCGATTTTGTGACTGCCAACTTTGCGTGACACATGCATAATATTGCGTTATATGGGATTATATGGGGGATTACGCAAGTGAGTGTCTTAGAGCTAATCGCCCATTATAATATATAAAGCCGTGATTTATCATCATTTTCATCAGCGACAGCATCGGCAACGTTGCCTTGCCTTAGCGTAATATAACTCCACTTGTCGCACCATATCCGTGCAATGATTGGGCGTTTTGTTCTATCGTACAAATGGCTGTGCTGGAACTCTTCACAGACGGTCCGACCATGTTTGGAAAGGTATGTACCTTTCTCCGTGGTCCTGAGTATGCGGCCGCTTTAAAGCTACCCAACCATTCCAGTATATACACCGATACACGATCATTAGCCTTGCCAAAGCTTCATGTGTATTCCAGTTAGCGCAGCCGTTTTCATAAGCTGGAAGCAGTGAGCAGATGACTAGCATCCTTGTAATTTTACGATCTTGCTATGGTCGTCTGTAGAACTTGGCACTATGAACACTACGTTCCTAAGCGTAAACTCAATACCCTTGGCAACGCGCTTTTCGGATTACAAAGCACATGTGACAATATGTTCTTGAATGCGTGCGTGTCAAATTCCTATTTTCTGTGCTAAGTACTTGCACGAAGCTTCGCCAAAGAGTCTATATAGGACCATCTTAGAAGACTGCACCTCAAGCATACACGCTGCCACCGTACTTCTTTTTTCGCGCAGCGCCTGCACTGTAAGCAAAACTTACCCGATATTTGGGTTTTTGCAGCTCATGAGCCTTAAAAACTTCCTCGTTTCCAAAATTACTACGTCTTGTTGATGTAAAAGGAGCATATGACATAGTTTTACTACCACCTGTTAGAAAGGTAGTAAAAGGACGTTATTGCCCTATTTTACTACGTAGGGGGTTTTGTGTCACGTGATAAAAAAACCCCAGTCTAGAGTTTAAAGCCACGTGATCAAAACTACGTACCTCGTCACGTGGTAAAAAACTCCAAACTGCCGTGGCGCAGGGGTGGAGGCCGTGATAGCCCTCGAATGACTATTTAGGCCTAGCCACATGGTGCGCGTTTGCAAGCATCTGTTCGTCAAAAGCGTCGGTCGCGGAAGAGGGGACGCGACATCTCGGGGCGTGAGTGTGAACGGCGTGAGTGTGATCAGCGCGTACGCGTATCGGCGCACGCGCCTATACGCGTATACGCCGGCGTCCATCAACCAGAACGTGATACCGTGACATCTCCGGCAGCTATAGTGACCGTCGTTTCGAAGGCACCGCCGAGTTCTGGGAAAGCACGGAAACTACGGTCGCAAACGTTCCTGACTGACCGCGTCGTCAACCAGTACGACAACGACACGGCGAACTACCCCGAGTGTTACCAGTGCGGCGTGGTTTTGTGCTGAGTTCGAGCGATGCTCGCTGTTCTAGCGCCGGTCTTGGTGGACGGCGGCCAAGTGAAAACGCACTTTCGAGTATCTCTTCTCCCGCGCTTGTGCCAGTGCTTGTTGCGCTCTCAACGAGTGAAAACGTGCTTCCAATGTTATAAGTTCGAAGGGTGAGTCCTCGTTTACTGCTCAATAAATTGAGTGATGTCTGCATTTTGCGTAAGCCTAGTGTTTATCCAGCCACAGTAAGCCTCGAATGAGTTTTAAAAATAACTCTAAAAAAAGCCGAGAAAACATTGTTTAGGCAGTAAAAAATTACTCCGCGTATACTCGCTGAATACCTCCAGGGGGGTAAATAATTACTGCCGTTTCTACGTTCAAAAACTCGGTTAGCGTGAGAGTAAATTTTTACCTTGACTGTTACGTAGTAAAAAAAAACACCCAGAAAAGGTTGAGCTGTTTACTCCCGTTCCTGGTTATTTTTGTTTAGTGTGTGGAGGTGGTCGTTGAAGAGCGGCACTACAACGCTTTGAGCGAAGGTGTGAATGCGTGTACCTGCGTCGATTTTACAGGGAGGACACTGTTGGAGGAGAGCGCCACAGGTGGTGCAGTGCATGCGCGCGGGGGATCTTCGCGCCATCGAAACAAGAGGGCAGTGTCGCTCTGCGAGCACCATTTCCTTTTTGTAGTGTCTACCACTTCACGGCCTTGTGCAGGTGCTCGATACTATGAAGCCTATCGGACGTCCGAAGGGTGTGCGATAAGACGTTGTTCAGCGGCGGCACCTTGCGCGCTTTTGTCGTGGCAGCCTCGCGGAGTGCCCGGGAGCGCGAGCAGCTGGCGTAGCGTTCAGCGTCCGCGACTAGGGGTCCCTTCGGACGAAGGCCAAACGAGGACATTTATTTGTCGCCAAGAGCTGAAATCTTGCACGCGAGTACACAATCAGCGTGAGAACCGACGAACGTGTGTGTCCCGCGCATCATTTGAGCTTTTCTGCGTTCGCGGATGACCGGCGCTGAAATGCGTATAACAGCGTCGACAGCGTATACAGAGGACGGGGCGAACAGCCTTCAACGATGTACCTGCGGGGTTCTTTGCGGCAGCAAATTCACTGTGGTGCGCGTGTACAACTTCAGATGTCGGTGGGCCCCGCCATGCCTTAAAGAACGTACGCGAAAGTGAGGCGCTTCGCCATGCGCGGTATCGTGTGTGGGCTTTGATTGGACACGGCTTGAAGTGTGGGCATCTTCCTTACTTGAACGTGTCCTGCCATGCTCAGGCCCTTATTATAGGAAGGCGTTAGCATACTTTAGATGCACACTCGATAAACCGTCATTGTCCCCTGGACAGAGCTTATACCCGCCTCAGCTCTTATTCTCAAACATAATTTAAATTGCAAGTAGTTACGTGCCTGAAACTACAATCCGGCTAAAGCACACCTTATAGACCTATTCCACCCGGCCTACGTCACGAAGATGCGGTGGCGCTGTCGTCGGGAGTTTTGGTTTCGCATGGTAGGCAACCGCCGGCGCGCCTACCGTAGCAGCCGCTGTGTTTTCGCTTGGTGCGTGCGCTTCTCACCGCCGTGAAATGAAGAAAAAAGTGTTTACCGATGACCTGCGCCGTGGGCTGGTTGCTCAGCAACGCACAAGATATGTGCGATAGGTTTTTATCGGTTTCCTGCTTATGTCTGTCTTAAGGAAAGGGACGAACCTGTAATGCCGGTTGTTTGGCGCATCGGTTATGCGCCAAACATTTTCGTCATGGTTAAGCGTATGGGTAATTATTTGGCATTAGTGCGGCTTGTTTCATTTGAGAGAAATAGCATTGCCACAAGTTTGGCAAGTGTAATGCTCGACACCAAATTTCTTGGCATAAACAAAGTGCGGACACAGAGCGATGACGCTTACCGCAAAGCGCGCACGACGTTAGCTTAGCTCGATGTGTAGAAGTAATCGCGGTCGCCGTGTATTATTGAAGTGGGGAAGCTATACATACGTCATACGAATTTCAATCACTCAAATGAAACAAATATATAAGAGCTTAATTCACGTAGCCGTGAGCGAAAGGCCGATTACAGCGACGCTTTTGCAAATTGCTTGTGGCTGCGATAGCATACACACGAGAAGTGTCTTTGGCAATGCTGTAGTAGTTACGATGCACTTTAATTTTTTTTTCGATTGTCAGACTGCTCGAATGAACTACACGCTTGAAATGTGCCGCGTCGTCACAGGACTTCACGCCGTCACGATCGGAACTCAGCGTATGGGCAGAGCCGCAAGCCGCCGTTATGCGCCTTGCTGTCAGTTATTTGAGAGCCTTGTCCTTGGATCGTAATTGCACTTCTGTGTGTGTGCGTTATCACAGCCGTACTTACATAGGTTCTAGCGTCACCAATATCGCATGCTTGAGTTACATTTGTTTTTGCGCAAGGATTTCGTGTAGGGATTAGAGGCTTTAGTCCGAAACAGTATTTTAGCTGAGGCATCTTCAAGTCGTATTTAAACAAGTCTCACTGTTGCAAGTGGTTCATCCTTGCGCCAGTTACCGAATTAAAGCATACGCATGAAGCGATGCCGACATGATAGCTCGCGATCGTTCGCATCATGTTGCAAGGTGCTTATCCTTTCAATCAATTTCTCACATCTTGTCATAGCTGGTCGTCAGCACATTCTTTTCTACATTCATCGAATGCTTCCTACAGAGCTAACGCGACTTCATCTCACGCGGCTGCCCCTCGAAAACTGTTGTAAACACCCGTCGGCGCTCCGACGCCCCGTGCTCGGAGGCAGCTTTCGCACGCGCTTCGCCGGCGGCGGTGGCGCGACCGTGCGGGGCCGCGGCAAGCGGTGGGCGGGGCCTACGCGCCGCGACGTCGACACAAGCCCTGGTTATATCGCCGGTGCCTACCACTGTTTACCAACATGGAATAGGTCTATAGGGATCTGTGATTCGAGAATAGCCTGGATCTGCTCGCATGCCCTTTCGCGCACCTAACGCCAGGTAGCGACTGTTTCTGGTTACATATGCTATGGAATCCGGCTGCTGTCTTTGGCATCGAACCCTCGACCTCCTGCCGTTCTATTTCGCATCAAATCAATGCCCACGCAATCTTTCGATCTTGTATTTCATGACCGGTGAAGCTTTTATACATTTAATCGGAAGTGAAATGGGGAAAAAAGCAGCAGAGAAAATGAATAGACATGGGCGCTTCCCCCGGTTCTGGAGTCATTGAGATGTGATTGTGACGGGCTTTCAGAGCGAGCGTATTCGCAAATGCCACTTCTTTTCGAAGCACATGCTCGTCCGCAACAGTACAGACTTTTGCGAGTCTCGATGGGGCATCCCCAGATATTGCACAACTCTCTACTATATATTTTCGTCCCCTAGTCCTTGGAGCGTACTTCTCCGTACGGTTTATCGGACCTTGCTGCCTTTGTTTCCCGCACGTCACGGAGGCGACGTTGTATCTGTGACACTGCGTCTGCTGCGAATGCATCATTTACTTTAACAAACGTAGTTCAAAGGGAATTGTCATGTCTGTGCAGTGTACGTAGCAGGTTAACATGAGGGCGCTCACGCACTGGAGGATGGAAAAGTAATCACCTCCTAGTGCATGAGTCTCTCCCACGCACTTTGCTACGTTTGCAGAAACGTGTGTATGTGTGTGTGTCGTATACGGGGGAGAGCTTTTTTCGAACGCGTTTAGCACAGCCGTCGTTTTCCAGGAGGTACAAGTTATTATTATTATTATTATTATTATTATTATTATTATTATTATTATTATTATTATTATTATTATTATTATTATTAAATATTCCCGAAGGTTTGCTGCTACGAGGCAGCGGATACAATGCAAGTTGCTCCCATGTGCAGTAAAATGAGCAGCGCTGTGGGATCAGCGATGTCATAGCAATGGAAACGTACCGGATAGCAAGATCTGGCTAGTACTTCACAGGTTTGGACATAACCTATAAATCCGCGACGCAAAAGTCTTGATTTCCTTTTCCGTCGGTGTGACGATATACTAGACTCGCCTCTATCGAAAGTGTCCCTGTCATTACAGAGGCGACGTGAATATCTATGAAAGGCCATTCTCTGAAAGTGCGGGCTGTTGTGTAATCTTCGCTCTCAGAACGGATGAACCTTGAACAGCCTCTCTGGCATTGATGTATTCGTCGCAGCGTTTATCCCCTTTCTTAGGTCACCATCATTCAGAAATGGAGTGGTACAGTGGAAACGCAAACAACAGACTTGCTTATTTACAGAGTTTCTTGCTTTCACCAATAGATAAGCGCAACAAGGCACTGCTGCTGGTTCCTTCGGACTACCCAAAATCAGATGCGACCAACCTCCCCAGGATATCTTCACCCTCATCACGACCCGCTGTAAAAGCTTAGCGGCTAGCTGTTGGCTTGCTAAGCTCGAGGTTGCGGGATGGAAACCCTACGACGTATCGAAGTGAAAAAAAAACACCTGTGTACTTAGATCCATGTGCATGCCAAGAACCCTTCCGGTCCCAACCACTTGCTATAAAACTGTAGGAGAGATTCTTGAAGACACGGAAACAGAAAGGGGGAGGTGGGTGCACGATAACTGTCTCTCCGGAGAGGACAAAAAACTGTATGTGGAAAATAAACTCAGCTCAACCCTAAGCGGTCTACATTGATTCGGAGCCCTCCACCACGACGTTCCCCATAATAACTTCGGCGTTTTGGCACGTAAACGCCTGTCAATTGTTATCATTGTATTACCTTCATCACCCTCACGTTGTGAAGTGAGGATTCGCATCGCAAAATTGTCGAGGGTGAGTTTAAGGTGAGACAGGAGCCTGGGACAGTGTGAGGCTAAGTGAAGAAGGTGCGATTGGTATTACTCAAGTGCAGGGAACTCGTTTATCAGCGGTTGGTCTCAACTCTAGTTTTGAAGCGCTCTCACAGGAAGCCGCTCGGGGTCATGTGTACTTCGCAGCCCATTTGTAACTGAGCTCAGTCCTTAATGTTCGTAGGTGCTGGTTATTGCCGTGCTTGGCAGTAATGAAATTGCTTTGTTTGCAATATTGAACAATATAATGAATTACTTTTGTGGGCAGGTAGTTAACTAATGTGATGATTTACTTCAATGAGAGTACTTTCCAGATAATCCTTCGTTACTTTCGCAATTACTTGAGTCAAAACGACTGTATGGCCGAGCATCTTTCCCTATGCTGTACCGTGACGCCTCCACAAAAACGCGATGAGCGGCAGCGAGTGGACTCGGTACTACGACTCCGCATATATAGACCGGAAGCGGTCCCACGTCTGCGGACCTAAAGACGGCCTCGACCAAAAGCCGCATGCCTTAAGGCGTTCCGTGCGCACACAGACGAAGACGTAAAACAATAGTAGAGTGACATGTAGCATTAGCGTGTGCACTCCTCGCCGCTTTGCACAGAGGGTTGGTCTCGTTCGCGGTATTCAGAGAGTCGAGAGCCACGTTTCCTGTCAGTCATCGAGCCACAACATGGCATGCGCATGTCCTCTCCTCACGTATTGTGTCGCAGTAGTGTGGCCTATATAGAATAACTTTAGTCGCAGTAACATAGTGGCCGGGACTCGGGCTGGGCCCAACCGAAAGCTCACTGTTCTTCCTCCCATTCTTTGGTATTATCTTTCATTCCCTTCACCCCTCTTCCCCTGCACAGGGTAGCCCGCCGGTCTCAGCACTGGCTAACCTCCCTGCCTTTCCTCCCTCCTCCTCCTCCTTTAGTCACTTCAGTGTTGTAAGTCCGCGTCTACTGTGTGCGAACTTACAGGTCGATACACACATACGCCTCCCAAAGACAATGCACCAACCCCCTTGCCTGTTCCCTTTCCTCCTTTTTTTTTTCGCGGTACTCGCCCTGGCAGGGTAGTCTAGTGTTTATGGCACTCGGCTGCTGAACACTATACTTTATGGCACTCGGCTGCTGAAGGTCACGAGATCCAATCCCGGCCGCAGCGGCTACTTTTCGACAGAGGCGAAATGTTGAGACCCCTGTGCTGTGTGATATCAGTGCACGTTAAAGAAACCCAGGTGGTCAAAATTTCCGGAGCCCTCGCCTACGGCGTCTCTCATAATTTTATCGTGGTTTTGGGACGTGAAACAAAGAAATCACTGGAAATGGGTGGTCCAACGGCCGCATATGATACGCCAAGCAAGGAAGGAAATAGCAGAGAGGGAAAGGCAGGGAAGTTAACTAGTGTCGGACAACCGGTATGCTACCCTGCACGAGGGAAGAGATATCGATTGGGTACATCTATGTAGAATTCCGGGCGTGAGTACTTCACTTGCAGTTCTGGAAAGTGCACTTGAATATGGATCTCTGACGCATGCTTTCTGACTTCGATAAATGCCCTGTCACATTCTACCACCCTCCACTACCACGCTGGTAGCAGCTTCGCTGGGGCCGTTAGGCTCCACTGCAGGAGTGGGAATCCAACTTCCTGCTGAGTTACCTCACTCACAGTACGAATGGCTCTGTCATTGAAGCTATGTTGTTAAAAATCGCCGTGCAAGCCGTCGTTCAGAACTGCGTGACATTGATGGTGGCAGTTACAATGGGCTTTGACGAAATATTTGAAGCTTGTAAATGTTCTTTAGAAAGTAGTGATTATTCATTTGATTCCGCATATAAGCTTTGTACGTTACCTCTCCTGAAAGCGCCCCGTAGCAGGTGGATACCTAAACGGTGCCAGCGTTTTTAGTGAACTCGGCCTGGCGGACTTATAAACCTCAGAGCAGTAGTCTGACCGCGAGTGAACGAGGCTTTTGTAAAGGGTTGTTACACAGTGCCTATCACTACCCCAGGTGGCCCTAGAGAGCTGTTTCAGTAGGTTCGTTGCATGCACTTTTGTCATGCGATAAAAGGGGGTTTACAACTCAGCTTTGAGTCAAAATTACGCCTAGAAACTTCTGCTCACTTCTCCCCCAAGACGTCCTCGATTGAAATCTGCAATTGCATCTGCGACCAAGAGCATGCGTATGCTCTTTGTTGGATTTATCTTAAAGTCATTCTGTTCTGCCCATTTAGAGAGCTCGTTTATTTAAGCCGACTAAAACTTGTCGCTCCCAGATTGTGGGGTTGCAGGACTTGAAGCGCATTTGTGCATCGTCCACATAGAGTGTAACATTGCTCGCGGTATGATGGAGAGCGAACAATTCACTTTAGCGATAAAAAGCATGCGGCTCAGGACACCTCCTTGAGGAGCTCCTGTTTTCTGAATAAAGGGTCTAGAAGCAGGGTTGCCGACTTCTACTATAGCAGTTCAGTTAGACAGATAGCTTTCGATGACACTTAACGTCCTTCCCCGGATACCCATTGAAGATATATCCCGCAGAATTACGAGTCATCAGGCAGCGTCATATGCTTTGTCAAGATCTAAGAATACTAACAAGAATTACTTGTGAGTGGTTGCATCAATATGTTTGACTTTATGCGTACAAGGTAATTTATTGTTCTTGTCTTCCCTGGACACACGTTGCAATGGCTCTAGTACTTTGGTGCTCTCTAATGTGAGTAGTGTGCGACGGTTCATCTTTTTTACAGCGAAAGCTGTATATGGCTAGGAGAAACGAAAAACCGTTTGGCATCTGTGTTACGAGCGGTCTCCATTGGCTGCGCCTTCCAGTGATGTCGTTCTCTGCGCCGCGCGCGTGCCATTGGCTGGCCCGTGAGTGACGTCGTCCATCCCGTCGCAGCCGTGGCACCGAGCACGCGCGCATCAGCTTCGACTGAGAGCTTCCACATGGGTAAGCCACGAATGTTAGCTCGCGATGTCAAACGCTTGCAACGACGGCGCGCCGAAGAAGCGGCGTTGCGGGCAGAACAGCGTCGACGTGATGATTGCGGGAGCGCGTTCGCCAGGGCGAACGACCGCTTTCAGCGAGAGTTTCTCCAGCGGCACTTTGGCTTCGACTGCGACGTCTGTGTCGGGTTGAACCCACTGCTAAACACCGGGGCCGCAAATTTCCGCTTCGCTGGTTAACCATTTGTACGGAGTGCTTGGGCGGTGATTTTTTTTTTAAATAGTTCCACAGGCAGTTAAGGCTATTGGCCTGTAGCTACTATCAAAGCATGGGTCTTATATACTTAAGTACAGGTATTATAATGGCTTCCTTCCATGAAGGAGGAATCTACAGTGTTGTGTATATAGTATTGTAGAGGTGAAGTGTGATTTGTGCTTAGCCAGTTCATACAGGGCGGGGTCTTGCAGCAGACTGATTTGTCGAGTGCAGTGCTGCGCGCAGCTCACTTATATTAAAAGGAATGTTTTACTCCTCGTTATACATGCATATTCTGTCAAGTGGCTTTGCCTACATTGGTTTTCTTATGTTCTAAAAGGGCATCCGAATAGAATGCGGAGCTAGAAACTCGTTCAAAATGAAAATTTGCTGTGGTCTTCTGGGTTGTTCCCTTCGTTTTTTAATTATGGCAACGAGAATGGACACCTCCCTTTTATTTTTTGCGCCACTTCTCTTGCTTTTCTTTCATCGTTATATGAGTTAAAATATGTTGGCTATTTTTGCCATCTTTCCCTCTTTGCTTGTCGGTGCGCTGTCTTTCCCTGAGGTTTAATGCGCTATAAGCTTACTAGGATTTCAGCAGTCGGTGAACCGCGCAGCAGTTCCCACACTTTATTTTGGTTTCTGCACGGAACCTTCTGCATTCCTCGTCCCACCCATGCGCCACTTACGAGGACATTCATTTATCTGTGGTATGCACTTTGACACAGCATCAATAAGAAAAGCAGTGAAGTATGCCACTGCATCATCTAATACGAGCGACGAAGTCATCTAAGACTAAAATTAAGGTTTTCGGCATTTATTCCAGTCGCCCGCAGCAATTTCCAATCGGGATTTACCAGGTAGGTATTCGACCTCCTGTTCCGCTAAGCTCAGAGTTACTGGGAAACGATCGCTTCTGTAGGGCTTCATCACTACGTCTAAATTTGAACAAGCTATAAATACTGTGGAGGCTATGCTAAACTTTATTGAGGAGTGGAGCTTGTGTGCAGTACTGAAGAAGGTGAGCTCATTGTTATTCAGGAGGACCGCATCCGAATATAAAATAAATTTTTACTCACACGGTCCCCTGCTTCACAGTGCGAATTGCCCCTTTGCGTGTTATGGGCATCGAAGTCGCCCGTTAAAATGTATAGGACTCGGACACTTCATAAAGAATTAAGTACCTCGAATTCCTCCAACTCCAAACTCTGGTGATGCATGCGAGGAATGTACTAGCACCGGCTTGTCAATCAACATGGCCCTAATGGCTACTGCCTCTGGCATTGTATGAATTCGAAGCTGTTGACAAGCGATGTACCTATCAACTATAATTTCCACAACACCTGATGCAGTATGAATGTTCTGGCGGTCATTACGGAATAGCGTGTACCCTGTTAATTATTTGTGCTTGATGGCTTCGGGTGAGTTTTCCGAAGAGCCTCGCATTAAACTGTAATATTTCCTGATTATCAACTAAGTTGTTCCCAATGCTTCGAGCATTCCACTGGATAATTTGTGTCGCCGTGTTTTAACGCGAAAGTGTTCTGTGTTCATGTATAGAGTTGTGTCTCTCCGTTCTTACTAGGACTGTCGTCCGGCCATTTTATATCCTTTGTAACTTTCTTGATTGGCTCAGCAGAGCAGCGTCAACCTTTGCAGTACCAATGGTGTTCGTGTTGTGGCCATCGCCTCCTGAGAGGCGCCGTGTGCCGGCGTATACTGGCTGGTACTTCGAGTTTGTGAACTCGCCTTGTGAGGCGAGGCCTTTAGACACGACGTCTCCGGAGCACCCGGACTCGATGGAAGAGAAAGTGGAGCAGATTTAACAGCCGCAACCTCCGGGACGTGTCGCACAGCCGACGTCTTGGCTGTGCGCATGCCGGGCTAGTGGCAAAGGGTGGAGCGACGGTGTTCCCTGCCGCGCTGCATCCGAATATATTGAGCGTTAAGATAGCGAAACTCTTTTACGGGCTTCTTTAAACGATGTGTTCTCCTTCGTCTTCAATGTCGTGATCTCTTTGGCGTTTTTGGTTTTATTGTGAACAAGAAGGCGAATATGCGGCGTAGTTTCTGCCGCAACTTGCATAGCGCAGTGCTCTCCTTTGCATTTGTCGGAGGCGTGGCCTTCGACTTCACATTGTACAGCGTGTCGGCCAAGACAGTTCTGTGAGCCATGGCCAAATCTCTGATATTGGAAGCAACGACGGGGGTTACGCATGTATGATCCGACAGCTGTCCTGCTATGCCCGGTTTGAATGGCTTCAGGCAGATCGCTCTGCGGAAACGTGTGTATTAAGCGTTTCATTGGTAATTACTATTGTCTCTCCTCATGATGATCTGCTCTATGTCAGCCACATTCTGGTCCTGATCAGGGAGGTCAAGCAGATCTGCATCAGATAACACCCCACACGCAAAGCTCACAGTGTCATGTGGTCGTGACGCACGCAGCACTCAAGAGGATGTCAGGCGAACTGGTATTGGGCGAACTTCTGCCCAGCAAAACAAGGCCAATCACAATGCACAGCAATAGCGGCGTGAACACTCGTTGGTCGACGGAAAGATCGACTGACAAGCGGCGCAGTGCGTCGGCTTTTATACACACGTCATGACGCGCTCTCGCATTATCTCTGAAATTCCAGAAGTCACTCAAATGTGCGCATCAGGCATGCAGACTTTCAAGAATGGTCGACACGGTTCCCGAAGTGACATGCAAGGTAGTAAACACGGCCTGCGTTGCGCGTAACAGGAAGTGACAACTGCGCTCCCCGCAAACGATCAAAACAAGCGCGCGTGTCAAAGGAAAGTGATAACGGCGTTCTCTTTAAAGAAATGAAAACAACCGCACGTGTCAACAGATTTGCGCGCTGTAACAGTAGTATGTTAAGGAAAGTTAAAAGACTTTAAAGCCTTTCAAACTGTTGTTTGTCTCAGACTTCTGGAAGGATTGATTTATTGATTGATGGGGTTTTGCGTCCCAAAACCATGATATGATTATGAGAGACGGCGTAGTGGAGGGCTCCGGAAGATGCTATGACCTGAGGTTCTTTAACGTGCACTACGTCGCACAGTACACGGGCCTCAACATTTCACCTCATCGAAATGCACCCGCCGAGGCCGGGATTCGATCCTGCGACCTTCGGATCAGCAGACGAATAGCATAGCCACTATGTTTCGTTCCTTTTGTTCTTTTCTTCCATCCCTTTCTGTCTCCCCTTACCGCTTCCCCAGTGCAGGGTAGCAAACTGGATAATTTTTCTTCCGGTTAACCTCCATGCCTTCCGCCCATCATTCTCTCTCTCTCTCTCTCTTTCACACATCAGGTGCAATGCTGTCAAAGCTATATAGGGCCCGTGTTCACGCCGTGCACTTCCGCGACCAAAAGGTAGTGCGTTCCTTGTGGTGAGCAAAAAAGAATAAATACATCACTGGCAGCCTTAAATCATAATACCTTTCTCATCAGCTTGACAAAACGCACTTGTATTTCTGGAGGGAAATCTGAATATGCGAGTTTGTATTTTACGTTCGTCGTTTGTTTGTCGGAGAGACAAACAAACGCGAAGGCGGCGCAAGGACTACTTGCGCAGCCTTCACGGCGTTGCACCTGATGTATGAAACAGAGTATACACCACTATGGCGGGGCGAACTTCTAGAAGGAGGTCTCCACTAGCTATTTCGGTAGGTGTGTACCCGGCACCATGAGTATCTGTTAAATACTTTACAACTACAATGTGTGCACATTGATGGCGAAGGGTGCCAGGGGCAATCCATATTAAGCGTGATGACGGCTTCACTCAGTTTCGCTGGAAGTATTGTCCTAGATCATTCTGTATGCACTCTTTTACGAGCCTCTCCACTTAGTTTTCAAATACCTGAGCAGAGGAGGTCTGTCGGCAGCCAAAGTTCCTGCCACTTGGCGAGAGCACACACGGCGCCGCAGCGCTGTCCCCCCAGTTACGTCACACGCGAGAGGACGCCACTCAAATAGCTAGAAGTTAATTGCTTTTGTTTTAAATAGTATCGCATAAACGTCAAGTGGAACGCTCAGAAGCGGACTGTTCCGTGCTTTACAACAGCGAGACCAACCAGACTGTTGTTTTTCGGCACCATGGCGGTCAGAAAGGTAGGTTATTGAGGCATATTATTAGGCTGACTGAAACACGCGTACGGGTATCTGTCAGCGCCCTTCAAAGCTAACAGGCGGTGAATTGGCTCATCTGAATGTGCCGCCCGCGTTTTGAAGTCTTTGACAAGTATTCTACGCAAGAGCTGTTGTAACCTGCGTTGTGTGTAATACAGTCATGTTCATACTCGACGACGACGAAGTATTTCTTTCATAGAACGCTTGTACCCTTGTATCGCTTGTTCTGCTGCAAAATCTGGGAACTGCCCTCCTTGCGGCGATGGAGGACGAAGAATTCGAGCAGTGTTGTACATAAAGCCGTTCGAGAGAACGGTTCCTGTAACTAGTTCATTTTTGGAGGAACGAAGGAACGCCATCGCTCCTTTAAGCATTGGTGGAACTGTAACGGTAACGCGTTACATTTACGAGTAACGGCAAACGGAACGACATTCCTTCTGTAAGCGCCCCACAGGCGTTCCACATGCAGGGCAAATAGTCCTGGCTGGAACCGCCAGGGCCGAGCCTCGAGTCCTCGATTTCTTGTTAGTAGTCTCGCTCACCCAAAAGAAAACCACACGCAAAACACCATCCTTTACACACAGTCTCTCTCTCTTCGAGGCTTCGACGAGGGCGAAACTTTGCTTTCGCCAATGCAGTCAATGCGGCCGCTCCCTGTTGCTGGAGAAAAAAATTACAGCATATCCACGGAGTGAATGATCACGAGTGGGCGAAGCTCGGGAGGTTCATCGCAGATCGTGCCGAGTTCCGGATTAATTGAGTTAACGCGCACGCTACGAATCCTCATGGTTCAACTATACGCACAAGTGAAATCTCCCACCGGCACTTCGTTGCAAGTCAAGACCAGTGCCTATATATATATATATATATATATATATATATATGGGTGGCCGGTCAACGGTTCTTCAACGCGAGCATTCGGTATTTCTCAATCAAGAAACTGGCTAGGAGACGCTACCTGCGCCAACGTTGCCTCTCGCGGGTGAGGGCGCGTTCTACTTCTTTGCGAGCTGGTAGAGCGTTCATCTAAGAAAGAGCGTTTCCATAGTCAACGCGCCCCTTTCGCTCTCTCTCTCTCTCTATCACAAGACAGCACGCGCCGAGGGCAGGAGGCATGCGCTGAGGGCGAGCGGGTGCCTGGCGTCTTTCGTTGGTTTATTTCATCAGTCAACGGCGTTTTGAACAAAATTTTTATTGTCTAATCACGCACAGGAGAAATCTCACCAGGCACTACCTTGCAGGTAAACAATGGCTGCTAATGGGAATGAGAGACAGAAGAAGTCGGCTTTTAGCTAACACTTACACTTCTACTTCTACTAACGTTTCCTACTGGAACATGCCAATGGCTGCTAATGGGGAATGAGAGACAGAAGAATTCGGCTTTTAGTTAACGCGCACGCTGCGAGTTTTTTATTGTTCAACAACGCACAGGAGAAATCTCCCACCGGCACCACCTTGGAGGTCAAGATGTGGTACTAGCGTTAAGACTGGTTACACACTACTACGACGAGGGACGAACGGGTGCCGCTATAAGGAGCTTCGCCCCTAAAAAGTTTCCTGCTCTCAACCAGCCTTGCACGGCAACGCAGGCGGAATCCCCTTACAAAAATGCCTGTTGACATTGAGTAGACCACCTATGAACTTTCTATTGACTGTACTGACAGTCTACAGACATTTACACTGTAGTAACACTTGTTCGTAGAACGTCTAAAGACCTACTACTTACTTCTGTATAAAGAATTTTTTAGCTAGAACGTCTAAGGACTTCTTTCTTACTTCTGTATAAAGAATATTCTAACTACACTGTCGAAAGGCTCCCTACTTACTTTTGTAAAAAGAATATTCTAACTACACTGTCTAAAGGCTTGCTACTTACTTTTGTATAAAGAATTTTTTATTCATCACATATAAATACTTCCCTCTTAATTCTGTATAAAGAACGTTTTAAATACATCGTCAAATGGCTTCGTTCTTACTTCTATATAAAGACTATTTTAAATGCACCGTCAAATTGCTTCAGTCTTATTATTGTATAAATAATTTAAGCACACAATCAAATTACTTCCTTCGGAATTTCGCATAAAGAACTTTCTTTATCTAAAAGTGAGAAGTCGTAGAACGTTTAACCTGTACACTGAGCGATTCTTTGATATTTCCCGCAGGACTTGTTGATGATTACAGCTTCACTTGCCTGAACACAAAGTATATGTCGCCTACAAGTGCACCAGAGCTAACTTGTTCGCCACACGTAGTGTAAGCTGCTTTTGCACTTGAAAATAACATGAGAGATGTTAATCAATTTTCCATTTGTCAAGATAACTAGTATAATTGAGACAGCCCGCAAGCACTGTTCTAGTGGGCACTTCTAACGTCTTTCCAGACTTTCACCTTCACGTATACTCTCTTTTTTCTGCAGTTCAAACTAACAGATGACACACTTCTTTGATACGGCCGCCTTGCACAAAGATTCAAAGACCAGCACTCACACCAAAAGGGTCCGAGCTGACCCCGAAACGTTTTTTGCGTTTCAGGTAAAAAAAAAAAAAAGAAACGAAGCAGGGGCCTACGCTGGTGTCATCTCGTTTCAACACTAACATTATTTTGCTTAACCAGACAGATTTGTGGCAGCTGTTAACGTTTAATATGTGCTTTGCTCGCTGGCAAAAAAAAAAAGAAAAACAACGTAAAACAGCAGCAATAGCTCATCTTGCTACCAGCACGGAGCAGTGAATTGCTATCGCACATAAGCTGGTACAATCTCATAATGAGTTAATTGCGCGGCTTTCATATTTCTCTAATTCCCGCAGATTCCATTTTCATAACAATCTGCCACGTAAAAGCCCTTGTGGATATTATGTTTAAAGCTTTGTGCAGGCTCATTTTTTCCCGAGCATTTGCTTTGTGGCTCGCACGCTCATAAAATACACGGCTAGCTGCTTTCCTTGTGTGTGCGCGTAAGTATGAACACATGCGTGTAGCCGTCAAGCGTGGCAAGCACACTTGTTTCGAAGATGTCAAATAATTCTGCCTTCTCATAGTTTGACCAGGCGGAATTATAGTGATAGCAGCAGTAGTAGTAATACTGCATGTGAAGCAAAAGAAAAAAAAACGCGCATCGAAGACTTCGCGTATGTCAGTTTTACTCAGCAATGGTAAAACCAAGGTCCTTCAAAACGACCTTCCAAACCGTGCCGAAAGGCACGCCACCATGGCACATGCTGCGTGAACAAAATTCCTGAACCAGTACTACTACTTTGCAAGGAGGAGCAAGTCCGGCAGTCCCCCCCCCCCTCCCCCGATGCGGTTCCTCGAATATCCATTGTGCCAAAGCTCTCCGTCCGCTGTTGGCGCACAGCGAGGAAAGGGGTGTTGAGAGAAGGAGAACGGCGCGCACGTGCTGTGTCACCGGTCTGGAAGTTTTACTTGGACATGCCGTGTGTCGGGGATGCCAGCCCAAGTCGTTGAGTTTTTCGACATGTGTGAGCTCCTGGATATATTCTTCGATATGTGTGAGTGCCTGGATATGAGTGGCCCAAAACTATGTGGTGTTGCCGAAGGGCGAAGCTATTAGGATGTGCTTTAGGCAAGAAAACGGACACCCGGTACAAGCCCTCCGCTGTTTTAAGCCAAGATCGCTGCAACCTGCATACAGCAAAGACAAGGCCAAGTAGTAACTACTTCTGCGTCTCGTTGGACTTCTGTTATATCTTCTCACCAGTCATGAACTATTTCCAGTCTTGTATGTTCTGTTAGTGTGGTGCGCTTGAATATTTTCTTTTGCTCACACATTTCTATTTGTTGTCGATCGAAGAGGCTTATGTGGTAAGTTTTCCTGCATAATTATTCGTATAATTCTCTTCGTTGATATACCTTCAGCCTAGCAGTGTGCACGCGTGTACCTCGGAATGCTGATTTATATGTGCGAAGCCTATCTGACAGCACATATTGCTTATGATACAATGCCACGTGTCTGCGGTTGGTAGTAAATTACTACTGGAATGAATTTTCAAGTTAAATGACACTGTCTTTTCTTATTTCCTTTTTGTCAATTAATGAACTTTCTTATAGTTGAAATACTCGTGAAGAAATAATACTTCTATGCGAATGTGTTTGTGAGGCTAAATCAGATCTGCTTATTTTAATAATCTATTTATCTAGCCGCCTTGTGCTAAGTAGAGGCTGCTTTACGTTGCCTACTTTAATAGAGAGTTTTAGCAGTGCTGGTTACCGTTCGGTAATGCCGTACGGTAGGTACGGTCGTGGTCGGCGCGTCGCTATTTTAGTCGGAAACACCTGCACTATATAGTTGCTAGGGGAGTACCGTAACGTCATCAGATGATAAAACTTGCTGGTAAAGCTCTCACAAGCTCAATTTTCTGCGTGCGGACCACGACGGTACGGCATTACCGTACGGTAACCAGCACTGCTAAAACTCTCTAATGTTTACTACCTGATGCTCTTGTCTATTGTTCTTACTGCTGTGTACCAATTAAGGATAATAAATTATTTATTTTGCTACTTCTTCGTATCGTATTTTGCTTACGCTTGGTTGTACAACTCGTTCACACATATCGACAGAAGCTGTCACGGGGTAACATATGTCGGTATAGACCATTCTGAGAATGTGAACAGTGTGTCCATGAACATGCCTCACTAGATATATTAATCAATTGTTAAAAGGGTATACTGAGACAAATGTTTGTAGAGAAAGTCTACAAACATTTTGGCAGTATGTTCCTAGGGCGTCAAAAGACAAATGTTAATAGGGCACTGGTAGAAAGTAAGCAGACAGCCTATGAACACGCGTCTATGTACTGTTGGTGGCCAATTGTTTCCAGAACGCCAACAAGCAGTCAGTAAAGAAGTACACAGACCTTTGCTAGACACCCTGTAGGTTGTTGGTAGGTTCTAGTAACAATTGTCTTTAGATATGTTTCTAGGGTGTCAAAAGAAAAAGGACTATAGGACGTTAATATGAAGTCAGCAGACACCCTAGAAACAGGTGTCTGTTGAAAGTTGGTGGCCAATTGCAGGCAGGGTGCCCACAGGAAGTTGGTAGAGAAGTATGTAGACTGTTGCTAGACAGTCTGTTAGTTATTGGTATGTTCTAGTAACAATTGTCTGTAGACATTCAATTTAATGCTACTAGAAATTTTTGTAAGGGTCGCCGCGAAGCGGGAAATTCCTTTCGTCCTTTCAGATCCTGCCGCTATGGCTCCCTTCGAACTAAGGCACTGTCAACGTGCGCTTTGCTATCTCCGCTCAGCGCATTGGTTCTGAGCATGCGATTATGGCTCCCATGTGTGGGACTCGGCGTCACTGCCATTTCGTACTCAGGAGACCGCTCGGCAAATAAAGCGAGCAGTGGCAGTGCGCTCGCAGGCGCCCGCAGGGGCGCAGGGAAGCGCGCGGGGCGAGACCGATGACGTGGGAAGAGACAGCAGTCTTTCGCTTTGTCTGAGCCAGTCTGAACAGCAAGAACGGGTCGTTCTGAAGGATGGACACACTGTAGACACCTGTCACTTGACGTTCGAAAAACGTGGAACATCATCTTGCCTCCTGTGACATCTAGATTTTGTTGCGATGAAGAAAGTACACGTATGGCTTATTTGTTGTTCTTTCTTATTAGCATAACGAAAATATAGTTTTGTATTGTAAGTGTAAATCAGTCCGTTTGTTACATTGTAGTTCACGTTAGATATTGTTTTTACCATGTCTTGATCTTATATGAATTAGACGCGCGCTCAGCAGCAGGCGTGCACGTTTTTGCTACTTGGGTTGTGCTGATGCGAACCTTTCATGTGTGACATACGCTATTTTTGGTTGCAGACGTCTTTTTGTTGGCGTCTGAAATGATACAATGACGCGTTTTATTTATTTATTTATTTATTTATTTATTTATTTATTTATTTATTTATTTATTTCGCCCTTCATGTGACACTTGAATGCACGCTCAAAAGCGCGGCTGCTTCTATCCAAAAACGCGCACAGTATGGATGATCTCTACTGATCATGTAGGGTCAACGAATGCATGAGAACTTTACATTCACCTTTAACAGCAACACTTGTTTCACGTCCGCACCTTCATGAAAATGACCAATTGCAAGCGTCACTTCCACCACGTACGCTACCGCCACTGAGTAAAAGTTAAAACAATATGGGCGCGACCACGGCCGCAAGAAGCGCGCGTTCTTTCGACATCTGCAGGGAGCAGGCAGCGAATACGAACGGACGGGATTCTGAAAGGAGAAACGACTCCACCGAGAGGAAGCCGCGGCCGCCGCGGCCTCCCATTGCCAACCACGTGATGTGCAAATGACGTATGGCGTCGAATTCCACACGGCGACCAGTCGAAGCACGCTGTTTTCTTTGGTGTTTTTTTTTTCTTTTTCGTTCTGCTCGACGATGGCTCCTCGCGAATCATTTGCCGTCAACTGGCCCATGCAGAAACGTTCACTCTCCTTTTCCGACTCTACTAGCGTCTTGAGAGGAGACAAAGCAAGTCAAGTGGCTCCGAGTCTATTTTGACATTTTTTTTTGTTTTCCTTAGAATGTACCACGGCCGCTCCATACAACACGTGGGCGTGGCTCTACCATGAGGCGCTAATTTGTCGCCACGGTGCTGCCGGCGTTCCTGGTTAGCCCATGGTAAGTAAACACCTTCTCATCCATTCTCCATAAAGACGTTCATCCCATTTGTAACACTCGGCTGAGTGCCAAACAATTCGTCATATATAGGCAGTGTCCTCGCTGACTGTTTCGCATGACACCGCTTCTTCGAACGCGTGAGATCAGCGGCATTTTCTTCTCTTTTCTTCTCATGTTCTTTCTTTTCTTTCATTTTTGATGCTAGAACAGCGCAACGTTACATTTCTTGCTCGGTACCTCCAATTTACCTACGCGAAGGGGTTGCTACAAAGATAAAGTGAAGAGTCGAAAATAAAATAACAAGATGCGACGCTTAAACTTAATGAGGTAGATAAGATACCAGAGAGTAAACTTGGTACAGAAAGGAGTCATTTAACTATAAGTGTATTAATTGAAAACAATTAAATGGAAGTAAGTACGCAATGCATTGTATATGCGGGTATAAGAAAAAAAGAAAGAAAAATACCGTGTGGCTAATACTCTCATTAGATATGTGCGTATGAGCACATATCTACGTAAGGTTAAGCTAAACCACGTAAGCTTAACCACGTAAGGTTAAGCTAAAATCTACCCCAGTCAAACTGAACTGCACCAAATGTTAAGGGCTAGCGCCATTCAAAGACACTTAAGTGAAAGTGAAGGTTTCCTTTGAGAATATTTTTTTCTGCATTTCTTTCGTAGCATGTCGCTCTCTCATAACATATTTTTCCCTGTAGAGACGTGACTGAGTGGCTTAACCAGGCGATTACAACAGAAACAAACTGTGTCGTGCTAAAGGCGTGACAATACTGCGTCGCAGTGAACCGGGTTTTTCCCCATGCCGAGTATCACCATCCTAGCAACTCTTCGATGACACGGCTGCGAATAACAACCGGAGGCACTTGACTAAAACGCGTTCTCGGGCTATAGGTGGTGCATATTGTCTCGAAAAATTGAACGTACAACGAGAAACAAGGGCAAGCAGGACAAGACGGGTGCCAACTATCAGCTGGTTTATTTGAAAACATTTGCTTCAAAGGATGCTTCAGTCGCACGGGTGAAACACGTTGATTAGCCACGTATCAAAATGACTAAAGATCGTCAGTTATCGAGGTTATCTAGAAAGTACTGTTCGTTCCTATAGAGGGACAAGGACACGGTACACTGCTGCACACTGTGAGCCTTTCTTATTCGTGCAAAATGCCTCCATCAGACCCCTGGAAACATGATTGCAACTTTTCCCAAGCAATGTAGTTTCGACTACTCGCGGAGCACATGCGCATGTCTTGGAGTATTAAGGCAGGTATGAGCCATGACCGTTGTTTACTTCTTCATGTTATTAAAGACCATGGGCCGAATTCACAAAACTTCTCTTTCGTAAGTGCTTTTTGCCATTGGTCGGGAAGCGTCTCTAATGATATGTCCAGCAGCGGCATTGGCTGAAATTTTCTCTTAAGAGCTTTTTTGTCGTAAGTTGTTTTCGTGAATACGGGCCCATAGTCTTTCTTGGGGTACTTGAACGCAGAAATTTTGGTCTGCTTTTCTGCTTGTCTGTCACACGATTCAGCCACCCGGCCAAAGTTTAAGCATTTGCCTAACGCCATCTTGAACTGGTAGTTGCGTTCAAACTTGTGAACACTGTCGATCAAAGCGCAAATATTACGCATATCTGAGGCGCAACATCCCTACGTAAGTATTAGGTAGTGTGTTCCTTTACTAGAAAATACATCGATACGTAATTCTAAAGACCCTAGTGTTTCTTAGGCTGCCCCAAAAATGCGACGCTATGCACGAAAAAGGCCTCTGCCGACGATTTGGTGCTGCCACCTGGCAGTTGCCCAGGGATTCTGCACCAGTGTTGTACACGTTCCTCCAAAACAGGAACGAAAACTCGTTCCTCGTTCCTTCACAATTTTGTAACGCGTTCCCGTTACAAGTTCCTTTAATCAGAAAGGAACGCGTTCTAGTTATATTTCAAAAATTGGAACGTGTCGTTGCATTAACGTTACATTTGATTTCTAAATTTGAAAGTAGTGTAAGAGAACACTGAGGCAAAATAAAGTGAACCTTCGAAATCTTTCGTCGACCTATGCATATTTCACGAACTTTAATGTCACCGGCTGCTTATTATCTGGAGATAAAGAAATATACAAACAAACAATCCTAGGCGAATATTTTCAAGGAGCACCGAACATACTACAGACAATTCCACTGCAACTTTGGTGCTAGTCATAGCGCAACTCCTATGACACTTTCCACGTCGTCCATCAAATGCGCAGTTATAACGATACTGCGCCTCGAGTGTGCTAATAGAAAGTTACTCACATGCACCAATGGACGTGGGTAACTGCGATACATCTGGCAATAAAAGCTAGTAATAGACCATCGGTTTTAGGACAGCATATGAAGGTTTGTGCCTGACCCCTACCATTGCGCGTAAATACTGCAACAAGATTCCCCGATATACCGTCAACATTCTCGATGGTAAACGTTTTTGCTCTAAATCGGTAGCCTTCTAGCGTGTTAATAGTCTAATTGAAAATTTCGAATATATTGCATTTACTTAGTTCTCATCATTTTAAAGCGTTTGTGATATACTGTTTTTTTTTGTTATTTATGGGCTGTGCTCAATGTATGTCGGTGTAAGCAATTTCTACTAGCTATCTTTTGCGTTTACAGCAGAATTAAATAACGTGGGACTGTTGTCTACTTATATTCGTGGCATATTAGGAAAAATTCTTAATTGCCTGTTCCGTTCGGAGACACACCGACCTTCACGCAAGGCGAACTGCTGTTGTGGTGCAGGATTTAAGTAAATGAATAGCCTCCATGCACCATTTGACGGGACGCGAACAAAAATGACGCACCCCACATTGTTAACAGAATATCTTCACCAGCTCTTTTAAGGCACTGCACGATGTCCAGTGCATTAAAATATTTGGTTATCCCTGTGTAGATAACCATTCGGTCGCGTAGCAATCAAGCTACAGTTTTTATTGGATGATGATACATGGGTTTTAGTTTTTACTAGAAACAGACTGAACATCAACGAAGATAATTAACTATGTCCGGGTCAGAACGATATTGACTTCGCTCAGCATTACAAACACGCACGCACGTAAGCATTTTCATCACACGTTCACGTGAGCACGTTTAGGAGAAGCCTTTAGTTTCTCCTTTTTGCCGAGGGCATAGGATTCGCTAAATGGAAGCGCGTCCCGTTCAATTCAACCTAAGCACTGTGAAGAGACTGACGCATACAGTGTTTTAAAAGTACGGCCGTAACCGCGCTCTCAAAAGCACTGCAGTGAGCAGCGATGGTAAGGCGCGCGTTGACAGTTCCGAGGGAGCCATGCGGCGGGATTATAAGGAGAATTTCGCTGTTAAATGTGGTTGCTCCCGTGTTGCCGTACACTCCTACAGGGCTGGCTGACAGCCGGAAACTGTTTGTCCAACGGCCATGGTAAGCCGCCACCGCCAAGGAGTAGCGGGATACCCTGACGTCGTGCGGCCGCAGTGAAGAAGGGGAAGCGTCATCCTCGTCGAATATCGAAAGCACAGAGAGAAAAAGAATGGCGATTTTGCACGCGATTTTCTATGATGGAGCGATCCTGGTGGCAGGAAAACGGTGACTCGAGGGTCGCCTTGTTGTAGTCCGGTCTATCCGCCCTGCATGACGTACTGCGTACATGCGATCATCGTGGAGTGGAACGTTCGCAGAAGGAAAGTCGCTCCCTTTGCCGTTCCTTCGTAAATGTAACGCGTTACCGTTACAGTTCCACCAATCCTAAATGGAACGATGGCGTTTCTTCGTTCCTCCCAAAAGGAACTCGTTCCAGGAACGTCGTTCCTTGGAACGACGTTCCGTACAACACTGTTCTGCACAAGCTCATGTTTCCCGACGGCGCTGCCAGATGGCGTCCATATCTCACGCATCGTAGTACCGCCGGCAGAAGATTATCGTATTTCGACATTTGTAGCGAAGCACGCAGATACGCGGCCAATTTTCTTCAATCGGTCATATATACACCGACTAGTCTGACCAACGTATGCCTTATCACAGCTGAGGAGTATCGAGTATCGCCACAGTAGCACAAGTGCGGTTTGGGCTGACATGCCGTTGCTCGCAGGTGGGCTTACTATTTTGCTCGGAAATGCGGGAGCAAAGCCAGGAAAACTTGTCGGGTGCAGAGAATATAGCACCGGAACATCGTGCTCGCTCGCAACCTTCTTCAGGTTGTGGGCGACTTTGTGGCATTACTTCTAGCCTTTTGTTACTCTGCGTAGACTCTGCACTCTTGTTAATTCCTTTCATTTTCTTGAGTACGTTCCCCGCGACATTGGTAATGACCGAGCAAGAGAATCCCATCACCATACATCAAGCGCGAAACCCGATTAATCGAAAGTTTCAGGCATCATGTGTTCGCAAGATCTGCTTAGCGTCAATGGAGACACATTGTCTCTATGCCCCTCTCAGCAGTATTAAGAATGGGTCATGTCAAACTGCAGCAATTCATTTTTGGCACGGGGGCGATAGGACCAGCACGTATAACATATCTTTGAAAGTTATTTTAATATCCAGGAGCTTCACTTCATTACTATGGGGTTTCTAAAAGGTAAAAGTCAAGGCTTTTAACGGCGAAGCTGCTTAAGCACTCCGTTAAACCGCCAGAAAGCCGCGCGAAATTATTAGGATATCAGTGCGCGTGAATTTCTCACGCATTGCGCCCACGCGTTTTTGTTCTCTTGCGCTGATGCTCACATCCCACTGCAACATAACGGCGAGTATGTTATATCAAGGGGTGGAAAACGGAAATGAGGAAGGGGATGGAAAAGCGGAGGGAAAGGGAAGAGCACATATCTTGTGCAGTATATAGTGCAGCAAGGCATTGGAAAAGAGGTTAGTGAAGAGGGTAGTGAATAGCACAGCTTTGTACAGTGTATTGTACAAAGCTATGTAGTGTAGTGTAGGAGGAGGGAAAGGAGGAGAGGTTTGTTAAACTTCAAATCGACCACCGTCCCTGTGTTCAAGGCTTGCGCGACTTACTTTCTTTCTTTCTTTCTTTCTTTCTTTCTTTCTTTCTTTCTTTCTTTCTTTCTTTCTTTCTTTCTTTCTTTCTTTCTTTCTTTCTTTCATGATTCAGGGTAATACAGCAGATTGCCCTGGGCGACACAGCTAAAGGGAAACATTGCCTGACTGAGCCGTGCAACCCATACAGCAGCAACAGCAGTACTAGAACAGTATGTATATAACAATACAAAACAAAGAATGAAAAACAAGTTAAACTTGGCGTGGTTTAGAAGCAACGCCAGAATAAAAAAAGAACAATAAGGAGTGGCGAACAAATTTCAGGGTAAAGAAGACAGGAAATCAAAAAGAATAATTGCATAATCTGATAAGCACTTGTACCACAGCATAAAAAGCGAAAGTACCTGGTGTCCTAGTCTTAGTTTTCTTCTGTAAGTAGTATTTCCCTGGCCATTTTTCTAAAAAGCTTTAGAGCAAGCTTCCCCGATCTTTTTCGTTTCTTTTTATTTTTCCCATGACTCCTAAAATAGGTCAACACACTTTTCAAAGCACTGGTGCACTTCATCGGTTTAACTGAGCACAGAATCACCAGAAAGCCGCCGACATGTCGGTATACCTAAAGGTTCTTTGCGTCAATAGCTTCATTCAGGTCTGAGTCAATGAACGATAGAAAAATATTCACCGCTCATGCTTGTCCTCTATGTATATTTTAGTTGGTGTTGTCCCGTCACCCGTTGTGCGCCGCCTGCTGTCACTAAATATATTGCACAGCATCAGCTCCGCGCACGAGCCAATGCAAGTTCCTTGCCTCTGTACAAAGCGCTGGTCACTATAAGGAACCAAGGTGCTATAAAGAAAAATGCCAAAAGGTGGAGGAAATGATTGACAGAAATCTCACATTCTTTCTGGGCAGTCACAACCACGTCCCTCTCAGTACAACTAAAGCAAGAAGGCAGTTCAGCATGCGGTAACGAATAAAACAGGATTGATTGATTTGTGGATTTTGACGTCCCAAAACCAACTCTGATTATGAGAGACGCCGTAGTGGAGGTCTCCGGAAATCTAGACCACCTGGGTTTCTTTAACGTGCACTGACGTCGCACAGCACACAGGCCTCAACATTTCGCCTCCAGCGAAATGCAGCCGCCGCGGCCGCGATTCGATCCCGCGACCTTAGGATCAGCATACGAGTGCCATAACCACTAGACCACCGCGTCAGGGCGAAAAAGACAGGACTATACCATATAGATAAAGCATACCGAACTGGGGAATTCTCTCTTAAAAATACACTCACGTCTAGCGAGTTATTAACGAAAACAGGTATTCGATCTGAACTCCATTAAGATGTCTAAAGAGGTATTGGCTGAGTTGATGTTGCCACGTACCTCGTTCGCTCACAATGGAACGGAAGGGGATTTCCAACTTATGGCGCTTAACTGCAACAAAAAAAAAAACGAAAGAAAAAACGCCGCTGGTCTGGTACCTTTACGCACACTAGCTGCCTTGGACAGCTTAGGTAACGTCAAGTCGCTACACAACCGTACGCTTGGAGCTTAACCTTAGCGTGATTCAAATTAGCAGGAACAAAATTCTTAGGAATTGGTTGTCCCGCCTAAACAAATATCTAAACAATGGTTTAGCTCACACTTGCCATTGCGCTGCAAGTCATGCGCATGCGCTCCCCTCTAAGCCGAAACTATATATCTTGGGAAAAGTCGCAATCAGGTTGCCAAGGAACTGATGGACGTTTTTTTTAAGTAAGGTACGCTTACAGTGTAGCAGTGTGCTGCGTCCTTGTCCCTGTATCGCAACGAACAGTAATTTCCAGATAACTTTGATAACTGACGGTCTTTAGTCCTTTTGAAACGTTGCTGATCAATCAATGTGCTTCCCGAATGCGCCTCAAGTTTCCTTTGACGCGAATGTTTTTCACTTAAATCAGTTGATAGTTGGCAGTAGTCATGTTCTCCTTGTCCTTGTTTCTGGTTGTGCCTCCAATTTTTTCGAGACGAAGGCGCTTTGAATGATGCACATATTCTAGATAAAAAAATGGGACGAGAGCGGTAATTTACGGTAAAAAAGCTAAATAAACAGCCGGAATATGGAGCGGAACAAAAACATAAGGAAGCATCTCTGGTTTCGTCAGCCATATGGCCTCGAACTCGACTGAAGCGGGCGCTCTCTTTTATTTCCTTGATGAGCTCGACTAGCGTGCCTTTCTATGCGAATAGATACAAACGGAAAGAAAGCAAATAACAACCGCAACTCTGTTAAAGCGTGTTTCGGGTCATCAAGTAAATTGCAAGTACCTATATTGCCCGATGAACCGGGAGTAAAGAGAGAGAGAGGACGAGAGCTAACTGTACCGGTAACAGCCAACCACTGCCGCTCATAGGAACGCTCCGAAACGACGTATAGTTAAAAAGTGCGGGGGGGGGGGGGGTGGGGGGGGTGGCACGCGGTCCAGCAGGAAAGCTGTGCGTTGAGTACCACTCTTCGCGGACGGCAAAGGTTACACAGTAGCATATGCTGGTCCCTGAAACGGCCGGCGCGGCAGCGATGGGCAAATTGCGGGGAAGACGTCAGAAAAAACAAGCGGGGTGCATTATCGTGCCGCACCATCAACCGGCTGGGGCACACCGCGCGGCCCAAAAGGCGCGCACCGCTTTTCGAACGCACCGCGCTCATTACAGTCAACAGGGGTCGTCATGAGTCACGGAGGCACCGTCCCGCGGCCTATATGGAGCGAGCGAGAGGGTTTGACGCCTTTTCTCCCTCCCAACCCCCCTTTTTTTCTATGGTGTTCATTCTTTTGTCCTTTTACTAGTTGCCTTCTATGTCCTCTTTATATTGCCTTCTCTCTCTCGCCACGAACGGCCTGTACCTGCTCCGCTCCCCCCCTATTAACCAATTCGCCAATGGCGGACCCGCCATAGACGTAAGTACTCCACTCTCAAGTACGGCCTGCGGGCTCGAGTAAGTCTCGGTATTCTTTTCGTTTTTAGTATCTCTTTTTTTATGCTATTATAATCTTAACTTCTTGCCCCATCCGAAAGCACTCGGGCCGCATTCGTGAGGTGAGGCAAGCTTGTGCGAAGTGTAACGTTAAACTGGCTCGTAACTTCGAATATCGAATCGAATGGTGTCCTGTGCGACTCGAGCTCCGAATCGAATGGCTGTTATTCGTTAACCCCAATGATTATCCAATAGTTTACGCACGTCTCAACTTGTTAATTGCGCAGAAATAATCGCAGAAATTTGCGCAAGGGTATACAATAAATGCCATCGCCGTTGGAATACTTTATCAATAAAACGTGACAGCCCATGTAGTGCATCAGGCTACTTTGGTCAGGAGGCATGGGCATTTACCGGCTATCAAAAGATCGCTTTTGCTCTCTAGACAGTCAGGTGGATGCAAACTGTCATGATTGTTTACCACAGATGCTCCATTTGTGCTTTTAATACTACGTATATAAACACTAGCGGGTGATCACTGATTTATTTATTTATTTATACTGTCATCCTATGGCAGGAGTGATTGTGAAGCACAGAAACAAGAAGTGCATTATTTAAAAACAGGGCAGTGATTTAAGACTGCTACAAAAGGTGGAACAATAGAATTACACAGCATAACATTCCACATTATGTCACAGTATTAGTGCGTCGAATCAGAGTACGCAATTCCTTTCATTTCTTCTGAAAATGCTGTAGCATATGTTATTTTGACTGCCGAATCCCGCCAAGACTTTGACTGCTGAATTGCCCTACGAGAGCAGCTCTACCTGATGCAGTGATTATGCACTGCAGAAGGCGGTATATGCATGCTATGTCTGCCCTGATTGTTCACGTGTCTTCATTTGTGAGTGCTTGTCGTAGCTTATTTTTGCGTCATTATGAATTACTAAGCAAAGAAATTTGGGCATTTCGTACTCAGCTCGGGTGCTCAATATTCAGTAATAATTAAGCTCTGTGGTTTTGCACCTACAAACCATGATGTAATTATCAAACTCCGTAGTGGAGGACTCCGGAAATTTCTACCACATTTGTGTCATTAGTTCAGTGTTCGGGAATTCTTCGGAAGGTATTCAATATTGGAATCGCCTGTCCTAATATTCGAGTGGTATTCTATTCGGTCTCAAAGATCACTATTCGCACGCTTGTAGCGCTTAAAAACTTTTGCAAGGAGATTTACGTTGAAAGTTGGCCCAATTCTCAGCAGACTTTTGTAGTAAACAATCGGGACTACTACGTCTAATAGTTTTATTTTCTCTGAGAGTGGCGAAATTTTGTGTTTCAAACGGCGACAGAAAAGAAAGTGAACAAACGCGACGGAATAACCGCCGCGTCGCCGACTACTCTGATTAATTAATTAATTAATTAATTAATTGATTTGTGGGGTTGTACGTCCCAAAACCACCATTTATTATGAGAGACGCCGTAGTGGAGGGCTGCGGAAATTTTGACCACCTGGGGTTCTTTAACGTGCACTGACATCGCACAGTACACGGGTCTCAACATTTCGCCTCCATCAAAATGCAGCCGTCGTGGCCGGGATTCGATCCCGCGACCTTCGGATCAGCGGCCGACTGCCATAGCCACGGACCACCGTGGCGGCGCCGCCGATTACATGTACTTTCACATTTCGATTTAAGCGACATTTACTAAAGGCCCATGTACAGTGCTTTGTCAGCACACGTGAAAGAACCCTAGGGGGTTAAAACTTACGGAGTGCCCTATGATGGCCTGCTCCGTAGTCATATCGTGATATTGGCACGTAGCAACTCAAAAATGTCACTCTTGAATATGTCTCTCAGCTTGGTCAATAAATGGGGCGGCAAGTAAGTATGGGACTTAACAATGTGCGTCAGTGGCACTACAAAAGGAAAGCGTGAGGAAGCTAGGGAGGTGCGTTAAAAGCTAAACTTTATCAACAGCCTCGCAAATGATATGCGTGCGGTGTCGGCTTTCAAAGACAACGAGCGTATGCTCTTGCACCGAACAAAGGACTGTACGCTTAACATTACCTTTACACATCATTCTTTCGTAAAAACTTTTAGAGTAGGCAAAGCTTTCTGGAATATGCCGAGTCTGATTAATGAGCCGCACAAACGAGCGCTCGACCGAAAGTGTATGTCGATTATGCAGAAAGACAAAACAGAATCTGGTAGGCGGCTCTAATCATCGCCTTATGTGTCTCATAGCGGCTGTCCCAACTTGGTGTTGGTGTACGTGCACCCTGCGGCTTCGTCGTAGTGCACAATGCTGGTATGAGGTATACGCGATTGCCTTCTTTCTTTCTTTCTTTCTTTCTTTCTTTCTTTCTTTCTTTCTTTCTTTCTTTCTTTCTTTCTTTCTTTCTTTCTCTGTCGCTCTCTATTTATTTATTTATTTATTTATTTATTTATTTATTTATTTATCACGTGTTGCTCATGTATTTGCATAACCACTTGCTCATACTCGCATGCCCAAAGAGTGTGTGAGCCACATGTGATTGTATTTTGAAAATGGAAGTACGTTAATCAATTCTCATTATATATCTTTATTAAACGCGTCTTTAGTAAAAAAAAAAACAACCATGCTCTGATCTGAAGCATCTACAACTCTTACCTTGTCCTTCTTATTTTTAATTATTTCGTCTCAACTCCCCTGGGGAAATGAATCGCAACTTCGGCGCAGGAAGGAAAGAGTGTCGTTCGGTACCCGTGCCGCTGAAGAAAAGACGTTAGAAACATCGCCGCCGGTATATATATCCACAGTATACACACTTCCAGACAGGCACTGAATCCGAAGACAGTCTGTGTGCCCCTGACTAACAAGCCCCACGGAATGGCTTCGGCTTCCCTATCTATGCTGTGCCACGTTCTCCTTAAAAAAAAAAATGCCAGCTGCCGTAAACGTGGCCCTTGCTCCTGGTCCACTCATCGGGCCTATTAAGCTTATCCGTGCGTGACTCACGATGAGCGGAAGTGAGCGCCCGTCGCTGGCTGCCGCGGTGTAATTCGATAGCAACGTTTCAATTATTCCATTAACAGAGTCGTTCTTCATTGACTAGATGAGCTCTCGTGAGCTCGCGTATACGCGGGTTTTTCTACGACTCTGTGTGTGCTGGCGCAGGAAGCGCACGCACACTGGTAAAGTATACAGTGACGCATTCGTAAAGTGACCTCCGTACAAAAAGTCTCATTTTTAAACCCAGTTACCTCCTGTTGATCCTCTGTTTAGGCTGTTATGTGTGATGCCGTAATAATTGTGCTCACCCAGAAAATGTTGCCGTCCTCACAAGCACGTTTCTCGTTGATTTTCAATTAAAAATAATTTTGTGCCTTTCCCAGAGTAGTGTCTTTAGGCAGGTTACATATGAGAGAATTAAATCCGCATTTAAAGCACGCTGCATATACAACAAAGCAGCAAGAGGCCATAACAGGTGAGGTAAAAACAAAAAGAAGGCAGGAGGGAATGAAATACAATAAGGGTGAATAAAAAAGAAAAAGAAAAGCCAGGCGTGCCAAAGGGCACCAGCCAACAACTCGTAATCATGCATACATTCTGCACGCACAACGTGCACGCCATCGCGCTCGCAATCAAAAACCGCTGATGGTGAAGGGAAGTGAGAGCAGAACCGAGAAAAGTATAGGGAAATAAAGGAAGCGACAAAGAACGGCCGCAAAAGCTGCACCCCGCGCGCGTGACACGTAAAACAAAGCCCGACGCCCAGAGCGCGTTCGGACCCTAGTCCACGGAGCGTTGCGCGCGGTACGCCCACTTTCAGTGCCGCTCGAGGGACCGCCAAGAGAGCGGCAGTCGGGACGTCCCCCCCCCCCCCCTCCCTGTCCACGGCCCTAGAAATCACTGAGCGGCGGCCGTAAGTCATGTGGCACGTGGGCACGTTTACCAGCTGACTCCGTGGCGTTGGTGCACGCGCGGCGGGCACGCACACGGACACGGTCGTGCACGCACCTGAAGTGGCCCCTCGACCCTACCCCCCCCCTCGCAACCCCCGTAGAGGCTGCCGCCGCCACGCGCGGGCTGACGAAAAGAAAAAGAAAAATCACGTAACGAGCGGCGGGAGGGAAGCCACCGGGCTTTGTTTCGTCCGTCTGCTTTCACTCTTTGCACCGTTATCTCCGTGCTTTCTTCTCTTTCTATTTAGTGTCCGTCTCAGTGCGGTGGCAGAGAAAAGAAAGGGAGGGGGGGAGTTAGAAAGTACGCCGCGAATGTTGTCGTTTTTTGGGCAGAACGTATACGTAGCACGTTCCGAATGGCCGCCGGTTCCACTTGAGTAGTTCGCAAGCTGAACCGGTGGTAGCACCGGTGGCTGCAGTAGCCTCCCCCATCGCCCTTCAAACAACACTCCTGACTACACGGCCGCGTGCTCGAGTGAGTCTCGGCAGGCCGCCGCCGCCGCCCTGCTCCCCGTCTGTCGCGCGCGCCGCAGATCCAGTTGGTTTTTCCCGTTGCTTGGCTCTTGACCTGGAGCAGCGACTGCCGCCCTTCCGGTACGGATTGTGGCGGGGAGCGCCCGCCTCCCTCCCGGAGGCTCATCTTCATCCCGCACATCACCGCGGGCCGAGGTTCGGTTCCGGTGCTGTTTCGCTGCTGGCCGGTACGGTCGGCCACTCTTTCTGGTTCGACCCTCGAAGGTCTGGTATAACGACCCAGCCACGGCAGAGGTCACTGCACGCTTCCTGGTGCGCTGCCCTTTACGCCTTGACCGCTGTGCGGAGGGGAAAGATGCGCCACTTCTGGCGTTCCTCTGCGGTTCGGCTCATTTTTCAAGCAGCTGCTCCTTTCTTTCTGCTCGATTGTTTTTCTTTGTTTTCATTTTTTTGTGTGTTCCCTTCGGAAGGATGTTCGATGCCGCGTTCATATGCATGATGTAAATGAAGATGTCTTCAAGTGACGCAATAGGTTATGTCGTGACATCTGTTGAAATATTGCTCAGAGTTGTTTCTCTACGGTGTGTGCGGGCGTGTATGCATGTGTGCTTCCATATTTATTTATTTATTTATTTATTTATTTATTTATTTATTTAAAAATACCTCACAGGCCCAAAGGCATTGAGTGAGGGGGTTAAAATTAAATTACAGATAAACTGCAGCAACAGGTTACATTGAAGTGAATATATAAAAAATATACAGCGCAATAAAAATAACAGCACACTAAGTTAGCGATTTTGCACAGGACTTAACAGCACATCACAAAACACCAGAAAAAGAAAAACGAAACACTGCAACGAAAATTAACAAACCCGAGGATCTCTCGGTAAAACTAACGATAACGAGAAAAATGGCCCTCAAGTTTATGTCGGAACGCGTTAAGATTACTATAGGACGCGACAATGTCGGGGAGATCTTTCCGCGTGCGGATGGCTTGTGGTAGTGCCGATGCGTTAGAGGCGTTTGTGTTACCGAAAACGCGTTTTGCTCAAGTTTTGCTGAACAAACACTTGAAAAGCAAACACGTGAAAAAAAATTACAGCATATCCACGGAGTGAATGATGATGAGTGGGCGAAGCTCGGGAGGTTCATCGTAGATCGTGCCGAGTTCCGGATTAATTTAGTTAACGCGCACGCTACGAATCCTTATGGTTCAACTATGCACAAGTGAAATCTCCCACCGGCACTTCATTGCAAGTCAAGATCCAGTGCCTACATATAATATAGGTGGCCGGTGAACGGTTCTCCAACGCGAGCAGTCGGTATTTCTCAATCAAGAAACTCGCTAGGAGACGCTGCCTGCGCCAACGTTGCCTCTCGCGGGTGAGGGCGCGTTCTCCTTCTTTGCGAGCTGGTAGAGCGTTCATCTAAGAAAGAGCGTTTCCATAGTCAACGCGCGCCTTTCGCTCTCTCTCTCACAAGACAGCAGATGGAAGAGTGAGAGAAAGAGAGGCACGCGCCGGGAGAGAGAGAGAGAGAGGCACGCGCCGAGGGCGAGCGCGTGCCTCCCGGCACGCCGGTTACACCTGACGCAGGACAAGGTTAGACTAAGAGGAGCTTCGCCCCTAAAAACGAACTTGAGATCCTGCGTTCGCAGGACTCTATGTAAGATGTAAACAGTCGCTGAGCTTACACGAAATCATGTTATAGTAGGATACAACTTAAAATAACAGCAGTTGGCAACAAGGGCTCATGGACCGCGCGGGCATGTGTTACTCCGTCAGCCAATCACAGAAGCAAACAAAGTCGTCGCCATGCGACCTTTTCAAAATGGCGCCGTGTTTATGCCTTCAGCACCTGCGGAGTGTCTGCTGTTCTTGAGCCCTTTCATCGGTATAAGCTATGATCTGTGTGGAGTGTCAGAGCCAAAATGTGTGGAGTGTCACAGTTTCCATCTGCAAAAGGCCGCGGTACAGTTCATTTCGCTTCTGAGCCCGTTTTACGCGTGAAACTTCACTGAACTGAGTTGAAAAAGTCGGGTGGCACAGCTTTTGGCGCGCCTGGTTTTCGCATTGCAAGCGCTTGATTTCAGCTCAATGAAGAATTGTCATTTCCATGTTCCACTCTAATAAACGAATGAAAACATGAAGATCTGTGGACATATTCATTATTGTTGCCACCCTCGCTCTATTTTGGTAATATGGAAAGCTCATAGAAGGAATTATTTGAGGCTTTGCTGAGGTATAGTGGCTGGCGGTTACAAGGGTCCTGGGCGGGGCTTCACTGCAGACTTGAGTTGTATCCGATTATAGTATTTGTGCATGCGAGCGAAAAAAAAGAAAACAACTTTCCATTTAGGAAATTGCGATAAGGTTAATCGAAGGGCGAACTGGAATGGATGCATACTTGATTATCAACGCGATAACAATGGAACAGACAGATGAAGGTCAACGCAAGATGAGCGTCGTCTAACAACTGAAGTTATGCTGAGCAAACGCTTGAAAAGCACACACACACACACACAACACACACACACACACACGCACACAACCTGAGATCCTGCGTGCGCAGGACTCATATGTCAGATGGAAATAGTCGAAATTAGCACATGTATATCGCCATCTCAGAAAAAGGTTCAGATACGCAGTCATCGCGCATTATTTTAATATGGAAAGCTTCCGCGAGTTCCCGGGCTCTTCTATTCTTGTGGTTAATGATAGTGACCATACCATAGAAGAAGGGATTCTACCCAAATTATCTGCAATGCACTGAAAAATGTGAGTTTGGCATTCCCTTTCAGGTAATTTTATAGTGCAAAGTTGATTTGACAATACGTGCATAGGCAGAAAAAGCCTGTTACAATGGCGCTAGTTCTAATTCCTGACTGCAAGATCATCAGCGATCTATGTCAGATGGATGTCCGCGTCCGCGACCGCTCTTTGACCCTAAAACCCCGCTACGGTGGAGTAGTGGCTATGGCACTCGGCTCCTGACCCGAAGTGCGCGGGGTCAAACCTCTACAGCGGCGGCTGCATTTCCATGGAGGCGAAATGTTGAGGCCTGTGTACTAGCTGCGACGTCAGTGCACCTTAACTGACCCCTGGTGGTCGAAATTTCCGGAGCCCTCCACAAGGATGTCTTTCATAATCATATACTAGTAGTTTTTGAATGTAAAACCACAGAGATCAGTTATCCTTGTTGTTTGTTGTTTTGTGGGGTTTTACGTCCCAAAGCCAGTTGTGATTATGAGAGACGCCGTAGTGGAGGGCTCCGGAAATTTTAGACCACCTGGGGTTCTTTAACGTGCACTGACATCGTACAGCACACGGGCCTCAACATTTCGCCTCCATTGAAATGCAGCCGCCGCGGCCGGGATTCGATCCCGCGACCCTCGGATCAGCAGCCGAGTACCTTAGCCACTAGACCACCGTGGCGGGGCAGTTATCCTTGACACTAAAGGTGCTGCGGGGATTATAAGTTCCAAATAGATCAGGCTCATACATTATCGCACCATTCTTTGAAGCAAGCGTACACGAAATCATGACACCAGACATCATGGTCGGCACGGCCTGGAAAAGAGATGCGTGTTCGGTTACGTCGAGGTTGATGGTGATCTGCCACTGACGGCAAGCGTACAAGAATAGTCATAACGCTGTCGTGTTCGTATTCCCCGCTTCAAAAAAAAAAAAAGAAAAGAAAAGAAGGAAATCAATAAAAGGAAGAAAAGGAAGAGCTCGCCTTTACAAGCAATAAAAGTATTCTTTACTATAGTTTCCGTTCTCATTTCTCGCGCAAAATGCGACCACAGCGCATGTCTCTATACATTTATGACGTAGAAACAGGCGATTGTGATCTTCCTTTTGTTTGCCAGTAGTGCGCGAGCGTGTAACATAAGCGATGAACTTTGTGGCCTCCGCAGCACATAGTGTGACCTGCGACACTCTGATTTAAGTATAATTATCGCGGGGTCTGTCTTACATGTCCGCGCATTTGCCAGCTCTTCTCGGCTGCGCATGGTTTTGATCGGAATTACTTTTGCTTCGTAGCAACTTTATTAGGACGACAGAGACATGCAGGATTGCTTACGTGTTCGAGTGCGAGCACCTGTAGACCCCTCCATGGCTGCGAGGTGTCGCTTATGCAATAACGCACGCACTAGGCATACATTTGGCACGCCACACCTCACAGCAGCCATGAACGAACGGTGGTGTGCTTGCTTGGAATCTGAGGGATCCTGAGTTCCATTGCTACCAAAAACTGCGGGAATTTAGCCGTATCGCCATGAATTGTGTACGTTCGCTTAAGCTTTCTGAGAAATCCGACTTAACCGAAACATTTTTACAAGACGTTATCAATGCCGCCACAGGTGACGTCTTGCGATTATGTCACCATCACGACGTCATGCGGAGAGGTCACCACTTGGTCGCACGGCATTTCGTATGACGCCCTTATGAGCTTCCTATTGTCGCGTGATATTTTGCCTACCATTCGCAGCGACGCCGGTTTTCCGGCAAGGTCACTGCCTACTATTTCAAGGACACCTCCGTATCAGACATATAAATCTTGCGTCCTGATAACGACAGCGGCAGGCCCCACCACGGTGGTCTAGAGGCTATGGCACTTGGCCGCTGATCGGAAGGCCGCACGATCGAATCCCGGCCGTATCAGCAGCATTTCGGTAGAGGCGAAATCTTGAGGCCCGTGTACTGGTGCGATGTCAGTGCACGAAAAAAAAAAACCCAGGTGGTCGAAATTTCTGGAGCCCTGCACTACGTCGTCTCTCATAATCATATCTAGGTTTTCATTTCATTTCATTTTACTGTACCCCAAGACGGCGATATTACAGAGGAAAGTGGGTGACAAAAAATACAAAACATACAAAAAGCAAGAACAGCAAACGTCGCTAGTTGATACAAACGATGATTAATAAAGTCCGGGAGTGATGATGTAAGACATGGTGGCCTGAAACTGTGCCGGTAAGGTGGTTTCATTCTTGGGAGGTCTTCGGAATAAATGAGTCATGATAGCTTCTCGTATGGCACTGCATTATTCCAGCCTTATGTTGATGATCAATGCGAGATGAAATGTAAGTAGGGGATGATATGAGGTAATCGCGCGGGTAGGAATGGTGCAGTATAAGTTGTGGAATAAAGCAAGGCGACAACACTTACGTCGGGATGAGAGTGGAGGAAGTAGTAAAGAGCTTTTCATGGAAGGTACGCTTGGTGTTCGGTTATAAGTGCTGCAAATGAAACGCGCAGCATTGTTTTGGATTAGTTCGAGTGATTGAACAAGGCTAGCGGAGTGCCGGTCCCAGATAGATGAGGCGTATTCCATCTTACTTCTAATAATGTTTTGTACAACGTTAACTTTAATGATGTAAGAGCGGAAGAGAAATTTCGTCGAATATTACGAAGCATGCGGTTAGTATCGCTGATTACTCTGTCGATGTGTAATGACCAGAAAAGTGTCGAGGTGAGGAGGACGACAAGGTATTTATTCGATGTTACGGCTTCTAGGGGAACATTATTAACGTAATAGTTCGGCGCAGGAAGATTACTTCGCGTTACGCGCATAGTTTTGCATTTAGTCACGTTAAGTTGCATTAACCATACGTCACACCAGTTAGAGATAACGTTAATATCGTCCTGTAGGTATTTGTTATCGGAACCATCGGAGATTTCACGTAGGATAACGCAGTCATCAGCGAAAAGGTAAATGTAAGAGGAAACATCTTTGGGTAAATCGTTAATGTAAATTAGAAAAAGAAGAGGGCCTAAAACTGATCCTTCCCGTACACCAGAGTCAACAGGGTTAAATAGGGAAGTAGGGCCATTAGACGCAACGTACTGTGATCGATTAGTGAGGAAATGCTCAAGCCATGAAAACAGGTTAGGGTCAAGACTAAGCTTACTAAGTTTAAATAGGAGTAGCTGGTCACATACTTTATCAAACGCTTTTGCAAATTAAAAAAAAAGACGCAGTCAGCGAAGGAGCCTTTGTCAAGAATAAGATGAAGGTTGTGCGTAAAAGAGAGAAGTTGGGTTTCACAGGAGAAGTTTTTTCGGAAACCATGTATAGCTTTAGTGAAAAATGAGTTATTGTCTAGGTGATTTGCCAAATGCGAATATAAAATATGCGCAAGAACCTTGCAAGGAATGCTGGTGAGGGAGATGGGGCGGTAGTTGAGGGACGAATTTCTGCTGCCGGGCCTTAAAACTCCAGAATTGGATGAAATGTGTCGTCTGTACAACTGTGACAAACACCGGCCTGCTGAAGGTTCACTTCGGAAATTTAAACCATGCGTCACCATGCGCCACTTGAGTAGAGATATGTTGGTCACATATCCAAGCTGCTTCTGAAGGGCAACTATGTAGGCACGCTGCATTCAGCTTTTGACTCCAACGCAAGCAATTTCTTCTAAGTGTCACAAAAATTGATTGATTGATTTGTGGGGTTTAACGTCCCAAAACCAGCTCTGATTATGAGAGGCACCGTAGTGGAGGTCTCCGGAAATTTCGGCCACCTGGGGTTCTTTAACGTGCACTGACATCGCACAGCACACAGGCCTCAATATTTCGCCTCCATCGAAATGCAGCCGCCGCGGCCGGGATTCGATCACGCGACCTTCGGATCTGCGGCCGAGTGCCATAACCACTAGACCACCGTAGCGGGGTGTCATTGACACGGTTGTCTGGCCATTGCGAGAGGCGTCTCATTGCTGTGCCTCAAGGCAGACATGTCCTCCAAACCAGCTGGCTTGTGCAGAGACAAGTCAGCTGGTTGAGACCTTGACTTCAGACCAGCGATGTTTCTCGTGAGTTCGAGCCTCCACATTCTCCTGAAGATTCGCCGTATTTGGATTTCAAAAGGAGAATGTGGTCCTCGAAAAGCTTTGAATTTTTTGTCGTATAAACTAGCATGAACCGTGTGGGTAGTGAAACGAAGGCATCAGAGGGTCCGCTGTTCCCTCCTGCGTGTCAAGCACTGCGGACGAACGGGACGTCCACGACCTTGAACAGTTACACTGGTAAACGAAAAGATAGGAATGTAAGCTTCGTGAAGCTTGCGACAGTGCTTTGAAAATGTCATAGTACATTACGTTGTAGAGGTCGTATAAAACAGAAACTACGTGATTTACCGAAGACTGCCTTCAGCAATTAAAATTAATAGTAGCGGCAGGCATAGCTCCGACGGTGAATCACTAGTAAGTTTAATGTTTAAACTCATTGATCACCCCCTAATCAATGAGCTGGTGCGCTTATTACTACTGCCGCATTTTTGTTCGAACACAAAAAATTTTAATATTTTTCCCTCCGTTTCTATTTCTTTGTGGAGTTAAGTACAATAATTCCTGCGTCTGCTGCCTGTCGACTGTGCCGTTCAAGCTAAATAAGGCTCTGGCAGGCCAATTTGTATTTTATTGCCTTTTCAAGGTGTAGATTATTATTATTATTATTATTATTATTATTATTATTATTATTATTATTATTATTATTATTATTATTATTATTATTATTATTATCCTTTTCCTACCAAGCTACTAGTGGGGTTCCTCAAGGGTCCGTACTGGGCCCACTCCTCTTTTTAATTTATGTTAATGATGTTTCTTCTGTCATTCGGAATTCTTCTTTCCTTTTGTATGCCGATGACATAAAGATATTTAAGGAAATTCATTCAGTTATCGATTGTCGCTTGCTACAATCGGATTTGTGTTCTTTCTCTGAACGGTGCAGGAGCAATAACCTCTCTTTAAATATTTCAAAAACCAAGGTAATGAGTTTCACTCGAAAAACATCTAGTGTGCCATTTTTATATTCTGTCAATTCTGTGACGTTGTGTAAGGTTTGTGAGATCAATGATCTAGGTGTTCTTTTGATAGCACCTTACACTTTTCTACTCATGCTAAGCGTGTTGCTTTGCGGGGTCTTCGCACTCTAGGCTGTGTTTGCAGAATGTCTAGAGAATTCCGTTCTCCTATGTCCTTCCACAAATTGTACACTGCGATATGTCTTCCTCAACTTGAGTATGCATCTGTGATCTGGAATGGCATTTCTAATTCCAGCAGCAACGCCATTGAGCGAGTCCAGAAAAAGTTCCTGAACATCTATAACCATAGGTTCGCTAGAAATGGCCCTGATTCTTGCATTGGCACCGTTGGATCACTGTCACTGCCATCACTACACTGCCGGAGAAAACGCGCTGATCTTTTATTGCTTTTCAAGCTTGCCCTAACAAAAATGGCATATATGGCGATATCAGGAATTGGGCATATGTGGCTATATATGACAGGTTCCGTACGTGGCCGCATTTGCCCCAATCGTGATAGAAACAATATGGCAATGAAAGACCAACCCGAGGAACGCCATGCAAGACACGGATACGTATTGGGCAAACAGGGCCATGTACAGGCACCTGCCATATATAGCCAGATATACATATATGGCCATATATGCATATTTGCTATATATGGCACATGCCCATATTTGGCCGTATTTGTCCAATATTCATCAGAGTCTTACGTGGCATTCTTCGTGTTGGTCTTTCATTGCTATATTGTTTCTATCACGATTGGGCCAAATGCGGCCACGTACTTGAACGTGCCATATATAGCCACATATGCCCAATTCCTCATATCACCATATATGGCACTTTTGTAAGGGTGTGCATAGCATCATATCCTGCCCTGTACTGCTCAAATGTCTTAATTTCCGAATTCCACGTAAGCTGACCAGAGAGAATAGACCTTTTCAAGTAACCGCCTGCCTCTGTGAACATTCGACCGTTGACAGGATACAACGTCCCCAGGCAGCACGCCAACACAGGACTTATGTAGGCGTGAAGTCGGCCAAAGTCGGCAGCGATATCGGGCCTAAGTCGGCAAATCGCGCTCGCGCTACTTTCACCCACATCTGCCCGATGACGGCCAGCCAGAATGGCGCCACTGTGGCGAAGCCACCATGGGTCGAACTTGGCCAGCCAGAGTGGGCGAAATTTGGCCAGCCAGAGTGGCCGAAATTTGGCCAGCCAGCGTGGGCGAAATTTGGCCAGCCAGAATGGGTCAAATTTGGCCAGCCAGAATGGGTCGGATTTGGCTAGGTAGCATTGGCCGATGTTGCGGGCATTCAGGCTTTTTTGGCGTGTTGTCGGCCCCGCCGACATCGGGAAACCCCTTGCGCGACCGTTCACAGCCACTATGGTGTTTGTAGTTTACCCCACGTGTGCCGCGCCGTTTGGATTGCGATAATTTTATTTTTTGTTTTCACATTTTCGAAGGGCTATGAAGGCATTATTGAAGGACCAACAGTAGTTTGTGTAAATGTGTCTCAATGCATACGCGAAAGCTTTATTAACACAGTAATAAGTGGGGCTAAGTGGATCCTCTGTACTTTCTATTAATGCGTTCTAAACAAAACAAATAACACAACAAGAGAGGTTTATAGGGAAAAGCACTATTTCATTTATTTTGTGAACTCTGCACTGATAATATGCTATTCTCGTGCTGCACCGTCGTAGTGGAAAAGCTTCGGCAAGGGTGGAACCTGCGGGAAAAGGCGTGAAAAGTTAGCACAGCTGTGGAGCACATCAGCACTATACTATAATTGCATGCAACTTATGTGCGACTCACGAACAAACGCGGAAATTTAAGAAATGTCAGAAACATTCATAATCGGGTACTACTTTAGAAAATAACAAAACAAAGTTGTCCTTTTAAATATAATGAATCTATGTTCAATAATCAACCCCCAGATCTTGGTGTCGTGTCGCTTTAGATACCCAAGGGGAAAAAAACGTGAGTAAAGGTTCTGTTGCAAGGCAACTTTAAAAGCGGCACATTACTTGAAATAGGTGCATTTTGCATTATAATAAATTTAATATTTTTGGCATACATCGGAAAGGAAAACGTGTAGACGTGAGCTAACACGAGACACCCCAGGGATGGGGTCGTTAGGCAAAAAATGTCCTTAAATGATAGGTGCAAGGTGCATTATAAGCAGATATTAGAGAAGGAACATCTTTTCAAGGCTACTTTAAAAATGCTATCGCGTGCCGAACTGCCGCACGTGTCCTGCACCGAGGAGCGCGTGTTCGGTATCACGTTACCTTTAAAAATACGGGCAAGAAAAGATAATGTTACGAGAACTGCAAGTCACCACACAAAGGGTGTTTGATACAAGCACAAAATTAACTACATGAAGTAAAACTGCTTTGGGACAACGTACGTAGGCTCTTTATTCGAAAATAAAGAGCCTACGCACCTCACGACACAAATAATATATAAATTGGAACCGGTGCTTCCACATGACAACAATATGTGCCACGTCCCATTTTGAAAACTGGCCAGCAACTTACCGAATTTTGGCATCCGCTCTGCACTCTACAGCTGTGAGTCCGCAACACAAATTCGGCGACGACACTGTAGTCTCCCCAAAAGGCGCAGGCTTGTGTTCATATACAACCGATGTCACAGTTGGGATGGTCATTGTCTTAGGAGGTACACTCGCCAAGGAATCACGCAATCAACTTGAATGATCGATAAATGCGGTACATGATAAACGATAAACGCGTAGACAGACTGCGTGCAGCCTTTGAAACTCGTTCGTACACCTTGCACGTTGGAAGCAATGCAGCCGCGACGAGAGAGCGCGGAAGTTTCCTCGTGGTTTCCTCCTCCGAAGGCAGCAAACGCCAGCAAAAGCAGGTTCAGAACCACATTCTTTGCAAACTGCAGATGAGCACAATGGATGTTCACGGAGGGGGCCGTGACAATGGTCGTCAGTTCGGAAGGGGGGCGCGCCCCCCTCCCCACACACTTTTTTTTTATGTTTAGTTGCTGCTGGCTTAGCATGTGCTATGTTGCTTCTCGGCAGAGCACGCTCGTTTTTCTTGCTTTCTTTTTTTTTTGTAGTTTTCTCAAAACGTGAAAGACAGCATTTCTGCTGGGCAAACATTTTTGCACAATGGCGGGGACACCCGCCGGGACTGCATTTGTTAAGTGCAGCTCGGTGCAGCCTGTGGCGTATGCTGGTACGCATGTGTTCTCTTGCCAGGTACTTGTAACACAGGATTTCGCAGAGGCTGAACCACCCGAAATGCTGCACAGCGAAATGCTGCACTGCACGCAACAAACGTAGCGAGGACGCACGGTGCCGCGTTCTGCTTGAATTTCTGCCATTTTCTGCAGCGCACGAAAGACATGAACGTGCTGCCTTTTCGCACGACAAGAAATACTGCGACGACTCAGTCTCTACGCGCCCTTCTTTTGCCCTTATTAGTTATAAATAAATTAGTTGTTAAATATCAGAATACGCACATGTTTGCTTATATCAACGCCATAGTCTCATACGAACGGCAGTGATAAATCCGACACACTGCACAGAGCATGCACTCAAGCTCGATATTTTCTGCTCATCTAACCAGTACAACGTAATCGATGGCCGATGTGTAAACGAATTCGATATGTATGGAAAGAACGCACAAACGGACGTTACACAAATAAGCAAAAAAAGAAAGCATGAATTATACGCAATGGCGTGGACATATTAAGGAATTATTAGGCTATTGTATCTGCGTGGTAGTAGAGAGCATGGAGGTGCAAAAGGGAGGTATAAGTTTACCCGACCAGTAGACAATTATTTTCTGTTGCTGAGCTTATGCGAGCTCCGGTACATGCGTTGCGCTGTACTGGAGCTGTTTTTGAAAGGAATGCACTAGTTTCGCTAACGCACTGATGAAGTAGTGGAGGGGCACGTGGTCAACAACAGCTTGACTTAGGACAGTTGGTTTATGCTGTAACCCTGCTCAAACGTATGAAGAAACTAGGAAACAGAAGAGAGCTTTGATGTTCAACTGATTTTTTTTTTCAGTGCATGCTTGCTGTTTTTATATAACATAACATACGCAGATCGCCTGCACAAGAACACTGTGTGATCACATACACTCTAGTAGAACTCACCAGAAAAGCTCTCTCTATATCAATGATAGGTGTGTGCATTTGTTTGCCACCTTTGAGATGAAAAATGCTTGCCATACGACTGCTTGGTATTTTTCGTTTTTGCCTTTTTCGCAAATGTCGTGGTCTTGACAAGAGCACTTCATTTGAATTTGCAATACAAAGGGATCTATGTATTTCATGGTCCTCTCAATATAGAGTTAGCACTAGATCAGTATTGCCTCCTCGCTGTCGCGCTGTTAGCTCCGTATACCGTTCTTTTGCATAGGTTGCTAAATGTCAGTAGTATAACGTCGGTGGCGAGTTTATCTCCGCTTCAGCGCACCATAAAGTCTGCGCTAGACCTTTTTTTTTGTCCACTCGCTGTTGCGCTGTTACCTCCATATGCCTTTTCCTTCCATAGGTTGCTAAATGTCAGTAGTATAGCGCCGCTTGCAACTGTTTATCTTTGTTTGAACATATGAGTGCTGGTTATGCCCATCGATGTATGCACGAACTAGTTCAATTTCTATGAATATAAATTTTCTGACATGCGCTGTCAGATAATTTTCCATCATGCTTGTCGATCCTTCTGGCTAATGTTAACTGTTGCGCCAGCCTGTTTCGCAAAGTTCTCGCAAAACAGCCTATAGATGTTTATGTGAATAGTTTATATGCATGTTTTTTGTGTGCCCTGTTTATGAAAAACAAAGCGCGCGAACAGAATGGCATATATGCTGCTCAAAACGCACGTGCGTTATGTTCCGGCACTGAAACGCGTATACATGAAAATATATCAAGCTCAACATCTGATTCTTACGTCGAATCTCTCAAGTGAATTTCGGTCATTCTTGTCTCGATCGGATCACAATTGTTATATCAGCAGGCTTCCAAAGAGTTCCGGCCGATATCAACCATGAAAGGCTGCGGCGTAGTCGACGTTGCCTCCAGAACGGCAGAAATGACTCAATGTTTCCTGTGAAATAATCTTTCTAGGCAAATATCGCGCCAAATTCGCCATTCCTCAGGCGATGCTGATGAGCGGCAAAATCGGCGCCATATTTGCCGGAGAAAGTTATCGGCTAGCCGACGGAGGCTCTAAGGTGGCATACTTGGCACAGTGTTGCCGACAAATGGCGTCGGCCAGCCCATATTGTCTGTAGAAAGGCAAACTCGGCGCCATAGTTGCCGTTGAAAGCCATCGCCTCTGCCGATGTCGGCAGTAACGCGGCATATGCGGCCCCATGTTGCCGATTACAGTCGACGGCCTGCCGATATCGGCGGGGCAGCGGCTATAGTAGCCCGACGTTGCCAGACATTGACGGCGGCTTAGCCGATACTGGCTTGCTGTCGGCAACGTTAGGCCGTGGATGGGCCGAACTTTGCCGCCATAAAACCAATATCGGCCCTACGTTGTGTGCTGCCTGGGTCTCTACAATGTTTACTTTTTAGGGCTCGATGTTTTTCACAGCTCCCAGTCGCTGTTCTGCTCCAAGCTTTGCACTGTACTAACATAGTGTCCTACACTGTTGATATTTTTTTTCTTGTTTTGCCTGCGCATAGTTGTATATGTGCAATTTTATAGCGTTTTTTTATTCCTGTTATATTATTATGAATGTTGGTTTTTTTGTTTTTTATTGGTATTTTTTTCTGTAGTCTCCTTATTGTATTGTTTCTTGTCCTTTTTTTTCCCGTGCGCCAGTACAAAGACCTTACGGTTGTTCCTTACGGTTGATTATTATTATTATTATTATTATTATTATTATTATTATTATTATTATTCAATCCTATTACTGCAGGTTTTCCCACTCGTTTTAATCCAAGTGGCAGCCAAATGACTCAGAGCGCCACTGATAATCTGAGCGCCAAACACTCACACGCGGCCTCTTTGCACTGCCCACTTGCATAAAATGTGTTGGCGCTCGGATTAAATGTCTGGCGCCTATAGCTTAAATAGTTTGGCACTTAGATTATTTATGCGTCGTTCGGACTGATTTAACTGGCACTTGGATTAAAATAAGCGAGAAACACCTGTAGTCGAGACACGCTATGATTAACTGGCGGTAATCTCGGCTATTTTTAGATAACCACGGCTGTCAAGCGTTTGGAACTGAACCGCCGCGTGCTGATGGTGCTTGAACGCTGACCCGAGCTACGCAGATTAGATAGCGGGCGCGGCGGTGGCGTAGTTAGACGGAGGTGAAAACCGTAGATGCCCGTGTACTGCGCGTTATGAGGGAACGTTAAGGTATACCCCAAGTGGTCGAAATTTCAGGAACCCACCGCTATTGCGTTCTTCATAATCGTCCCGGGATTTTTGCACGTAAAGCGAAACACGTTGTAGCGAAGTCGTTACGTGAAAAGGAATGAATGCCGCCTGACAAGCATACCTAAGTAAATGATACGATGGCATAAGTATATACAGAGCACTCCACTACGGAATCCCTCGTAATCATATCCTGGTTTTTGGACGTAAAGCCCGATAAATCAATCGATGTAAGTATATATGTATGTGCGCATACAGTACAATGGCAAATATGACATACTGGGAGAATATTTCACGGCACATTTGGCAGAAAATATGTAAAAAAATATTCCAGCATGTAACTGGCACGGTTGGAAATCGGTATGTGTTCGGCATGATTTTGGATATAATCCCAGCCGGTTTTGAGTCGTAAAACCCCAGAAACCAATCATGATTTTGGATCGCAGTCGGAAATGGCAGCCGAACCCGCCATTCATTAATTACGTTTCTCTGCTTAGCCGCGTCAACACTTATGTACGTTTCCTAAAGTGTGCGACTGTGCGTTACAACGAAATCTGTGAGAAAGAAACGAATCGGTGCCGTGCAGTGTTCTTACGCTGGCCTTCTTTGTTGACAGCGTCTTCCACGAGTTCAAACATACGGTGGAAGCAGGGAGCCGGCGTTTCTCAGCATTGAGGTCGGTCTCTGTGACGTGTGGTAGTTTCACCGACGAGATCACGTAGCTTCGTAATTTAGAGCACGTGGACAGAGTAATGCTCAACGTACAAAATATATATAAATTCAGCTAAGCGTGCAAAAAAAAAAGATAAAGGAAATGGTGCTGGAACACTTGCATTCAGTAGGGGCCGAGCAGCGTAGCAGTGCTTTATATAACAGACTCGGATTTGGGAAACTGAAAATTGGTCTACGCACGCACTCCCGCCGTCCGCCATCGACATTTCTGGCGTCTGGACAAAGGGCCGATCCGCAAGGATTTTCACTCGTTAGGGTTCTTTAACATTGACCGGCCACATTTGCACACTACCATTCGCTTAATTGGCGCTTAATAGCAGTTCGTGAGAGCTTGTTGGATAATAAGGACCCTGTGTATTTACCTGTCCACTGGAGCGTTCGCTGATTTTGAAACTCTATGGAGCTGACAGCATATGTTGGTGACTTTGAGTTTTCGCGCACTAGGTTGGCACAAGTCAGGATATACTGATGTTAGCGCCGCTGAGCGACGGATTACTACTTTTGTCGGGCCATAAAGCAGCGTCAATGTTGCGTTCTGCGTTACATCAGTCGACTTGAAGGCTTTCGCTTTAGAGCCAGTGTTAACAAAATACCCCTTTATTCTTTTATGACGAAAGGGAAGGGGTCAAGGGCTCGTTCTTTATTTGTTAGAAACAACTTAATGAGCAAACAGACAATGAAGCCTAGGAAAGCATAGGAGAAATTACTTGCGGTATTGTAATTGTGGAGAAAGTAGAAAGGAATTAAAGTGGACGAAAAGACAAACCTGCCTTCGGTGGGACCCGAACCCACGACCTTCGGATGTCGCGTCCGATGCTCTACCAACTGAGCTACAAAGGCGGTCGTCCCCCCGTCCACTTTATTGTGTATTTATGTACGTATTATCCTGGGAGTGTTAGGCAGCGCCCCTCGTGGCCAAGGCGGCGTGTGTAGAACACACTTTTGTGCCAGGAGGCGTCACGTAGAACGTGAACTTAGATGAGATGGCTGCTGCCCAATAAGCCCTCACATGCCCTCACAGTTTATTCTTTTATGGGAATAGCTGAGCACGTGCGTTGTATTGTGTCGTATTTTGTAGTCGTCGTCGTCGTCATCCTTCTTGTTGTTGTTGTTGTTGTTGTGTTTCCTGTGGGTGGCAATTACATTTATTTCTCAAGAGATTCATCCATACGGCTCTGTAAGTTGCGCCAATTTAACAGCCCAAATTTTCACAAACGAAAGGTTGCCTCACTTAATTAAGCCGCTAGTTGCTCAAAGGATTCCACAATCGGCAGTTAGAATGTTATTGAGGTCATTTTGCTGGTGCACCAATTTTGACATATATTGTCATCACTAATCGTGAGCCACCAAAATTGTACTCTGCGCACGCTTACACGCACTGTCCATAGCCGTGGTATTAGCAATCCCGAGGCCTCTCCTCGAACTGTCTGGGGCCAGCTGACGCCTCGTCTCCGCTATAAACAACGAAGCCGCCGGTCCTGCTGTTTGAGGAGAGAGGTAGAGGCAGCGGCAGGTGTCGCGCAGCGTTCAGGCACCTGATCCCGGCAAGATGCGTGGAACACCTGATTCCGATTAGTTGGCGAGTGCCCCTTGAACAACACACGGCGCACAATGAAACACGAGTAGAGAGTCAATGTAAACTCCCCTGAGTAGTCTCTGGAAGATAGCATTCTCACCACTCGAAGAAAAACCGCACAAAGAGCCATTTCGTTATCGCAAGCCATCAGCCGTCCATCCTCTCATCGATAGAGGCGACGAAAAAGGCATGAAAGAAGCGCAGGCACTTCAAAGGAAAAGGTGTTCAAACAAGCGAATGACAGATGAATCCTTCGAACATACACGACCTGCGTGGTCGGGGAGCTTGGCTTCGATGGCACATTGTACGCGTGCATACTGCCAGTGGAAACTGCGCGCGCATTCACATTTTGTTTATTACAAGGTGTTCGTTGAACGCGACCGCCGTGGGGCTGTCGCAGCTCCGAAATGTACGCTGTGTCGCGGCTTCTTCGAAAATACACTTAGGCCGGGGAATAGCGGTGATGTTCCTCAGTTCCGCTTTCCCCAACCCCCTTCCCTATTCGCATACGCCTGTTCGAAATAGTCCTCTTGCTCCTCACTCTCTTCAGGGCTAACATTGTCATTTACTGTGCGTAATTACAGGAGGAGAAATGATGTACATATATAGTTGCTTGGCGTTACCGTATGGTTAGTCATACGCTGCTCCTCGATTGATTTGTGGGGTTTTACGTCCCAAAACCAGCTCTGATTCCGGAAATTTCGACCACCTGGGGTTCTTTAACGTGCACTGACATCGCACAGCACACGGGCCTCAACATTTCGCCTCCACCGGCACGCAGCTGCCGCAGCCAGGATCCGATCCCGCGACCTTCAGTTCAGCAGTCGAGTACCATATCCACTAGACCACCGTGGCGGGGCATACGCTGTTCCTTTGCGTTTCTTGAAGCAGCAATCGTCGAACATCGTTTTGAATACAAGATATCTTGTTCAACGCTTTCCGAAAAAAAAAGAAAGGACGGACGAACAAATGAGGATAATCAAAACGACTGTGTATTCGCTGTCGCGTTCAATAGTTCAATATTTGTTGCGTTCATAGTTCAATAGTTCATTGCCAGATTGGCTGCCAAACAGGAATCGGTGAAATCTAATAGAGGTGCATCACACTTAAAGCCACGGTGCACTTGTACGTCACTGTGACGCGACAAGGTTGAACAAGTATAGTTCTTGTTGCAGCTGCACTGGAGCGTTTTGTAAAGCAAATGTGACCGCGCCTCAGAGCCAAGTTTGACACAGCCGTGCTAGTTTTATAGTGTCAATTCAACTAAGGCTCCCTTATAAATGTAGCGGAATAATTGAAGCTGTGAGATAACACACGAGAAGTGTTTAATGCGCAGGCCCATGTTTTGTAATCAGTGATCAGCAGTGTTTGTAACTTCAATTTCTAGGTATGTGTTTTTGTATATTATCGAATACGTGTCCATAGGAAAGCACTTCAGAACAAAGAGAACATTAGCGTGTTTTAATAGAAGAATTATGAAGCTGATTCGTAAGACAGCTTTATTTGTTCCACGTGATAGCAACAAGGACGTGCAGTTCTTTGTGTTTTTTTCCCATTCAGGTTCGTCCTTTACGGTCTATTCTGTAAATCATCCCGTCTTACGTACTGTTACTAGGTAAATGCTATCCATGCTGGAGACATTGCCGTCTGCCCCTCCTTGGACAAACATTGGGTCTATCACGTGCATATATAATGACCTCATTATAAGCAATGCTTCTTTTCATGTGAACTGAAGTGCTCTAATGGCTGAGGTACTCAGCTGCTGAAGTGAAGGTAGGGGGATTGGATTCCGGCTGCGGCAGCTGCATGTCGCTGGAGGCGAAACGTTGAGGCCCGTGTACTGTGCGATGTCAGTACACGGGCCCAACCCCGTGGGACCACCTGGAACCCCCTGGGGGGAATCCCAGGTTGTCGAAATTTCCGAAGCCCTTCACTACGGCGTCTATGATAATAATATCGTGGTTTTGGGACGCAGAACCCCAGAAATCAATCAATCAGTTCATCAATCAATCAATCAATCAATCAATCAATCAATGTGCTTACTTCACTCCGCCATGCTTTATCTAGCTGAACATTTCTCATTCATTGCATGTTGTAGTTCGATTTACATCACATAAAATGTTTGTAGATCCGTCTGGGCATTGCATTTTGGTGAATAGCCATAAATTTTAGGATATTCGACGATTTTCGTGTGCCATGTGTCACATATGCATGTTATGCATGTTCAGTTATCCAAGTTGTCTCTTAGGGCACATACCCAGAGCCATCAACAGGTGTGGGCCAATCCACGATACCTGTTATGGCAACTTGTATATTTCACTCGGCAAGGGGCCTGCCGAGCAGGCGTGCATAATCTAAACACCAGAAATGTTGGCCCGGCGAGCTTTGTATGAATAAAACGTTTATTGTTCTGATGACGTGCACCTTCACGCACTAAGAGTATTTCGTCTGTTATTTATTGCATTAGTGACGTAATTCCATAAAATACTGCGCCAGGAACCAGCCTACCAGTGGATTCAGCAAAACGGAGAACCCTTCTCTTTATATGAGCCTGTGAGAGTTATTTGGCCAGAGCTGAGCACGAGCGAAAATGTCAAACGAGGAGGCACACAAAGCTTGGTTTTGGCGGCTTCCTTCGAGGTCATCTAAACGCTAAAGTTAGAAGCAAGTTTAGTAAATGAGAGGATTTACAAGGCTTGAGACTTGCTGGTCAAAGAGCCAGCAAAGAGGATTTTTGTTGTTGCGTCTGCTGCTGCTGAAAAGTGTATGTTTCTGAAACGATGGCAACAGTGAGTCTACTTATGACAAGTAACAGAATTATTTATATAGCTGCATAATAGTATTTATATGTACAGCGTACAAAAAGGCACAGAAACGAGAATCATTGCTGCCATGTGCTGCTATATACAAAATCTCTATATAGAGCGTCGCAAGGTGCACGGATTCTCGTGGGAGCCTACAGACATAGCTTGCACGAGCCTTCATTCCGGCTCGAGATAGTAGTTACCATCGCTGTCTGCGCTGGACGCCGAATGTGGAAGTCGCTTTCTGTGATGCAACTCGGATCGTGCGTGCAAGAACGGCGCCATCTCTGACGTCGAAGAAATGCAGCCAATCGCTGAGTGTTCTACACGCACGCAGAACAGCGAGCTGGCCCTCTGTGTAAAAACTGGAAGCTCGTCTGGCTGAGGTCCTGTGTTACAAGGCTTCAACAACAGCGAGGACTGGGAGAAGGCCATCACGAGCTCCAAACAAGAAAACCAGTTCAAGGATGTCCAGAGGGCCCGTGAGAGAGCAGAGGCGTGGCATCTCGGCTTCATCACGGGATTAGGCAACAGCTAGCCAGGGGTCCTCTCTGGGGCTCCCAAGGCTGGCTCCTCAGGACCTTAATAAAAGTTCATTGTATGTCTGTCTGTCTGTCTGTCTGTCTGTCTGTCTGTCTGTCTGTCTGTCTGTCTGTCTGTCTGTCTGTCTGTCTGTTCTCCGTTCCCTTTCCTTGGTCCTCCTTTTCCCAAGCATTCCAACTATCATGTGCCAGGATTGAAAAAACCAAAGAAAAAAACACTAGGTATAGAAAAATTTCCTCAGCTGCATGCTTGCAGAAGTCGTGCGCACTGACCGTCAGTATTTCTTTCATCACTAAGTATCAATTAATTGCTTTTCATTAATGAAGTTTTTAAATATCGAATTACTGATTTAATTGTTGACATGTCGCTTACGAAGTTGTTGGCCGCCTCAGATATCCCCGGATCATTTGTTTCGTACTGAAATTAACTTTGTCCTTTGTATTTTTTGAGCAACAGCAAAAGCGCACGAAATACGTCATATAGCACCGCCGCGGTGGTCTGGTGGCTTTGGCACTCGGCTGCTGATCCGAAGGTCGCGGAATCGAATCGCGGCCACGACGGCTGCATTTATATGGAGACGAAATGTTGAGGCCCGTCTACAGTGTGTTGTCAGTGCGCGTTGAAGAAGCCCAGTTGATCGAAGTTTACGGAGCCCTCCACTATGGCGTCTCTCATAATCATATTGGTTCTGGGCTTATTATTATTCTGGGCGTATTATTATTATTATTATTATTATTATTATTATTATTATTATTATTATTATTATTATTATTATTATTAATGACGTGATATATGAAAGAGACACGCATATTTGTGTGCCTATGAGCAAGCGCTCCCGAATGGTATTTGATCGATACATGGCTGCCTGCGTTTAGCACTGTAGTGGATATACATAGGCTGCGCCATGTAGGGTGGTTCGATAGGTTTCACGACTTGACTTGGCAGCGAAATAAGCGTAAGCCTGTGATGTCATGTATCATTCAGCCATGTATCTGTCACGCATCGCTTGAGGGCGCTGGAGTAGCACGCGCGAGTGCACAATTTCCTTAATTCACGTATTTCGCAGTGTTTTCCTCGAAAAAAAAAATAGAATTTTCAGCGAGAAAAAAAGTTCTTCATTCCGGAGTAAGTTGAGACGGCCCGCAACACTATAAGTGACATGTATGTGATGAAAACAATATTGAAAAATCTTCGAGAATAAAAGCAGTTAATCGATATTTGGTGATGAAAATAATTCTGGTTTCAAGTACATACGACCACCATCGAGATGTAAATGAGGCGATATTGCCACGGCGCTCAGATATCTTTAAAATATTGGTGCATGACGGTTGGGGCACCCTATATATATATGAAGAATGTGGTTGGCGCATAGCGCAATTTGCGTTCAAGTTTACGCCATCTTAAGTTTCATGGTCCTGCACGGCCTTTCATAGTAAGGGGATTCACTTTTAAGGTGTGCCGAAAAGCAACGGAAAAACACGTAACCTAAATGTAGGCGCACAAAACTGCAGACGCAGAAAGAGCTCTAGGCCAGTAGCAATTCCTGAACTAATCGTCATATTACTGAACTTCACTAGGCAATGAAGAAAAGCCAGCCCACTTACATTACACACAAAAATTAAACGTTCATTACTCACACTAAACATTGTTTATAGTACCTCGCGAGCGTTTCTCTCGCTTTCTCTATCTCCATATATATATATATATATATATATATATATATATATATATATATATATATATATATATATATATATGGAAAGGGGGTGAAGCTCTGATGGATCCGGTATAACAAAGACGTAATGCCGGTGACACACGGTAGAAAAACGACTTTATTTCTAACGTTCCGGCCAGGGGCTGGCCTTCGTCAGAGTATATATATATATATCGCCATGTATATATACGTCAGAGTATATATATATATATATATATATATATATATATATATACGCGTGCGTGTGTGTGTTTCTTTTCGTCCTATACTTCAACTGGAATATGGAACATTCTGGTGAAATTCTAGCGTAGTGTGGCAATACGCACCTGATTTCCCACGGCATTTAATTTTTGTACGGTGTCGCCCATGAGTCGGTCACAGAACGGTTGTCATTCATACATTCCAATTCCCTGGGAAACTATTCGCTTTGTGCTGGGACTCAGAAATTCCACCAGAATGTTGCAGAGCGTCTCTACTGTAGAGATCCATGAATCGATATTGATAATTAGTTTTGCTCGTCAGATATGATTCCTTTATTCCTTAGGTGGTACTGGTGCGCTAGTCGGTTTTACATGACCTTGTTGACAGGAGGGCAACATTTTGCGCTATACTGTTAACAAGGTTGCAATTGTGGCCAAGAGACGGCCCCACGTATTTCTGATGGATTGCCAGAGGAAGACCGGCAGTTTGCCCTCATAATGTAGCCACTGGTAGGCGCTACTTTCGTTGTTCTAACTTCTTAACATGTATGACGACGCCGTTCACAGAAAGTGACATATAGGTAGTGGACGCTGCACGCCCTTTCCGTAACATACCTCCAGAGCGCTCATTGAAACAGTTTGCAATAGAAGCGTCGACGTACCGGCGAAAAGACCTAGACTACCGTTTCGAATGCCCGTTACTTCGGAACGTGTTTTCGTGCATCGGCTGCCATCATGACCTATCACCTTGATTGGACACGAATGCCTTCAAGAACTGGTGCACGCCGAATTTCTGCATCCGAGCATTCGTCGAACTGTTTGACGTGTAGTACATATACCTGATACCCGCTTGTGTGTTCGTTGGCCTTGAATGCATTTTCTGTGTGATCCCTGGCGCGATGCCTGGAATATATATACACTTGAAGCTTAGAAGCGGACCTCAGCTCATCTCAGTGACAGACTGTGGTGTCAGTGTCACTGGATGGAACGCAAGCTGTTCGTTTTCCCTCCTTTCCTTCTTCATATACCACGTTCCCTTCTTCCCTGTGTTCGACAGCAGACCACGCGCACTTCGGCTTCATCTCCCTGCCTTTCTCCCTGCTTCCCTCCCTCCCTCTCTGCCACCCTCTCTTTCTCTTTCTGTACGTGTGTTTCAGCCGGTGCAGTGCGCAGTATAATTGCCTCAACAATTACAGGAATAATTGCTCTCTGCCTGCTATGAGTAGGCTGTCCAGCTTCAGTGGAAGGGATGATGTCACAAAATCAGGAAAATGTGCTTGGCTAAAGACCCTGTCAGTCATTTTTCTCACAATGCTCTGGAATAATAATAATAATAATAATAATAATAATAATAATAATAATAATAATAATAATAATAATAACAATAATAATAATAATAATAATAATAATAATAATAATAATAATAATAATAATAATTGGAATAAGAGGTAGAACTATTTAAAGTGTCATCTCAACTAAAAATTCGAATATAGCAACCATCGCAAGTCGTCTATAGACGATGCGCCATTCGAGCGGTCATTTGCCTCGGTCGCAGGACGTTAGATGGGCCACCGTGCAAGGATTTTAATAAGTGTCGCTTAGCAGCGCGGGTACACCCCTCGACTTTACCTTTCATTCCGCGTCTTGCGGCACGCGCCGCCCTGGTGCCCCCACCCCCGCCCCATGGCAGCGCCAGCCATAAATCTTTGCATATACACACAGGCACCCCCCCCCCCCCCCCCCCCTTCCTTTAAGCCAAATTCGAATGCCAAGATTTCGCGCAGTATTTCGGGATGCGAACGTCCACCAGACTGTGGGCCGGTAGGAGCCACGCGAGAGCGTGGCGTTTAGCGAAAGCCATGGAGAAGGACCGCAGCTCAGTGAGCCCGCTCGAGTACGCGAGCTATAATGGCACATGCCGAACGTGGGGCACGAGCCCTGGCTGAGCAAACACGGCCAGCTCTATAGCGTATACTATACGATACTATTGGGCGGGTCACCGCGCCTCTTTTCGGCGAATCGTTCTTTTTTCTTTTTCTATCGCCCGTCGGTGACGCGTCGCACTCTATACGCTGTCTGCATGGCGGTGGCTGCGGATGGAAGCCGGCGGTAGCGTAGAGCCGCGGTTTTCGCGCGCCATATATTTGCGCTCGTATATTAATGACGGCGCGGCGCTGACGTTTGCGCCCCGCGCGGCAGTCGTGAGAAGGCACGATCGCTATGCGCCGCCTTGATGAGCGAGAGCAGTGATTAATAATGTTCCCAGCCGAATGAAGTGAAGCCGCGCAAGAGGTTGGAGCTGCGAGGCCGCGCCGCGGTTGTGTGAACCTTTGAGCGGGCGCGCGGGATCGGGGTGAGAGGGCGGCCACCAGGGAGTGTGCCGGAGTATGCGGCTGGCACCGACGCGAGGCAACATTGACGGGTGCGGTCGCGAGCTTAATGACTTGTCTGCTTCGCATTCATTCTGAGCCTTATTAAGGTACGTTCGAGAGTTTAGGAGTTGAGTAAGATGCATAGCTTTTCAGATGTTCTTTTTTGTCTTTTTTTAAGGATGGTCGTAGTTACATGGAAGTGTTCCAAGGGCTGGTTGTGGATGCCCCCCCTGCATTTCATTTTGGTGTTGTAGGATGTAATGGCAGGCTTAAAAAAAAGATCAAATGACCTGTCGCTACAAGTTAGGTCGCGAACTAGCGCTTAATAAACCCTAATGATTGTCAGCAAAAGATAGTAACGCTGCCAGTTGAATGCAATTGATACGTGCGGGCAAATCAGTTTTGAGCAATCTGGCAAGGTCGAAGGGGGTTAATTAAGGCGAAAAAAAAATTCCACCAGCGTGTTAGTGGCACGAAGCCGCGCAGGAAATTCATAAGGTCTCTCAGAAGGGAAATTTCCCAGTTGACGGAAACTTGGCTATAACTGAGAAGGCAAAGGGACCGTCTCGGAAAGGCGTTGTCTAGGGTTCGAATGCGAGACTAGAACCAACTGTGAAGTTTTGTTTCTGAGAAACTGATGTGGATTTCCCATGTGGCTTCACAATTCAAACGGCCTGACTGCGATATTTTTTCCCGTTTACGATCTATGCGTATTATATAAATAATAGGGATATATATAATAATAGGAACAGTGCGAAAATCGGCGGGACCATTTCTTGTAACTCCATACAGTGCAGTGCATATTAAGCGCCCGCTGCAATTAAGCGGAGATTGACGTTTACGCGACCATATAACACGTGCGAAACGGTACGCTGTGACGCACTGATGTACGCCTAATGTAGCAGATATATATGCGGCTATAGCGTCCGCCGCCTCGATGATATTGCTGATCGGGCGGGAGCAGCGGTGCGTACAATGTACAACCGGCGATTCGAACTTCGCGCTTCGATTCTTCTTATACGCACTGGCTACATAACCACTCCCGAGCGCCACTTGTTCTCCCCCTGTATACGTACGGGCCACAAGCAAAGTAAGCGCGGATCTTGGTTCGCCCCTGAACATCATCTCAAATCTCCCTGCGTGAGTCAATACGCCCCTGCTTGATGTCAGCGCGAATGCGTTCGGACGCGGGAGGATCAATGACGCTAATGAAAGGGGCGCTCTCGGGGGCAGCAACCCGCGCCGTAAAAAAGGGCGCCGCCGCTCCTAATGGGGACAGTGGTGCAGCGCGCCCTGATTAGGGGCTCTATTAATAAATACCAGGCGTGGTCCAACCCCCCCCTTCCATACGCGAACGGCGCATGCGTGGCAACGGTCCACCGGTCAGCCTCGGGATGGCTCCCTAATAGGCTGTAATCGGCCCGACTGTTTCTCCTAATGTGGCAGATGGCACGGCCGCCCACGCCACATCCGCTCCGTGGTCAGTGGACCTTCGCGTCGCACGCGCCGTCGCCCCTGTCGAGCGGCCGGTGTACACACGCGGCTGACGTGTGTCTTAGCGCAGCGAACGCCGTTCCCTCTGTCGGGACGCTGCGCGCTACTCAATTTTAATTTCAATTCAATTTTTTTTATTTACCAGACAAAACTTGAAGGTCGCCACGGCTTGACAAAGGCCCTGGTGATCTGTGGATACACATGGTAGTAGTGCGGAAATGATGCGACTACAAAACACGCAAGTACAAAAACAAAAAATACTGAGCCGCTTGCTTCTGAGCGGCGTATACGGAACTCATTCAACGACAGCGTTAGCTGAGGGCCGGGAACTTGGCCACGACGAGTGATGTCGTGTGTGGTTCATAAAGTTCAATGCATTCCATTCAATGTTGGGTAAACATGAACGCTGTGTATGGAAATGGCTGACTAATTATTATATGGCCGCAGGCTAAGAATCGAGGATTTTTGGTTGACGGAACTTGACGCATGCTCAGTCTGCCCCATCCTTATTTCCCTCGTATCCTTGTGTTCCATGTATACAAGTCAACAATGCTAATGATAACGTGTTAAGTTTCACTGATGTCTTCAAGGGAGTTTCTTCCTGCAAAAGTATTTCGAAGTTGTTTTCTTTTTTCCTTCGGCAGTAGAGCATTGATGGTTATTGCTTTCTTTCATCCAGTGTTTACGCCGTTACGCCGAGCCAGAAAATACCTATACCCTAGATCGAGTGGCTGATAGCTTTAAGGGCAATTGTACGGAATAAGCACGCCTGTACCTGTATGTTATAACACCTTTTAGTTTCCAAAACGTCGAGAGCTGCGATGCAAGGTGTGACTTACGTGAATTAATTTATAATGGATTTCGTGAATGTGTTCCCAACGTTTGTTCGAGAATGTCTGTGTCGCTGAATAGTAACGCTTGCCGTAGCTGCTGTCACAAACACACGCTTCCACACGTAAAAGAGAGAGTTATACTCTGATACTGCTGGGGCCCAATTGTGCGAAAAGACGCATCAGTAAAAAAAAAATGCAGGCAGCTTGCACTAGTGGAACAAGGCTAGAATAACAGCCGAGCTGATGGCCGACCTGACCTCTTCTGTCTTCTACAAGCTCGGCAAAAAAGTCGTGTAATTTGTCACATGACGAGCAGTTACATGGTTTTCGCGAGAATATGTCACGTGACTGCCTGTTATATGGTTCTGGAGGAAACATGTCACGCGACTACCTGTGATGTCATGCCACGGGATTTGGGTCTTGTGTCCAGGTTTCAAATTGGCCTGGCGGGAAATGTCCGGTTGGGACGCCTTCTTACGTGGTTTTGGCGGGTCCGGGCCGCTTGACTGGCTGTGACAGCATGTTACGCGGTGCGGTAGCTGCGCAATACATGCTGCGAAGACTCGGGAAGCCGTGAAGCTTGTGTCCTTCCTCTGCATTTCCTCTCCTCGTCACCGTCAGTTCCCTTCTCCATCCCTTGCTTGCTATACTACACTGTACAGGGCTATATGCAATGCTTTACCCTCTACCCTCCTCTTCACCCTCATATCAGTCCTCTCTTTCCCACTCCCTTGTTATACTGTATACTGTATGTCATACGCGACGTGCGTGCTTACCGCTAGCGGAATAGCAAAACCCGTCGTATAGCAAAAACCGACTAGGCCAATTTGAGGTTATACTGTGCGCGCCTATGCTATGAATCAACCGCTCCCCCCACCCCCCTCACCCTCACTTCCCTTTCCCACTCCTTTGCTATATTAAACTCGCCGTTATGTAGTATAGTGGGATGAGAGCATGAGCACGAGAGAACACGTGCGCGCTCAATGCATACAGGTGAGCGCGCACCGATTTCATAATCATGATAATTTCACCCGATCGAACCACTGCCCAATGAATAACTTAAACACCTTCGCTGTTGCAATCTAGCGTTTATTTCAGCCATGGGAGAGAGGGGCAGAAATGAGAGACAGAAAGGCAATGGAAAGGGAAGAAATTAAGTTAACGAAGTTGCAGATGGCCTACTCCCGGCCCACCTCCTTCACCTCCTCCCTTCTTTAAATACGTTCAGAGGTGGAAGGCGGCCCTAGGCAGCTCCGAGCCAGGCCTACAGGACGATGTCCTGCTCGGGGCCGTCTAAGCAATGGAACTCAAATGGGCGTAGCTGCTCTTGTGTCTCCCAGGATCACAGGTCCTGCAGAGTCCTTCCTCCTGTAAAATAATTTCATTCATTCAGTCATTCATTCATTCGCCCCGTCACGGCGATCTAGTGGCTATGGTACCCGGCTGCTGATCCGAGGGTCGCGGGATCGAATCCCGGCCCCGGCGGCTGCATTTCGATGGAGGCAAAATGTCGAGGCCCGTGTTCTGTGCGATGTCAGTGCACGTTAAAGAACCCGAGGTGGTCGAAATATCCGGAGTCCTTCACTACAGCGTCTCTCACATTCATAGCGTGGTTTTGGGACGTTAAACCCCAGAATTCATTCATTCATTCATTCATTCATTCATTCATTCATTCATTCATAGACAGCCGCAGAGGTCAGTAGTCCTTTTAGAAAGGGAGGATAGGCTGTCTTTGCCCAAAGAGCAAATAGCCGTCGAGGCCACGGTCACGGCCGCTATACATACAACATGTAGCGGTCGTGCCACTGTTATGTGGATTGCAGAATACTGTACTTGCAATAAATGTAGAATATGAAGATATTTTGTACAGTCTCATCGCACCCAAAACGTTCTCCGAACCACTGCACCATGTAGATACGGAAACAAACAGCGCTCATAATGACGACACCCAAAGACAAGCGACGCTGTAATGCTGTGTCGCATCCACGTCGACCAGGTTGTAGCCGAGACTGCAGTGATGGATGGCTTAAGGGAGCGCAGGTGTGAGTTAGCGCGCGCTGTGGAACTTGAATGAGACAAGCGTATAGCGGCAGGCTAACACGCAATGCTGGCCGCGATACACAAAGCCTTGACGGTAGGTCAAGTACACCCTATAGACATCCTCATGACTACAGCAGAGTATTTTCTTAAATATGCACGCGTTACACAATGATGTTTCATGTTACCTTGCCCTGTTTGTTAAATGCTGCCTCCGATTTTTTTTATGGTCGAAGTGGCGTGATGGTGGAATAGCTGATAAGGACGGGGCTGATCCTCGCTCGCTCCCTTTGCCGTGGGTCTTCGCGCTGCCTACCTCCCTTCCTCTCTCGGTATATATATATATATATATATATATATATATATATATATATATATATATATATATGATATGCATTAGTACTAGGTCAGTCGTGTTAATACAAAACAGCGCTCTTTTGCATTCTAATCAGTCAGTTTGTATTTCCTGATAAGAACGCTTGAATTGGGAATGGTTAAATTTCTGGCTAGTTTGGCCAACCTTTAGGGTTCACGCCTATCTAAAGTCTGGCACACGAACTGGCAGTTCTTTCATAAATAAATAAAGTAATAAATAAATATGCAAACGCCGGCTTCGCCCGTCACCGTAAGTTCGGCTGGTATTGCTTCTCCAGCAATGCTTTTGAAACCTCCTTGGATGCTCTCACCTAGCGGAGTCATAAAGCTTTTTGGAACTTTCGATGCTGATATCTTCGTCCCCAATGATTGATCTTAGAAACATCGCAGAAATCAAAGACGAATAATTTCCGCGGAATCTTGCTAAGTGGGGGAATGAATGCGAAAGAGAAAATGGAAAGGGCCATCTGTCCATTCGCAGCACAAGGCTACAAATAAATCCCTACAGATTTCTCAGCCGTAAAAGCATCTTTACTTGGCTATAAAGTCATCCTGGTGTAATTTCCCAACTTAGTAAGAGGACTAATTTTACGTCTACTTTTCAATTTCGTTAATCTTTCCGTTCTGAGGAACTCGCGCGGATTTCCTTGTAGCTTTGTGCTGCAAATGAATGAATGAATCCACAACTTTCTCTTTCAGAAATTAGTCGCCAATAATCGCTATCTCAAAACATACCAGCGTTTGAAAAATGCAGTTCGTCTATAGCAAAGCACAGATACAAAATCTCTTCAGGAGGATGTGCTCGAGACAGATATCAGTTCGTCCCGTCGGGAACATGGGGGCTGATCAGATATCGGTGCATATACAGACCGAGCACATCATTTCGTCCTCGCTTACAGAGTATACTTATATACGAAAAATTGATTTAGAGGCATTTGGAGACATTTAGAGGTGTTATGTGGTTTGAAATCATGCTTAGGTATATTGGGTGGTGACTGAAACGTCAAAAGGACAGCTGAATGAATGCCTGCATATATGCACCAAGATCTATTAAGCGGATTATCAGGATCAGCATGACGCCACAGTGTCTCTTTTGTCGATTAGTGAATAGAAGGGGGCTAAAACTTTCAAAGGCTCAGAACTTACATAATATTCAGACGAATCTTTATTGATTTCTTTATGACAGCTGTGGAACCGAGGTGCTTTATTTCTGAAGCCAACCAAGTCAGTGAACGCGCACGTTATTTATGATTTTGCTTTCAATGCAGAAATTATAAAGTAAAGGTAACTGAAGATCGATGATACAAGTAGGCACATAGACAAGGGCTAGTTTACATATCGCCGCAGATGACGGATAAAAAAGAAAAAGGCCGATTGAATTGGTGCTGTCAGTCTGTTGAAGACAAAACCTCTACGCACCCATACTCAATATCCTCAACTGAAAAGCACTCAGCGGAAAAGCCGACAGAAAGAAGACACAACCTGCGTGGCCTTCAAGCCATACATTGTCCTGAACCAAAAAGCCCGAAGTGACATACTATCTAGTCATATAAACTCACCATATGCGTTTATAGATATTAACACGTGCCTAGGTCTATTTCAAGAGTGCCGTTTTCGCCACCGTCAAAGAGGTTGAATACTTGGTTTACATAGCGATCAGTCAATCATACAATGAATCATTGAGTTATTTTACTTTAAGAAATATTTTACCGATCAAGATATGCGAAGGAAGTGCCACAGCCAACAGCCAAATTTTAATTGGGGACCTCCTGAACATAGTAGGCATAAAGAAAGTGCACTGGAAAGTGTCGAACAAAGGAATACAGTTACAAAGAGACGCAAATACGAATAAACGAAAAGGTGGGTACGCATCAATATCCTACACTACGGACTACAACCGTACTGCAGTGAAACACTGGCGATACAAATAAATAAGGCGCATTTAACAGCCGAACAAGCCAACCAGTGCAACGATACTCCTGTTGCAGGGTAAAACGTGCGTCAGAGAACATCTCTGCGCACGCAGGTTTTGAGGGACGCGCATCTGAGGTTTCAGCTGAGAAAAACGGGACAGCGGGTGTGTTTGCACGCGCCTAGCGAGGGAGTTAGGTTGTGAGTGGTAAACCTAAAAAAAGAAAAAAAAGCGTATGAGAGGGTGAAGAGCAACGGCGGGTACGCGCGTGCAAGCGTTTCGACAGCCTGCGTCGCTTCTCCCCCTCCCCCCAGCTGTGTGCTGTGGTGCGTTCCGCGGCAGCCACTAGATAGGAGGCTGCGAGGGGAGGGTGAGGACGCCCGGGGCGGGCTGAGAGCGCTCGGGCGTTCCCGGAGGAGCAGGCGCGCGCGTCGCGGCCGCGTGGCTAGCGGCAGTGTGGCCGTGATTAGGCAGCGGCTAGGATGCCGCGATCCTTCCTGGTGCGCCGATGCAGCAGCTACGCGCGCTGGCGGGCAGCCGTCCGGGCCCTGGCAGCCTCCGAGGACACACTGCGCCCGCCCGGCGAGCACGGTGAGTCGTCTCTTCTCCGTGACCACGGCACGTGGACCACTGCTACTAGGCCGATGCGTGAGTGTATTCCTTTGATAGGATGCGCGCATGGAAGGGTGCGTCTCATCGACGGCTCTGAGGCACAAGCCGTGAAATCTCAGTCGTCCGAACTGCGTCAGTCTCTTCTGGTTTCATATTACCCGAATGGGTCAGCCAGGGTTACCCGATTCATTAATGATGGCCTATAAAAGAGTCCTCTTTATTGGGAGTACATCGTTAGGATGCGCGTTTATTTCTTTGCCGAATCTAAGCACTGTGCATTACTGTACAGTGCTTAGGTTCCGTGGAGGAAACGACGGTGCATTTGTAAATACTGCTAGTACTGCTCGCTTGTTCATTGCTTGTGTTGTCCGAGAGCGCAATCTGGAACAGCGGTCAATAACTCACACGCGTAGGCATTTTTCAAGAGGTCCTCTTGCATCCGCCGGGCTTGCAGAAAAAGCACATTCTCCACCTGCCGGTCCAACACACCGGTGCAGTGGTACGCTGTACTCGTGAAAATGCTGGGCCACCAGCAATAAAGGGTCGGGAATTTTTTTAAAAGAATACATATATTCACTTCGCAACATTTTCTCTCATATCACATTATACACTTATCATGGTTTGTAAAGTCTAGCTTCTGGCAGCGTAACGTTTTTCGTGTACCGTTTGCCGTGATTTTCAAAGGAAGGCAAGCGTGGAATATTGGTTTTATTTATACCCCTGCCTCGCTATTTGCTACAGTGGTTGTAACTCCTTGCCTCGAACGCGTGGTAGAGATAGTTACGTGGTGAGATAGTGACAGCGGTTGTAATCATGCCTTGAATTCGATTCCACCAAGTTCGCGCTATTCTGTGAAGAAAAAAGAAAAAATGAAAATTTCTTATTCCGTGATTTCATAAACCAGGGCACCGTATTTACCAACTGATATCGTGCTAGAACTGCGCTGAAACTTCGTAATACGAAGTTTCAGGCAACCCAATTTCATCGAACATTGCTGATAAAGTATTTTAATCACTCACTGCAGTCTCTGCTGAAAGTCCAAAAGCGATGTTGACCCATCTTTGGATACATTTGCGCCACCTATCGGAGTGCTGGACGTCCTATAGCATATAACAGAAAAAGGGAAAACCCCAAAATACTTGAAAAAGAAAATTTCTTTTAGCGCATATTTAACTCTATGACGATGCAAACACGTTAATCTCACGGTGATGTGATACCGTGTTGAGATTGTGTGCTACCTGGTGTTTGTGCACAGGGCGTACTGGTTATGCATTGTTGTCTTCTCTGACCCCGCACTCACGCAATGGGGGGCCGTGGTCCTTTACGGTTCGTTTTGTTGATATGCACCTTGTTCGGGGCATTATCGACCGTAGTTAAATAAGTGTTCATATCAAAAGTGCCCGCATAGCTGACCAAGAGAGAGAGGGAGAGAGAGATGAAGAGAAAGACAGGGAGGTTAACCAGATATTAGACTCCAGTTTGCTACCCTTCACCATAGCTGACCAAGGCGTGCGTTGATGAGCCCCAGGTGCTGTAAATTATCCCGGAGTTCCACCACTGCTACGTGCCTCACAATCATATTGTCACGCGGTCGTGACGCACGCAGCACTCAAGACGAAGCACGCCGAACTCAAGAACTCAATATCATGGGTTCCTGCACGTGCAAGCGCAAACTAAATTCAACAAGCGCCTTTTACCCTTCGAGATGTTACTCCCCAAACTCTACCTCAGGGATCTATAGTTTTCTTTAAACGTAGCCTGCTAGATGTGAAAAAAAAAAGTACTATCTTTTCAACTAGAACAATTTCTTTTTGTTCTTGTTTACCCTCACTCAGAAACACTATAAACAACGCGACCGCCAAACCGGGGTCGACTATGAAACAGAATGAATGTGGTATTTCGTCGCAGGTAGCGCCTGTAACATACGTTCTGCAGTGTTCGTGTCTGGTTCCGTATACATAGCACGCGATAACACACCGCAAGTATTTCTTTTATTGTTATTTCAAATTAGTCATGTCTTTCTTGCCTGGAAAAGAAAGGAATTGAAGGTGTTGCCCACATCGCTAGTTTTGTTACAAGAAAACTTACGGCACACAGTTCAAACGAAAACTATAAGGGCACGTTAGCGTTAGCGGCAAAGCGGCCTGTCGTGCACCGTTTGGCGTTCTGAGGCAGACGTGCGCAGAGCGGTTTCGTTCGTGCACCTCAAGATTTGCCTGCCGTTGGGGGAATTGGTCAGCGAGCCATTTTTCGCAACGTTCTCCGGCTGCCGCACACCAGCGTGGCCAATCAGCGACGGAGGATTGGTTGCTATGGATACGTGCCTTGCCGCCGCTGCCGATGCCTTGCGAGCGATATGCAGACGCGGTGCCGTTGTATACACACACACACACACACACACACACACACACACACACACACACACACACACACACACACAGACGCGCGCGCGCGCACATATATATATATATATATATATATATATATATATATATAGAGAGAGAGAGAGAGAGAGAGAGAGAGAGAGGAAGACCGCGCGACACTGCATATTACTCTACAACATGAGCAGAAAGATACAGAGCTGCAAAATGAACAGATGGCCCATCAGTGGTTTAGAATTTGGGATTACTGGTAAGATACACGCGTTGCCTGCACTGTGAGACCACTTCTTGTACAATGCTCTGCGATTAAAAAGACATACTCGTAACGCGTGATGACCGGGACATATTGTGCTGCTGGAGTGCGCCGGGCGGTCACAGAGGGACCAAGCTGGATCACGATGAGTGAAAAGGTCTGGCGTTCATTTAATACCACACTTGGTTAGGTCGGCATCCTTAGCATGGATTGGTGACACAAAAAGTATCGACAAACTTACGCTCCGCGTATCGCGTTTCAGTCGCTCAGCACTGTACACGGGCTGATACAATGCACGTGTGTAAATGTCACTTTCTCAGGGCATCAAGCTTTTGAGCACACCCATGGTGAGGTAGCAGGGAGCATATGCTAACAAGATACTTACCGTCGTTAGCGTGTCACTCGCGTCGTTGCCTGTACGAGGTATGGTTGCAGTTTTGTTGGACGCAATGTGAGACAATGGCGCATTCCTGCGGAAACAATAGCTATACGATGACAGGAAGACGACGAGCAGGCGGCGCAAGAGGAGCGAGAAATCTCACCGTCTCACGTACGGGCAGCGAGCGTGCGAGGTTGTATGGTGTCACGTGATTTCCGTGCGGATGGCTCTCGCCGTGTACTTTGAACACCTCTGGCACGGCTGACGTTCTACGGCAATACTCTCGGGACGGACTTAAACGCAGTCTGAACTAGCGGTAATAAAGTATGCTGTCGTTTACGACGTTTATGCTCTCGAAACACATTTAGTCAGGCTGCCGGAACACGTTTAGTTTAAGTCATATCAAACACTTCTATCGAGCATTGACGCTGAGGATTCGTTCTTGTTGAAGATTGTATCTGACTCCTTGTGTCTGACTCCTTCGACGTCTGCGCGCCGAATGACTGCAACATACTTCAATGAAATGTCTAACAACCGATCCGCGAACTATGTTCTGCGAGCCTTAAAAACTCCGCCACTCCCGAGAATCAAGCCGACTTGAACGATGTACAGCGCAAGAGCAAAGACCATCTACTGCAAGCTGTTTCATCTTGTCGCAATGCTTGTCGGCCATGGAAACGAGTGATTTTAACACGTATGTGCAACTCTAAGACTCAACAAGCAGGATAACGCTTCTTTACAGCGCCGTTACGTTTATACAGTCCTTTTACAGAAGCAACGATTTCGGAACAGTGAACAATTTTCTCGTTGTTTTCACTTTTCAACGTTCATGACGCGCTCGCACGCACTGAAATACCACCGGACGTGCGGTTTATGCGATTTTTGTTGTTTTAACTCCTTAAGCTCGAGATATGTCCGTGCGTCGTTTAAACATAATTCGGCGGGTATACGCCACAGAAAGTGGGTATGTGCTTAGCTGCTCTTAGGATAGCTTAGCCAAGCATAGTATAATAGCACATCAAGGTGCTGGGAAAGAGAAGTGAAGGTTAGGAAGAACGATGTGAAAGGTGAGGAGGAAGGAACGGAGGAGATGAGAGGGTAAAGCATGACATATCCTTGTACGGCATAGTTTAGCAAAGGAATGGGAAAGGAAGTGAGGGTGAGGAGCAGGAAAAGGAGGACGTGAAAGGGCAAACGATAGCATAGGTATGAGCAGCATAGTATAGCAAAGGGTAGGAAAGAGAAGTGAGTGTGAGGATGAGTGGTGCGAAGGTGAGGAATGAAAGAAGGAAGTTAAGGAAAAAGAAAGAAAAACTCAATCTGCGTTCGCCAGGTGGTGGCGCTTGCTCGCCAGCCCCGCTGTTATCCCACGTGCGTGGAACTGGCTCCAACATTTTGCTTTCGCGATACTTCGTTGTAGCCAGTATCGTGTTTTACAACGGGCTCCATTATACATCCCCTACATGCATAGAAAAGAAGGCGTCGCATTCCATCCTTCCAATCAGCGACGAAAGTCTTCTGCCTCCATCTGCGATGCAGACCATGCGTTTGTGTGGAAAGCATATTGCGCTAGTTTAACATAACATGCAATGCTAGCAGCGGGGCGCTTCGCTCGAATAACGGTTTTACGCGCTTAAGAATCGTAAACCAGCCGAAAGGTGTAACTTCTTGCCTAATAGCAACGGCAATTAATCATGTTCACTTAATCATGTTGGCCGCAAGCGGGTTCCAGCTGCGACGAATCATGCATGCACGTCCCAGCACGCCATCTCGACAGTGAACGAGTACGCACGTGGTTAAGGAAAGGAAACGTGAAGGAGAAATTGATGACGAACGTTCTTAATCGCGACACAAGTACTCCCTCTAGAGCATGTAGGTTGCAAAAGTTAACGCGCTGTTACAGCCAGAGCTAGGACAACGCGGTAAGATGAGAGGGTTGGAGCTCGGGCTCTAAGCAATGAGGCATTGCTAGATCGGTATCGGAACATTTTTCACCGGTGCTCGCGGTGCTCTCCGTATTTCCTGCCTGCGGCGAAAAATTGACGATGAAAGATCACACGCGCAAAAGCCATTTGATCGTAAAGTACGTTCCCGCTATTTTCGTGCTAGAATTACTCCCTGTGCTATAAATACCATCAAAATATCAGTACAACACACACTGCATAAAACAAGCATTATTCGACACGACGACAGGGAACATATGTTATATTAAAAGCAGAATGTCCTACGGTTGCGGCGAAGTAACGGAGAAAAAATTTAAAATTACGCTTTTTTTTTGTTAGCATGGAGTGACTACTGATATAAATAAGCGTTTGCCAGAAGCTTAAAAGGATCAGTGCGCATTTGAAACTGCTGTGGGGGGCAACTAGCAGCTTTTCTTTGCTTTGATTTGGTTAGCCTAGTCTGGTTAGCCTATTTGGTTAGCCTTCGATTTAATTTGGTTAGCCTATTACACAGTCACCCAATTTCTCTGGTATCCTCGTTCACTAGGGTATACGCACAGCGATTGCTGTCTTGCCGAGTAAAATACGGACGACCGAGTTTGTGCCGGAATCGAAAAATTGCCGATCGCTTCCGTCTCGTCTAAGGAAGACCATATTAGTCGCTTATGTACACCACAAGTACTGCGTCCAAACGAAAAATGTAAGCAAGAATGGGACGTGTACCCATACCTGCGTTTCTATTTGCGATTTCATAACTAAATGCTCGCCACCTAGCTGCCGCGCCTGGGAACGGCCGATCCGAGTTCAGCCTTGAAGTTATGCATAACAGTAAAAATAATTGCTGGGGACTTACGTACCAAAGCTACGATATGATCATGAGGCACGCATTTATGTCTCTGTGAGTTTTAATATGATGTGGTCTTCTGTAATAATTGTGCACCATCGTTTAGGCAAGCGCTTGATTAAATTTTGGATGCACATCCGTGAAATTCGCCTCTATGTTCGTCTTATGGCCCAGCCTTGGTGATGTTGGTGCACTAGTTAGGAGGCAGGAACATGTTCGCTGACACGCGTTTCCACGCATACAACCTTGCAGTGAAGCAGCAGGCCGATTTATGATGGACGCACGCACGTTACGCCTGCCTCTGTTGTGCGATTTACGTGGACAGTGATGTGTTGTCATTCAACGCTCCGCTTTGGCCATTCATCTGCTTGCAAGAAGTATAGGAGCAGCTGAAAATAGCCCTTGTTCCACGTTTTTGGGGCGTTCAGACTATACAGGCACCGTGAGAACACATCGCTTTCAGACGCTGTGCACACAACTGAATTCCGTTACGGAAAATCCGCTCCTAAGGGACACATCTCTGTGAGAGGCCCGCTACACAGGAACGCTTACTTACCTCGGCTCGTTTGAAAGGCTCTTAACTCTCAGAAGATATTTGAAACGGCTCGCCGAACAAGCTGGATGCTTGCAGCGCAGCGCAACTACTTACCTTGTTTCGTCACGGAGTGCCATAGTCGCTAGACGCCCCCACGGTGGTCTAGCGACTATGGCACTCCGCTGGTGATCTGAAGGTCTCATTTCTCATCTGCATCTCGATGGAGGCGAAATGTTAACGCCCGTGTACTGTGCGATGTCACTGCATGTTAAAGTACCCCAGGTGTTCGAAATTTCCGGAGCCCCCCCACACGACATCTCTCATAATGATATCATCATTTTTAGACGTAACACCTCAGAATTTATAATGTATAAATCATTCGGTCCGATTTTATTGAAAGAGCAACTCCGGCGGTTTTTCCACAGTTTTCTGATATCGCTGTTTTCCGATAGCATTGATAGCCCTGAAGCCGTCAAGCCGTCAGAGTAATTCAGTTTGCTCAGCAACTCACCAATGATTTTAAATAACTGAATTCACTATGTGTTCAAACCGAAACCGAAACGGGTTGGCGCTTCGTGCTGCGCATGCGATGACGTCACAGCCTCCCCGCCATCAGAAATACGGCGCTGGTGCCGCAAAAATGAAAGTGGAGATGCCATTCAACGACGCATTGAGCTCTTCTGAACTCGACAGCGGTGATGTGAGCGCTGAAGTGTCACCGTTTTGCTTTAGAAGGTCCGCCTGCTCGGGTAGGCAGTGTTCCAGGTAATGACGTCAAACACACAGGGTGGCTCGCGTATGAATCCGCTAGAAATTTTTAAAATTCATTTTAAGGAAAACTAAGTGATCTGCAACAACCTGGCTTGGTATAAATTATTGTAGTACCGAGGAGAAGATATACTGAAAATTTGATTGACATCAGTGGACAATGAAAAATCGCCGGAGTTGCCCTTTAAAGCGATCGGCAGCACGCACGTTTTCGCTTTCGATAAAACATTGCTATTCAATGCTGCAGTTAAGAAATTCCAGCCCAGCGCTAAGCGAAAGTGCCGCCATGACCTTGAATATCGTAACCACCTTCGTTATACTGAACAGCGTTGCCAGGTGAAGCAGCAGGTTTTGGAGTTGTAAGTTGACATGTGCCCATCTTTAAAGCGAACTGCTGGTTAGCCTGCTCGAAATAATATAGTGTTACGTAAATAACACAAGGGAAGACTATTTGCACGTATATTTACAGTAAGGCGCACAGCATAACCAAGATGGTGGACAGCCACGCACCAGACAGTCGCGTCTTCTTTGTCTTCTTCTGTGGACGGTATGTGCCATCCCATAGGTGGTATGTGCCATCCCACGCTGGCTTCGTAACATTACCCCCGGTGGCAGAAGCGCCGTCTCGGTGCATTTTAAACTTAGTTGGTAGAAGGGGGGTTGTATGCTTTCAGCCTGCTCACGTGAACGATGTCAGTTGGTGATGTCGCAGGTGTCAATGGCGGCGAGACGGGCATGATCTCGTAGGTGACGTCCGTGACCTGACGTACGATACGGTAGGGACCGATGTACCGTGACAAGAGTTTCTCTGATAAGCCAGCACGTCGGAATGGATACCATAGAAGGACGAGCGAACCGGGTGGAAAATGAACGTGGTGGTGTCGGCGATCGTAGAGACGCTTCTGGTTGGCTTGCGAGGCAGACAGCCTCGAGCGGGCGATCTTACGTGCGTGGTCAGCACGAGCGATTGCATCACGTGCGTATTCGGTAGGCGGCCTTGCAGCATCCGGAAGGAGGGTGTCGAGTGGTAACGTCGGTTCGCGGCCGAAGAGCATATAGAAGGGTGAATAACCGGCGGTGTCGTGACGCGATGAATTATAGGCGAAGGTGACAATAGTGAGAAAAGGGAATGTATGAGCATCCTGATGTGTATAGAAAGTTTTAAAAAAATATAAGACGTACATAGCAGCTCAGAGTGAGAACACCAACGGAAACGTATTCGTGTGCAGCGCCCTTATGCGAGAGATTGCGGAAATAAGCTTTCTACGGCTCATTGGGAAAAGCCGCTTGGAAGAACATGGACCTATGACAGCACGATGTGGCGGCGTTATGGCTGTACGTTTAGATCACTTGACCTTTGGACCACTTGGTCTTTTGGATATCATCTTAAAGCCCACACAAAGGCTTCCCATATGACTTATTATCCCAGAAGAAAGGCACAAAAATTGAAAAACTGCGACCGAGTGCGGGGCTCGGCAAAAGATGAACTCTCTCCAACGCTATTCACTACATGCTTATAAGTATTCAGATTTCTCGGTTTGGAAGAAATGGGATTAGAGAGTAACGCCGAATACTTACGTAATTTAGTGCTCGCACGTGTCATTGCGCTCTCTGGCAGTAGCGGCCACAAAACACGACAAATGATTGAAGATCTAAAGCGAGACAGTGTTGAAGTAGTGTTGAAGGTAGACTCAAGGCGCACGTTACCTTAAATACATTGAAGTCATAGGGCTCCCATCTGCAACGTACATGTCCGCGTCGAAGGCCGCCGCTTGATACAGCGTCACTACCACGTAGAGTGCAGCCAGGACACAGGAGAGCGTGAAAGGAAGTGTAGAATTGTCAAATGGTTATTGTAGCTACAACAAGGTATACGAGGTCGCGTTATCAATCTGCACTGCGTAAGCAGTAACATTACCAATCTTGGAAATACAGTTTCTAGTGTATTTCCCGTCATTTTGACGGACTTTTTTTTTACAGTGATGCACGTACTCATATGGTCCCTTAATTTACCGATGGCGCAGAGACTGGCACGGATGATGATCATCATCATCCTGTCTACACCCACTGCAGGGCAAAGGCCTCTCCCATAGATCTCCAATTATCCGTGTCCTGTGCTAACTGTGCCCAGTTTATCCCCGCAGAATTCTTGATCTCACCTGCCCACCTAACTTTCTGTCGCCCCCTGCCACGCTTGCCTCCTCTAGGGAACCACTCTGTTACCTTTAACGACCAACTGTTGCCTTTTCTTCGCATTACGTGACCCGCCAAAGTCCATTTCTTCTTCATAATTTCTATTATTATGTCGTTAACGCGCGTTTCTCCCTAACCCATTCCGTTCTCTTCTTGTTCCTTAATGTTGCACCCACCATTTTCCGTTCAATTGTTCGCTGCGTCCTCCTCAATTTAAGCTGAATCCTCTGAGTTATAGGCTCCAGGTTTCTTCCCCGTAGGTGAGTGCCGGTAAGATGCAGCTGTTATGCACTGTCCTCTTCAGAGACGATGGTAAGCAACCATTCATTATTTCAGAATTCTCTCCGAATGCACTACCACCCCATTCTTATTCTTCTAATTATCTCAGCCTTATGGTTCGGATCACGGGTCACTACTTCACTTAAGTAGACATATTCGCTACCACTTCCAATGCCTCGCCACCTATCTCAAGCCGCGGTGCTCGTCCAAGGCTATTGAACATTACTTTAGTTTTCTGCATATTAATTTCCAGGCCCACCATTCTACTATACTTGTTAAGGTCAGTAATCATGCTTTTTAATTTGTCTCCCGAGTTACTTAGCAAGGCAATGTCATCAGCAAATCTGAGGTTACTGAGGTATTCTCCCTTAACCCTTACACCCATCAGTTCCCATTTCAATGTTCTAAATACCTCTTGTAAAAATGCTTGCAATAACACTGGAGAGATTGGAATAACGTTGGAATAACACGGACGATCATAATAACATAAAACATCAGCACCATTAGAAGATTTCAAGTAAGAAAGAATGCTTTGCTAATCACTCTTTGACGTCGCCGATTATCTCCAAAGGACAGGGGCGTTGCCACTGTCGTGTCGGCCGTATTTGTAACTACTTGTCTCTCTGTTTCTCTCTCTCCACACACACACACACTCTCTCTCTCCTCTCTCTCTCTCTCTCTCTCTCTCTATATATATATATATATATATATATATATATATATATATATATATATATATATATATATAGAGAGAGAGAGAGAGAGAGAGAGAGAGACGGGCCGTTATTCAGCAGATAGATAGATAGATAGATAGATAGATAGATAGATAGATAGATAGATAGATAGATAGATAGATAGATAGATAGATTTTCGACGGATGCATTTCCTTTTTCCTTGGCATCTTCGGCTTGTGAATCGCAACACGCTTTTAGAGTAACGCATTATGTGCCACTACAGCGAAGGCAGGTTTACCAGTCCGCAGCGGCATATGCACGTTCACAGCTTGGTTTGAGTTCTTCCGCCACAGGCGTACAGTTGCCAGAAATTTTTTTTAACAAAAAAGACAAGTACAAGGACAGGCGGCGACGCTGCGATATTTTGGTTCGATGTTACATTTCATTTATTCGTATATTTTGTTTCATCACATTCCTGATAACGTTACGCAGACGCTCTGCAGCCGCCACAGCATTGGGAATCCTTTTCGTGGAAGCCTTGCACGTTTGCGCAAATCAGCGCTTCCAAGCGAACGAGGAGCACCTTGCTCGGCTCGAAACAGAGAGACGATCGTTCTTGCTCCACCGCGCCTGTTGGCTTCGAGCTTGCGCTCCTCATGCCCCAGCGCTCGTTGCGCAACCAGCGCCACCTGTTCTACTGTTCTGCTATAGTATACGTAACGCTCGCTGGCTGTGTAAGATCGAGGCTGCACCATGCGTTACAGGCGGGACTTTGTGAAGGGCGCACGCGCTCAGATTATTTTTTTTTTTGCAATTGATTTAGTACGACCTTTAGTAGTGCGCAATCTGGCGCTACCATGTTCGAGACACCGTGAAGTGCGAATGAGGTGTGCGACTATGCGAGGAATATAGAGGGAAGGCTGTCTGCACTTCCTGCGATCAGAAAAGGTGTTATGAAATGCTGATTAGCTGTCGCAAACTTTCACGACAGCGACTGTCTGCGCAGGTTCGGCAAAATGAACGGCACTTCTCTAACATCCTAAACTCCGCAAAAAGAAAAAAAGAAGATGCTTGTAAGTTACTGGCACAGTTTGACGCGACAACAGCTTCGCATTTCTAGAATGTAACTGTGGCCTAATTTAGGCTCTGAGACACCATTGCTGCTGAAGGACGCACTGTAGGCGGGGACGAAAGAAGCATAAACAGGGCGGCGCCAGTGCCTCGCAGACATGAAGTACTAACTAGGCCAATAACGAGCTCAGCTGAATTATATTTAGGCTCCTTGCAGCACCACGCCTAGTTATAAACCATACGGAGCGACAACGGTTCTAGTGTAACTATACGTGACATTCTCTGTGAACGGCCATCATTATTTTCGTTTTCTTGTTCGCTCGTGGATTCATGCGGTCGGCGCGCCATGTATTACCGTCGAGATACGTCCAAGTGGTCGAATAGCAGATAACATATCGCACTGCTATTTCCTTACCTTGTTGATCTATTGCTTATTTGTTGGTTATAACTTAAGTGTCAAAGGCATTATAGCGGTGAGTGGTTAGAGCAAACTAACAAACGTACATTAACAATGCAGAGCGTTAGGAAGCAAGTTACAGAGACCCTAATTACAGGTTTTAGTGTACAGTAGAATAAATAAAAGGTTACAGTACACGATGCATAATCAAGGGCGGTATGATAAAGATACTTAAAAAATGCATGTTTGGACTGTGTTAGCCAGAGCAGCCCAAGATATTTGGTAGTTATGTATAAATACACCGGGGAGGGTGTTTGCAGCCAGTTGATGAGCGATGCAACACAAACACCACTGTAACCGCAAGGATTGCCCGCGTATGCAATAAGTGTTCTATCGCAAAAGAAAATATCAGATGCAGCCCTCAAATGTCAGAATTGCACATCCATCTCACATGCGGGAGCTCACGGGAGAAAAGATGCGGTTATTTCATTAAAGCGATGAAAGTTATATTCGATTTATTTAACGCTGATGTGTGTAATGGTATGCATACTTTCATCGCCTACACCTACTGCAACACCTCATTGGAATGTTGCGTTGGTCTGCCTCGAACTGTGCAGCATTGATATCGCACAATGTTTAGGTCTTCGAGCTGCATCGCTCACAAGCTGTTCCGAAATTCTAACATTATGTCACGCACAGTAAGAGACATCAAAAATACGATGTTACGCGAACGACGGCATGACACCTGTCGGTGGTAGAACGAAGGTTAAAAAAAAAAAAGGAAAGGCGACGCATACATTGTTCCCATTTGTACATGCTGTGCCAGTTGATCCCACCGCAACGGAAGGTTTTTACTCGGAGGTCAGACCACGAATGCACGTGCAGGCGCTCGCAGGATCGTTCGGAACACCGCACATGCGGCCGCTTGCCGGTGAAGCGCCCTGGCGGAAGAACACAGCGATGCTCTGCACGTGCGCGGTATCCATAGCAACCTTCCCTCGCTCCCTACTGCACCCAGAATGACGTTGCCTTGTGCCGAAAGGACAATGTTAGGTGTCCCTGAGCACCCTAATCTACACACTCTTGAACATACTCTTGCGATTGGAAAAAGGTAGAATGGCGTGTTACATCCGTGGTTTCATTACGTACCTCGTAACCAATCGGGCCAGCGATGTGTTTACAGCTGCATCTGACAAAAGCGTCTCGGTTTTGCCAGTGCTACTCACTGCCGCACACCGCGAGTGTGCTGACCACTCCGTCAAGTTGCATCGAGCAGATAAAACAGCGTCCAGCGTCAACGTGAAAGGATTTATAAAGGACACGTTTGATGGCGTAAACATGCGCTGCAGAGATAAATCTTGTTAATATAGCCACTATCATGTCCAGCGAGATATGGCTGACACAGCAGCGGTTAGCAACGTGCATCTGCACCCACGATGAGACCGGGAGCGTAGGCAAGAAAAACCTGTGTTACTAAGCCCCCTAACAGAGAACTTATGCTATACCCCTGTTTGAGTCTGCATGTAAATAACTGCGCTCTCTGTAGTGTTGTACGGCGCAATGAATTCACTGAACAACAATTTTTCAGTGATTGCAGCAATACTGCTAGCAGCATGCGCAGTTACAGCTGTGCAACAGCGTTTGGCTGCCGCTCTAGATCCACAGGTGGTTCGTGCTTAGTTGCTGACGTGTATACCAGCGGGACTGTAGCAGTCCTTACTGAAGTCCGTCGCTGCATCTTGAACGCATTTTCTTTTATCTCAGAAATCGGGAAAAGGTGTAGCATGTTATAAATTGGTGGAACTTGCTCTTAGGATGATTGGCGTCTGGCGGGCTTAATTGCGGGCGAAATACAAGCTATACGCAAATGGAAATATAAAATAGACTAACTAGGCTAGGAGAAATACATAACCTACCAAAAAAAAAAATTTTTTCGACGCCCCCCCCCCCTTTTTTTTTCTTTTTCGGCGAGTTTTGCGAGTTTCTATCCATCACACCGAGCCACCAGGTATGTTGTCGCAATCATGGAAACGTCGCACTGTTCTAACGCTACGGCACGCAGGGAAGTTCTCTTCACGCTAACGACGTACATTTCTGTTCTAGGCTTGGAACAGAACTTGGTGATTTTGTCCCTAAGTACAAACGACGAAATGTCCACAAAGAAACACGCACTCCCGAATGCTTATACGCTCGAACGCGTGCGTACGCAGTGTGTATAGGATGCCGCATCCACCCAACTCCCTTGTGACAACTCCACGAGGCACCTATAACACTTGCTGCTTAAAGTAAGACGAGGCCAGTCTAGACTCACTAGGGAACAATGCTTTATTCTTAGGGATACCGCGCACGCGCAGACCACGGCACTGTGTTTTTGTTTTTTCCTTCGGCGCGCTTTGCTGCCGGACGGCCGCGTCTGGGAACGGGAAAAGCAAAGTTGAATGGAAAGCAAACCTGACATTTAGAAGGCAGAATGTTGAAGGCTGACGCTTCTACAGAGGTGAACAGTTTACTGAGGACTGCAGTATTTGCAAGTCGCGCAGCATGTAATGACGCCTTGCAACACTCGGTTTTCCATCTGTCAATGCTTAGAATATGGGCCAAGAAATTCCTTGCTACATCAAACGTCAAAAATAAAAGGGACGGCCCGAAAAATGGTGACAAAGATAATGGAAAGCCAATGGTACGAGAAGGGAACTTGTAGTGCATGAAGCTACAAAACAATCGAGGTTAGCCAGCTATGTAAGCTGTTTGTCTTTATTTAGTAATAGTATCGAAATGTGCGCCCCTCTTTTACACGCAAATATACACAGATACCCGTAGGAGCTATCACAAACAGCGACAAGGCGACAAGGCGATTTGTTCACCGCGGGTAAATTTCGCCGTAATACCAGATTAAAGGCGCAATTTTTGCCCAGGTTGCTGCATTCGGTGTTCTGTGTTTGTGTGTGTGTGTGATGTTCTGTGTATGGTATGGTGTACAGTATACTGTATTTTATGTGTTCGGTGTATGGTGTGTGGCAGCGCGCTCATGCTGTGGCCTGTAGAAAATGCGACGTACATTCCTCCATACGGCGCCTTGAAGAACCATAGGGGCAAAGAGATCCACAATTTAACTGCTGCCACAGCTGCGTTGTACCTGACTTGCTATAACATCTCAGCTGTCATTCAGACAAAAACGCATCGAACTTATCACTGCTGCGACGACGGGACGCCTCAACTTGAAAAATATAACTGATCGGCTTTTACGTGCCAACATCGAGATGCGATTATGAAGCACCCCGTAGCAGAGGGCTCGAAAATCTTGAACAGTTCGGGTTCTGTAACGTGTGCCTTAATTTAAGTACATGGGCCTATAGCAGTTCGCCTCTATCTGAGCGCGACCGCCACGGCCTGCATTCGTCTTTAGGGTCGGCAAACGGGTATCCTCGATGTGAGAGAAATGAATCAGAAATAATTTAATTTCGGACTTCCTGTTGTGTTCTGTTTCCCTCTTTGCAGCGCTTACTCCAGGCAACAGGTTTACGGACTTCAAGCGGCCCGCTCCTCACAGTGATGAAGGTAAGTGCGTCGTTGTAATGACATGTCGAGTAATAACGACCTGTAAGAACATTTTGTAGTCACGTTTGGAAACGAATGACGCTGTCAAATCTGCGGTGAAAATTTCCGGTGTATACGAAATGATCATAAGACCCACTTCTGACATGAACAGTACGGACACTGAATTCATCAGAACATACCCGTAGTAGCTGAAAAAAATGTGCACTCAACTTTCTGTGTTAGCTAAACTGTCAATGGCTACGGCTCTGCAAGTTACAGCGCTTAATTTTCCGTGTATGTGAACGCCCCATGTATGTGAACGCTTCCGAGTTGCGTGCCGAATCCATCGGTGGCCGGAGCCAGAGCTATATATCGTGCGGCGCTACGGTCAGTTAAGTACAGCGCACTAGCATAATTGCTTCATGAGTGTTGAACTACAAATAATTTTGAAAGACTAACTGAGCGTTAACTGCTACATGGTACTATCGAATATTTGCATGAATGGTTATGTGCTTTGAATCATGATAGCCTAGGTGGTCTAGTGGCTATCGTATACTCGGCTGCTGATTCGAGAGTCGTGGGATCGAATCCCAGCCGCGGTGGCTGCCTTTCGGTGGAGGCGGAAATGTTGAGGATCCTGCATTGTGCGAGGTCATGTGATAGGTTTTATTTCAGTAAGCACCTTCATTGCGCAGGATGAGGCCTCTGGGAGAACATTGAGTTTGGGCCTATATAACGCGGAGCTGTGCTCGTTTAAATGTACACTACGTCCAATAGAGGTCCTGAGCCGCCTTATTACTTTATTTTTATAGTGTCTAACGTATCTGGGTCATCGTAAACACTTTTTCTTTCGCAGAATATTCGAGAAGTCCCAGCGTTTCTCCACCTTGCAATGAATCCAGTCCAAGCGTGCCCAATGTGCTCACGGACTACTCCATTCAGGCCCTCCTTGGTTTGAAGGCAGAAGAGACGAGGTATGAAAGCGTAAGAGTATGTCCTATTTAGTCTGCGTGTCAGTGTTATTTAGAGCACACGATCGTCCTTTATGGCGCAGCGCTCTCGAGGAGGGCTACGGGGATTATTTATTAAATATTCGGAACTACATGTTCTTTGCCTGTCTGCCCACAAGTGGCGCTGACACCTCGTATTCAGTGCTGTATACAGTGTAGGAAAAAAAAAAGCGATTATGTATGTACAGCCGTCAGCACGGGTAACTCGCTCCGCACCGTGGCCGCGACCGCCTTGGACAGACACCACCGTCACGAAGTGTTGGACGCGGTATGTCTGCGGCGGCTGACTATAGATGGGTCGCGGCTCGATTTCACCTGTACATTTGTGTTTTGCTTTTGCTAGACTGAGGGGTCGAGCGCAACTATTTGGCAGATCCGTTTCGCCACGTTTCTCCCGTGGCTGCGATATGTTGCGCGCCCAGAAAGTTTGTTGCCATATGCTTATCTCGGCAATGAAAAATATATCGTGCGACCAGATATACTTTTCACCTCAGAGTGTCACCTCAAAGGTGTCGCTTGTAGACATGAAGCATTTAGAAAGCAAACCAAACGCATGCTTGTGATCTTTGTAAATGTTGCGCAATAAATGAATATGCAAATTTCGTGGCATAGTGTTTCGTGTTATGATACATTAGTCGTCGAATAGCCCGCACTGGAGCGTTCTCGCGGGTTACTGCAGGTCTTCCTTTTTACTTCACGCTGCTTTGGTGATCTATTGTCGGGGCGTAAGGTATGCCCGTGTCCCGAACGAGAAAGAGGCCTAAATGCGATGCTAAGGAAGCGCTTCATTCATAGTTATCTGCGAAAGGCGTTTAGTCGTGTCTTGTCGCATAATGAACTGGCCATTTAGGTAAACAGAAAGACTGTGGTCATCAATGCAATGCATCTAAAGGCAGCAGCTTGTGCACATAATATAACTCGTGCCGACACCGCGGCTCCAACGCAGCGTGAGCTAAACAGGAAGCCAGACATCAACCTGCGATAACACTCCGACACGCGCTCTTCGCCAATAATTGAAGCAAAACATGAAAGACTGCACCGCCGCATATGCGGATATATTTATTGTCCAACCTTTACAAACGCAATAAACCTGCGCTTGCTCTGTGCTTTCGATATATCACTCCATTTAAGAACCAGCCTTGAGGTCAAACATAAATTGCAAACTATATAGGCTTGGCACGCTCATTGCCGAGATGAGCACACGGCAACGAACTTGCTGGGCACGCGTCATAGCGCGGCCATGGACGAAACGTGCCGAAATGAACCTGTAAAGTGGGTGCACTCGACCCGCCGGTCAAGCAGAAGCGAAACACAAATTAAACGGCGACATCCAGCCGCGACCAATCTATCATCAGCTGCCGCAAACATACCGTGTGTAACCCGTGGTGGCGCCGGCGTCAGGTCAAGGCGATCGCGGCGACGGTGCGGAGCGTTCTTGCTAACCGTGTTGACGACTGTACATACATGAGCGCCGAGGGTGTTGTGGCCTTTAAACCTGCATTAGAGAAAGGACTGTGTTATCCTACGCATCTGGTGAGTTCTTCGTTCCAGAGTTGAGCTCTGGTTACTTCGACTAAAACCGTAAATTTTAAAGTGAACAAAAGAATCTCAAGCTCTGCCGTTACTGTAGGCGGAACTGCCGACGTCTGTGGTACTTCGCGGATCTTATCGTATGGTTTCGTATTTGAGTGGTAGATTTTGTGAGGAGAAACTTTCAAGGTCTGCCAAGTTTTAAATCCTTGCTTACTTTTTAACGAAATAAAGAGATTTAGCTGACTCGTGCGCAAGCTCTTACTCTTCGGCATAAGAGCGGCACGCAACGTCGATAGAGCGGAATTTTAGAAAATATGGCATACTGGAAAATAAAGCCAAGATGGCCATGTTAGTGCTGAGTTTGTGCTAAAAGAGCAAAAGAAAAGGGCACTAAGGCAGCACAGAAATCACCGTGCAATACATTCCGCTTGAAGAAAGCGTTCGCGAAGTGTCGCTATATTACTTTTCTACGCTCTCGTATAAGACAATAAAATGAATGGTGTGCAGCTTGATTATATCCTTACCTATACATTCGCCACCGATATTTCGTTTAAGCGTTTGTCCTGGAGCATGATCGGGCTGTCCGAATTCGTCACATCACGTGATGTGGGTGCGTCTGTCACAATCATGTCGTGGTTTTAGGGCGTAAAACCACATAAATCAATCAATGGCTCAAAAATAACTGACCTTCCGCCCCCATAACCTTTGTGCTTTGGGGATAACGTGGCGGATAACTTGGTCTGCTTCAAGCTCTATTTGACTGCCACAGAGTAGCAGGAACCAGCCAGGCAACGCAGCAGTGTACATAAAGCCGCCATTTTAGTTCTCCTCGCCGGCCAAGAGGCGTTGACGTTTACAACTTCGATCTCACGGATGAAGATAAGAAGAGCTACGACAACGGAGTTCAAGTATTCGAGGCTAACTGCCTAAACTGCCTACCCTAGAGCAATGAGAGGTTCGAGCGCTACGTGTTCCTTATCCGCACGCAAGCCAAAGGTGAGCGATTCGAGCAATTCTGCTGTGATCTGCAAGTGAAGTCAAAGAACTTCAATTTTAACAACCTCCGGGAATCGATGTTGCGTGACCAAATAGTGTATGGCACATCTAGTAAGGCGTTGAGGGAGAAACTCCTGGCCAAAAAAGAAAGAAAAAAAAAACTTGACGCTCACCGCAGCGGTTGAGTGGGCAAAGGCCGAGGACATCGTTGCCGGACAGTGCAAAGCGTGGAGCGAAGAGAACAGCGTCAGGGCAGTGGCGCACGCAAAAAAAGCAAGTACCAGCAACACGGGAACGATGTGCAAGAGTATACTAAAGGGAGACACCAAGCAATATGGCAACTGCGACCTTTCGCATAGGCATCGCGAGTGTCCAGCATATGGAGCGACATGTGCTAAGTGCGGAAAGCCGAATCATTTCGCAGTTTGCTGCGAAGCAAGAGAAACGCCTGTCAGCGACATCGCCGAATGGCAGGACGACGACGACGACGCCTTTACCGTGCTGCACGTGTCTACGGCATGCAAGAAAGCTAGTCTGGCTGATCGGCGCGACTGGAAGGTGACGACTCACATTGCGGGGCGGGAAGTGCGGCTGAAAGTCGACACCGGCACGCAGTCCAACCCGCTGCCGCGCGCTTTGTTTGAACGCCTGGGAACCAAGCGGCAGCCACAGCCAGCACGGGCTGTACTGCACAGCGGTGGCAATGGTGAAATATGGCACATGGGAAACGTATGCTTCCCAGTGCGGATATGATCAGATGCAAGAACCGTGGGATTCTTTGTTGTAATGAAGAGTCGGCAGGCAATCCTAGGACTGCAAGCTTGCGAGCAGTTTGGTCTAGTTAGTCGCATCAGACAAGTCAACAAAGAGGAGTTATCCGAATGTGTTCGCCGACGTATTCTAATACCCCTGTCACACGGCACGTGTAATGGCATTCGCAGCGAATGTCATTATGTGTTAATGTCATTTTTGTTGCTGCTGCAAGGGCATAGCGAATGACATTCACACCTAATGGCATTCGCCCACTGAATGCGTTCGCCGAACTCATTCAGTCGCTACATGCGTATTCTCGACGACAGGGGCTTCGCAATAAGATGCAAATTTGGTAAGGAAAATCGAAATGTACCCAACGTTACGGTTCTTCTCAGTTTCTCTTGCGGCCCTTTGATAACTTTCTGACGTGCAGTACGACATTTGATGCAATATGTGCAACTATATTCTTGTTCCCAGATTCCGAATTTACTTCGACGCTTCCTAGCTGTCGGCCATGTTTACAAACGCGCGTCTGTTGCTTGAGCTGCTCCAGCCGGTTTTGGCGCTTTGTAGTGAATACCTCGAGGGCAATTAATGTTCGTTTACACTGATCGTCGTCCATCGCGGTCACGGGAACGCAGGCACGGTCCACGATATCGTCGGCTACGGAAGAAATCGAAGCGGCTTTGGGCTAGTCTTGCTTTGGCTACTTGTGCGGATTTCTTCCCTATTAATGCTGCCGTCTCGTATCGCGATATATTTTCACATAGCCTTCCGATGTTTACCAGTGTGTTTCCAACACTAGAGAGAAAATGTGCAAATAAACGGCACAATTTGTAACATTTTGTTATCCTAGTATCCGACGGGTAAACATCGACCTCACTGGCGAATGTCATTTTGTGTGACCGTGTAGACGGGGAGCGCGAAAACGGAATGACATTAGTTGTAAATGTCATTTGCTGCGAATGACGTTTACATGCTCCGTGTGACAGGGGTATAAGTTGTGCACGGGATCGAATAGGGAAAACTAAAGCGAGAGTACAGTATGGTGCTCCGAGATGATGCTCGGCCGGTCGCAGAGCCGGCACGGCGCGTACTTCATGCGATTCGAGCACGACTGAAAGAGGAGCTTGATCGTCTGGAGGCCACGGGCATTATTGCCGAGGTGCGGGAGCCGTCTGACTAGTTTATCCCACTTGTTATTGCGCGTAAGAACTGCCAGCTTCGCCTTTGCATGGACACCAGAAAGGAGGCGAACGAGGCTTTGAAGGCCGAACACTTTCCACTTCCGCGCAGAGAAGAGATCGAAAGTGAACTGGCAGGGGCAAAGTATTTAGTTCGCTAGTTACCAACAGCGGACTGCACGAAATACCCCTTGAAGTTAAGTCTTTGGGCGTTAGTAAATTTAACAGTCCATTTGACCGTTACCGATTCCTAAGGCTGCCTTTTGGTATCGCATCGGCTGCAGAGATATTTCAAAGAACAAATGACTGAGATGTTCGACGGGCTACCTGGTGTGCGCATCTACATCGATGACATTATAATTTGGTGCACCTAATGCGAGGAGCACCAGAAAAGACTGCATAATGGTCTGAAAACCGCCAGTGCAGCAGGCTTCGCACTTAATTGGGACAAGTGTAAGTTTGGCGTACAACAGGTAGATTTCCCTGGAGACCGGATAAGTGGGTAAGGCATCAAACTGAATACAGAACTGGTGGAATGCCTAGATCACTCGCAGAAACCAACTACAAAAAAAAAGAAATTCATAGGATGCTGGGTGCAGTTAACTGCTTCAGCAAGTACTTGCCGAACTTAGAAAGTCAGGCAGAATCACTGCGTGGTCTCTTGTGTGAAGACACCATTTTCGAATGTACAGGAGCACACGACATTGAGTGGGCCAACATAAAAGAAACGTTGACACAAGCTCCTGTGCTTGCAATTTTTGGTCCATCCCTACCTACAAAGCTGTCCACTAAAGCATCCGCCTTTGCACTGGGTGCGCTCTTCTTCAGCAGTATGGCACCGAATGGCGTCCTGTGGGTGTCAATTGTGTTGACGGAATTGGAGCACCGATACGCCCAGATGGAAAAGGAACGTCTAAAAATCGTGTTTGGCTGTGAGAAGTTCAACGAGTTTGTTTTAGGTCGAAGAATTGTCATAGATACTTATCACAGCCCGTTGTTATCTATCTCAAAGAAAACACTTGCTGACATACCGCCTCGCCTTCAAAGGCTATTCCTGCGACTGCTGAAATAAGACTACCAGTTGTACCTTGTTCCTGGAAAGAAACCGGTTATTGCTTACCCCCTGTCAAGAATGCAAGAGCAACGCGTATCGGATCGCGTATCGGAATTTCAAGTCCTCCGAGCAACGCGCTCGGAGGACTTGAAACCCCAAGCCACAAGTGTTTTGGAGGAGTTAGCGAGCAGGAGGACTATGGACAGACTAAAAGATGTCACGGCTAGGGACCCAGAACTACAGCAGGGCATGCAAAAGCTGGAGGCGTCGGAGCCTATAAACCGGGAGTGCGCACCACACACGAATAAACTGTTAGTGGTGCAAGATGTATCGCTGAAAGGCATGAAAATTGTCATACCGTGCGAGCTTAGAAAGGAAATGCTCGGGCGGCTACTTCGGGGCATTTGAGCATACTTAAGTGTAAATCACGAGCACGCAGTCTCATTTACAGGCCAAGCATGGCAGTTGACATAACAGAAATGGTTCAGAGATGTGAGACGTGCCAAATACATGCATACAGAGAGCCCCGTGAGCAGGTGACACGCCTAGCCGCTCATGGTACTGAGCGGGAGCAGACTTGTGCGAGTATGCTGGGAAGCCTTACCTAGCCGTGTACGATGCCTACTCTAACTATCCAGAGGTTGAAGAGTTACACGGAAAGACGACAAGTGAAGTTGCAAACAAACGGTCGCGGATATTTTCACGTTATTATGGCATCCCCAACGAACTCTGCACTGATGGCGGTCGTGAGGACCGCCATCAGTGCAGCCAAGGAATTCGGGGACATTACTGTTACGTGTAACTTTGAACACATCGTATCCAGCCCCCATTATCCGAAATCCAATGGACTAGCGGAGAAAGGTGCACAAATTATTAACAGGCTGTCCAAGAAGGCAGCATCCACAAGGGACGAATTTTGGCTCGGACTCCTTAACTACCGTGGATCTCCACTGGAAGATGGTGTGTCCCCTTACGAAAATGGATGTAGAGTTCCTTTAGAACTCCTAATGAGTTCCTATAGAGTCTAAAGGAACTCAATAGAAACTCGCCATCTATAGCATGCTTTCCGTAGGACGATATAGGAAGTCTAAAAATACCTGTCTATAGAAACACGTCATTTCACGCACAGTAGAAAGCGTATTGACCTCATATGTACTGAATTCTATAAAATAAATTTTATAGAGCGTCTTTAAAATATTTAACGCTTTCTTTCTATAGACTGGTTCACCATACATGCTCCATAAGGGATGTATCTACTAAATTCTATAAAGTAACCTTTATAGAGTACCTTTAGAACTCTTAACGCTACCTGTCTATAGACTGCATTTCTATATGTCCTCTATAAGGGATCTATAGACGGATGTATAATACATGTAACATTCTTATGAAAAAAATGTTTCATCATGGACCTATTTACGCCCATTGCAGAGCAAAAATCTCTTCCATAGTTTTCTCCAATTAACATGGTCACGTCGTAACTGCGGCCATGTTCTCGTCACAAACACTTTAATCTAGTCCGACCAGCTAGCGTCCTGCCGCCTCCCTCCACAGCTTTCCTTGCCTTGGAATCCAATCTGTCGCCCTTAATGACCATTGGTTCCCTTTCCTTCGCACATTTCCTTCCCATATGCTAATTTCATGACCTTGACTTCGACTAGCATATGACTAAAACTTGACCAAAGAAAAATTCTATAGGGCGTCAAAATAAACACCATAGGATTCTGTCGAGCAAGTTCAAAAAGCTTTCTAAAAAACGCATTAAAATTTTTCGTAAGGGTCACGGGCGCAGCATCTCATGGGGCGGAACTGCAGAACGCCACTTCCAGACCTTTGCCTGATTACACCCCAGCAGCTCTCAAACCCCCGAAGACGCAAGCAAAACACGCACAGAGGACATCAGCTCCCGCAGCTTCAGCCCGGAGGCACGGTTCGGATTTTGTCTGGAAACAAGTGGGGCACCGAAGCTAAACTATTGGACCGGGCGGCCCCCATGTCATAGGCACTGGTAACAGACGATGGCAGGGAATTCAGAAGGAACCGCGTAGACTTCCAGAAACAAAAGGAGGTCGTCAACGCAACGCCAAAACAGAGTCATTCTACAAGCCGTAGCACAAGAGACGTGGAAAGTCATGCTGTGAGGCATGAGGCTACCGAAGCTCAACGGCCTTTCATAAGTGCCGGTACCCCGTCACTGAACGGAAGACCTCACGCCGCGGCAAGGGAACTATGTGCACAGCCTGTACACCCAGAATCGCGTACAGTATCACTGCCAGTGGTCGGAGAAAGGAGAAAAAGCGTAAGCAGAACGTCTTCGTGCAACACCTCCTAGACCAGCTGCAGTGTTTCGTGCAGCTGACCCTGGGGAGTCGCCCAGGCAACAAGCAGGGGAGCAGCCAGATGTGCGAGTCACAGGAGCGGCAAAGACTGCTAGGCAGCATTGTTATATATCTCCGGGGCCGACTAAAGTAGTCGGCGCAGAACCAAGCTGGCGGTCGTCACGGGTGTTGCGATCCTCACCGCTGCCACCGCTTGTCGTGGTTTATCGCTGCCACCATTTGTCGTGGACTCGTGTCGCCTTCAGGCCAGGAGTCCACGGGGCAGGAGGGAAGAGTACGAGGAGTTGGTTTGAGAAGAGAATATTTACATTTATTTACAGCATGATTTTAAGGTGATGGCCGAATCTCAATCAAATCCTCTATCGAATCCTTCTCGAATCCTTTGATCCCGGGGTGCTCCCGTGGATTAAGTAACCAGCGTCGTCCGGCGACGCCTTCTTGGGAGGGCCCAGTCGACGCTTCTTCTTCCAATCGGAGGTGGCGGGTCCAAAGGGGAAGAAGGTTGTGGACCTCCCCCTTTTTCTTGGAATGTGGCCGAGGTGACACGTACGCAGCCGGACCATACGATGGCGCATCAGGACGCCTTCCGGTGACACATCTGGACGTCTTCCGGCCAGAGGTAACGAAGTAATCGTTACCGGCAGTCGGCCCGTTCGACACGTTTTTCTGTAGCGACACCTGCGTTAAAAAGTTTCTGCTGGCGCCGCCCCGTCTCCGAAGTCCCGGACGTAACAGCTCAGTCCGCCGGCGGGAGACCCGACCTGAGGGTGACCAGCATACCAGGTCGGCCGAAGTGTCGGGGTTCGATGAGCTCTCCGTGGGCCACTGTTGACGACGAAAGCTCCGATGTGGCGTTCTCACACATGCCTTGGTGGCTCTCGTCCTGGGCACACACGTAAACAGACACACACAACTACAGGCACGGGAAGTGCCCTGCCCGCACTAGGAGCCATCGAGTCCAAAATAACTAAACCAATCTGCCTCACATTTCTCAAATTAAATGAAAGCAGCCTTCAAAACAGTTGTAAACATTCGCTGAAGCTCCCAATCTCTATTCCTTAATTAATTTGAGCTTACCGTTTACCTCAGCTATCATTTCCACTCGATGAACTACATGTGAGAGCTATCGCAATCTGCCGCAAAGCCACCAGGCTCCACATTTCTGAACCAGTACATGCCTCACATATGGCCCCGAACTTTTTTTCCCCAAAATTTTGTGCCGTCAAAGTCATTCATCATGTTCCCGTGAGCAGACGAAAGGAAAGAAAACTGTCGAGCTGCTTTTAGAGCAGAAGCTAAATACGCAAATGTGCTCTAAAACATTACAAACCTATGCCGCATAACAACAGGAACACTAACCATATTCAACGGCGCCGTCCTGACGAAGACAAGCCCATTCGTCGATGCACATTCCCTGCTCTTCATAGTTTTCAATGGTCTCTTCAACAAAGTAAAACTACCCGATAATTCTTTTTTTTTCTTTTTGCTGTTTACGCACTGTCTTTGTTGACAAATAATTTTGATTTCTTCGCTGCTTTCAATTTCAATTTCAATTTATTTCTTTCAATACAGAGTAACATTGTTAGTGATATGTATTAGATTCGGAGGTCCCATAGTTACGAGAACTGACGGGGGGACCTCCTAATACTAAAACACATGTATGTTAAGTATCGAGTGCAGCATAAGAAAAGAATAATACATTTATAAAACCTTATAGAAGAGCTAGGCAGAACGGAAGACTAAGTGTATTGTTCGATATACAGCTAGCATTTGCATTCATGCGTTGGTTTAGGAACGAAAAGCTTAGCGAATTGTGTCACAGATGCGTCGATAAGATTCCATACGCTGTGTTCTAACCTGGATGATGTCCGCTTTATTTCTCACCCTCTGTAACAGCTAACTGGGTATAAGTCGTGGCCTCTCTACATTTGAACGGGTTCGATGTGAAAAAAAAAAAAACACGTGTAGATTTTGGTACGCGTCGAATAGTTCTAGGTGTTCAAAATCAACCAACGGCGCGCGCCTCGTATGTAACCAGGTAAAACCCCATTAGCTTTAAATCACCACTTCTTTCTGATATAGCTGCGCTGAGGAAGGTGCACGTAAGCAGGCAAGACTAAGAAAAGGTGACGAGACAAGTATGTGCCCTACTTTCTTAGTCTGTTAACCTTTTTCGTGCTGGCCTTTGTTAGCCGCTTCGCTAAACACTCTGTTAGCCCTGCGTGACTTTTTCTCAGCGCATGTACTACACAACGAGCTCTCCGACTTTGCGGTCACAATTCTTACACTTCAGACACCCTATATAAAATAACCTTGCTCTCGTCCACACACTTCACATGCCTTTGAAACAATAAACAGAAAACAAAACTCGCCAAAATTATGCGCAAAACTCAATAAGAATATCCATGCTTATTGATCCACTCATGCCTAAAAGCTAACTCAAAACACTGCCGCTATATATACGCGCAAACGCTAACCTGATTCTTTGCTCGCTTCCGCAAAATACGCACGAGTTCAAAGCAATAAAAGGAACAACACTCCCACTAGCATTACGCGCTAAAACTCACAATACCATTGCTTATGATTTACTCATGCTAAAAGATAACCTCAAACACTTTCGCGGTTTCGCCCGCCCGCTGTACAAACCGCAACACGGTTCCTTGCATTCGACCTAAATGACGCACAAATGAAACACTACTCTTTGAAAACATATGCGGTCATATGATTCTCCGAACTCAATCTCTTAAACCTTTCAGTCTGACATCCACAAGAAAGCTACAAAAGCAAATCTCAGGCTACACGCGGAGATAAAGAAACATCACTTCACAAAGCTAAAATAAACAAACAAGCAAAAATGTCTCTCCAACAAGTCATCCATTAACATTGTTCAAAAACCTAGGTCTGTCTCCCATTTTGAGACGTACTCGCGGTGGTCGCGCTCGGAACGCTTTTCTAGCACAGGAAACGCAAACCGCGAAACACCTGTTCGGTTCTCCGCGCAGCGCCACTATCCTCGCCATCGCCTTGCCTGCGCTATCCTCGTCGCATTGTTCGATCACTTCGCGACGACCCCTGACCTTGCACACCCGCCGCGACGATGCTGCACCGCGAAGAGGACGGGAAGTTAACTGCAACCGGCCCTCGGACCGCTTCCGCGCAGAGTGCACCTCTCCTCCCCGTTTCGTTCGGCGGCTCCTACGTATTTTGCGCTGATCTGTCTTGGGTGACAACCGCAACCTTTTCACTTTTTTGCTTCTTCGTTTGAAGCCCACCTGGCGACCTTCCACGCTCTTTGCGGCGTTCCTCTCTTTTCGACGCCTTTTCGGCCTATGCCGCTTCATCCTGCACGTTTTGGAGCCCTTCGCTTCCTTTTCATGCACCTGTGCAACCTCACTGAACTCGCTAGCTGGCTGATCCACGCAGTCTAAATGATTTCCAGCAAAATCATCTGTTCTTTCACTCTCGTGACTGGCGGACCGCTTCAAACACTTAGGAAAGTTGCAGCTGTTTGCTTCTAAGCTACTTAGCTCGCATACCTGGGAGCTACCCTCAACTGCAACCTCCTCCTCATATTGTGCTTCACTGCACCCTGCTGACCTTTCACTGGTAGTCCTGCCTAGCGAGTCGAAATTACCTTGGACGCGGCATGCAGGATCTACCGTCGCGACATATTCCTTTTGTATCCGTACCAAATCGTCCGCAACCTTCCTAGGTGCTTCACTCTCGTCCCATTGGTACGATACCTCGTCGCGTTTCTTAAATGCAACCTTCTGCTCACATTGCGCTTCACTGCGCTCTCCTGGCCTTTCACTGGTGTTCTTGCATGACGTGTCGAAATCACCTTGGACATCGCATGCAAGATACACCGTCACGACGTCCTCATTTTGTATGCGTGCCAAATCGTCCGCAACCTTTCTAGGCGCTTCTCTTTCGTCCCATTGGCACGATACTTCGTCGAGTTTTTTTCGGCCTTCAATGACATCCTCTGTAACTGCGGCATGTTCATCAGCAACGTTCACTTCGCTTGTCAACGCGCTGCTACTCTCACGTGCGCTAGCCCTTTCATCGGCTCTGACCTCCACCGCACACGCTACCAATTCGCACCTTTCGTGCGCTACTTCCGCAGATACCTGATTTATCTCTCTGCATTGCCTTCCGTTCACGGTCTAGCCTTTCAATTTCATCGTTCAAAAAATTTCAACTCTTGCCTGCGTCTTTCGTCCTCAATTCTTTCCTTTATTTCTCTTTCCTGATTAATTAGAATTAAGGTCCCGAAATATTCAATGTCCTCCGGATCGCTACCACTTTCTACTATGATGTTTCGAATTTCCGATTCAGGCAAGTCCTCATCTACATCCAAATCAAACTCTTCAGCGAGCATCAACAGGCTATCTTTCGTGAAACTCGTCAGGTCCATGGTGACTGCTTTAAACTTTGACTCGGCTTTCGCAAAATGTAGAAATTAACCCCACCAGCGTTTCAATTCTGGTCCTAGAGAAATTGAAGCCTGGTAAATTCTACAGAATCAACGAAAGCCCACACTAGCAGTCCCAAGTTGCCTAATCCTTGTCTACCTTTTTGAATTTCTTAATCCCTCAATCAACTCCGCAATCCTACGTAACTCTTCCTCCTCTGCACCTATCCTTTAAACAACAACAATCAATAATAAATCTTAAGCTCCCTGACCACTTTTTCACGTCCACTACCAAAATTCTGCACTTTTCCACAAACGTATATGGGTGGCCTTCAGCAGCTTGTTTACATTCCCCTGAAAGCTGCTTTCTGCTGAGATACGCACTACCACAATTCTAGGCAGTTGTACGATCGAGCTTTTAACGGTTCTAGGCTAAAATACTCGATGACTCTCAAGCACAAAGCCAGGCACTCACCCAATACCGTGCAGTCGTGGTACGCTACGTGGATCCCGCCGTCTTCCAGTTTCTAGGGCTTTCGGCTGATCCTTCTTCCATGGAGCCTCCGGTTCATCTCGCCGGTCGCCATCCGTGGTCGTGGTTCATCCCACCGCTGCCACCAGTTGTCGTGATCCCACCGCTGCCACCGCTTGTCGTGGTTTATCGCTGCCACCATTTGTCGTGGACTCGTGTCGCCTTCAGGCCAGGAGTCCACGGGGCAGGAGGGAAGAGTACGAGGAGTTGGTTTGAGAAGAGAATATTTACATTTATTTACAGCATGATTTTAAGGTGATGGCCGAATCTCAATCAAATCCTCTATCGAATCCTTCTCGAATCCTTTGATCCCGGGGTGCTCCCGTGGATTAAGTAACCAGCGTCGTCCGGCGACGCCTTCTTGGGAGGGCCCAGTCGACGCTTCTTCTTCCAATCGGAGGTGGCGGGTCCAAAGGGGAAGAAGGTTGTGGACCTCCCCCTTTTTCTTGGAATGTGGCCGAGGTGACACGTACGCCGCCGGACCATACGATGGCGCATCAGGACGCCTTCCGGTGACACATCTGGACGTCTTCCGGCCAGAGGTAACGAAGTAATCGTTACCGGCAGTCGGCCCGTTCGACACGTTTTTCTGTAGCGACACCTGCGTTAAAAAGTTTCTGCTGGCGCCGCCCCGTCTCCGAAGTCCCGGACGTAACACGGGTTAGAAGATCTCCCCGCCTATTGAGCTGCCAAAATATGAAGTCCCATTCCTCCGGTGACACTTGTCACTTAAGAAGGACTTACTGTATAGCTAGCTTCGCAATGATAAAGAAAAGAGGATGTATCAGTGAAAGCTAGAACAATGCGATGTACTGGCCACGCATCTGGCAACGTGGTCGGGCACTTCCGGTGTGCGCCCAATAAACACCAGTCCGTCCCCAGCCCCTGCACGTGTCCGTCGTTAGATACAGAGATGTTCTGGTTAAACTTAAGTAAAATAAAAGCATAGTACTAGCAGTGAGAACTCAGGAAAGATGGAGACTTCACTTGACGAAGATACCGTTGAAAACGATGAAGAGCAAGGAGACGTCGCTAGAGCCAACGCATCAACGAGTGTACTAGCTTTCGTCACGGCGCCGTCCTGACGAAGACAAGCCCATTCGTCGATGCACATTCCCTACTCTTCATAGTTTTCAATGGTCTCTTCAACAAAGTAAAACTACCCGATAATTCCTTTTTTTTTCTTTTTGCTGTTTACGCACTGTCTTTGTTGACAAATAATTTTTGATTTCTTCGCTGCTTTCAATTTCAATTTCAATTTATTTCTTTCAATACAGAGTAACATTGTTAGTGATATGTATTACATTCGGAGGTCCCATAGTTACGAGAACTGACGGGGGGACCTCCTAATACTAAAACACATGTATGTTAAGTATCGAGTGCAGCATAAGAAAAGAATAATACATTTATAAAACCTTATAGAAGAGCTAGGCAGAACGGAAGACTAAGTGTATTGTTGGATATACAGCTAGCATTTGCATTCATGCGTTGGTTTAGGAACGAAAAGCTTAGCGAATTGTGTCACAGATGCGTCGATAAGATTCCATACGCTGTGTTCTAACCTGGATGATGTCCGCTTTATTTCTCACCCTCTGTAACAGCTAACTGGGTATAAGTCGTGGCCTCTCTACATTTGAACGGGTTCGATGTGAAAAAAAAAAACACGTGTAGATTTTGGTACGCGTCGAGTAGTTCTAGGTGTTCAAAATCAACCAACGGCGCGCGCCTCGTATGTAACCAGGTAAAACCCCATTAGCTTTAAATCACCACTTATTTCTGATATAGTTGCGCTGAGGAAGGTGCACGTAAGCAGGCAAGACTAAGAAAAGGTGACGAGACAAGTATGTGCCCTACTTCTTAGTCTGTTAACCTTTTTCGTGCTGGCCTTTGTTAGCCACTTCGCTAAACACTCTGTTAGCCCTGCGTGACTTTTTCTCAGCGCAACTGTATTATAGACAGTTTTCTAACAGCGAGCCAATGCGGAAGCTTTCCTGAACGTGATTTTTTGTATACTGCATGGAAAGGCTTTTTGCCAGGGCATTTATTTCTTGACGCGCCTTTCCAGCAGCTCCTCGCGAGACGGGCTCACTTGCGACGAAAGGCTGTCACCACCGGAGTCGCTTCCGCCAGTTCGGAGTGCACTGCTGTTGTCGCCTGGATACGGCCCTGTGTCGAGTCGGCTTTGCGCAGCGATCCCTTCTGCGGTGGGCCAGCCTATGGAGAAGCTGCACGGCACTGGTCCCGGCCGCATCTTCGAGTGCAAACAGTGCGGCAAGACGTTCAAGCGCTCCTCGACGCTGTCCACGCACCTGCTGATCCACTCGGACACGCGCCCCTACCCGTGCGAGTATTGCGGCAAGCGCTTCCATCAGAAGTCGGACATGAAGAAGCACACGTACATACACACCGGTGAGTGATTTTTATATAGTATGAACCTGCGACGCGTCCATGTACCTTCTCTGAAGCAACCTATAGCCACTTAAGAGGGACAACCTGATGCGACTATTAGCTACGCGCCAGCGACATATCCGAGAGGTGCGGTTACAGCTGTCAAAACTTTTCACTCGTCGTCGTCGTCGTCGTCGTCATCATCATCATCATGTCTATACCAACCGCAGGGCAAAGGCCTTTACCTTTGATCTCCAGTTGTCCCGGTCCAGCGCTAACTGTAACCACTTTATCCCTACAATGTTCTTGATCTCATCTGGTCCCTTAACCTTCTGCCACCCCCTGCCACGCTTGCCTTCTCTAGGGATCCACTCTGTTACCCTTAATGACCAACGGTTATCTCGCCTTCGCATTACATGTCCTGCCCACGCCCACTTCTTCTTCTTAATGTCTGTTAATATGCCCTTAACACGCGTTTGTTCCCTGACCCATTCCGCCTTTTTCTTGTCCCTTAACGTTACCCCTCTCATTCTCCGTTCGACTGCTCGCTATGTCGTCCTCAATTTAAGTCTAACCCTTTTAGTGAGCCTCGAAGTTTCTTCCCAGTAGATGAGCACCGGTAGTACGCAGCTATTGTTATACACTTTCGTCTTCAGGGACAATGGTAAGCTGCCATTCATTATTTGAGAATGTCTGCCGAATGCACTCCACCCCATTCTTATTCTTCTCATTATCTCAGCCTCATGGTTGGGACCAGGGGTCACTACTTGACCTAAGTAGATATGTTCGCTTACCACTTCCAATGCCTCGCCACATATCTCGAACCGCTGTGCTCTCCCAATGCCATTGAGCACTACTTTAGTTTTATGCATATTCATTTTCAGATCCGCCATTCTCCTCTCCCTTTCCAGTTCGATAATCATTCTTTGCAATTTGTCGCCCGAGTTACTTCACATGGCAAAGTCATCAGCAAAGCTGAGGTTACTTAGATTGGCCGATGCGGGGCAATTTACCACCGGATTTAAGAAAAAATCCACGCGGTGATCGAATTGCAGAAGGAGGCTTGGGGTGCGGCCTGATCCCGGCGACCATTGCCGGTAACGCATCCCCTCACCAAGGCAGGATTGGCCACCCTGGTGTAGCAAGGTCCAAAGCCTCCCACGAATACGCCAAATCGCTCGTTATACCTGTTAGTTATTAGCCGGCGACCTTTGCTTACAGTATAACCGTTATAGGACTTTGCACTGTCACCCGTCAGCAGGAGAGGGCTGTATCCTGCATATGCACTTGCGTACTCGTCGAGAGTTTGTTACGGCAAGTGTAGCGAGAAAGAAGAGGGAGTTTTAGCAGCGCCGGCTTACCGTACGTAATGACGGTAATGCCGTACCGCCATGGTCGGCACACGGCTATTTTAGTCAGAAAGAGCTCCACTAGTTGCTCGTTGAGTACGGAAACGTCGTCAGATGATAAAACTCGCTGGTAAAGCCCTCAGAAGCTCAATTTTCTACGTGCCAACCACGGCGGTACGCCATTACCGTACTTACCGTAGGCACAGAAACAAGCAGTCAATGCCACATTCGTTATTTCTCGTTCTTTTTGGTACTTAGTACTTGCACGATGCATTATGCATAGTACTTAGTCTTTTAGCACTTGCATGGTGCACTGTTGCCGGGCTTGGCAATACGGCAATAAAAGGGAAGGATAGGGATCGGCATAAGTATATGACTTTCCGCATAACTTCCTAGCCTTTTGAGCCCGCCTCTTTATCAGTTTCTGAACAAGGGCTTTGCATACATAAAGTGCAGAAGGAAATCTCTGAACGGCTGGGTACTGATGTATATACGTGTAGCAGCCTTTTTGATTATTGATAGGGCAGCATATCTGAGTCAGTTTTGGATTAAGTGACGACAATACCTTTGACCGTATGCGTGGACTCAATGTCGGCCGACCGACGCGTATTTGTTTATTTGTTTAGTACATACAGCCAGTCCCGATGGGGACTCTTGCTGCAGGTCAAATAAAAGAAGGGGGGGGGGGGAACACACGCACACACAAACACATAAAATAATAATAATAATAATAATAATAATAATAATAATAATAATAATAATAATAATAATAATAATAATAATAATAATGTGCCAGAACGGGACATAGAAATTACACAATGTTACTTCGACTATTTGTAGCAAGTACATTATTAAGAATTCCTGAATCAGGCTAACATCGACGTCACAGATCCTCTTTTCCCGGCCGATTTCGGTTTCAAGGAGCCTGACACGGGGAACCAATTGTTAGCGTAGCTCCGACATGCATTCCGCTATTCAAAATTTGATCGATGGGATAGGTAGTGTCGCAGACGGGCTCCAATGTACTCATTTGCTATAGCCACCAATTACTGATAATTAAAAAGTTAATTAGCGTAATTTATTTAATTATGCATACAAGTGCGGAAATTGTTCTGTATCTAGAGGCCGCCAATTCGCATACTAGAATGGTACACAAGACATTCCCGTGATTTATGTTTTTCTAATTTTAAAAATGTGTTGCAACTAAAGAAAAACACCCTGTATGTTCTCTGATGCTAGAAATATCTTGAAATTGCTGCTACCGGGTATACAGTCTAGTAATAATTTCCGTTCCCTAATGGCCCGTGGAAAGAAGTACCGCTTGAAGCAGCTAGTTTTGTACCGGTATTTCTTTAAGTTTAGTGTATGCTGTGGCCCGATCTTCTTGTTTCAGATGGAGATGGAAAGCTTGAGGTGTCGATTTTAAGCTGTTTATGATAAAGCTGGAACGAATTCTTTTTTTTTTTTGGCGTGCGAGTTTAGTGCGATTGCTTAAAGTGAGCAAACCAGAACTTAAAATTCATTCTGATAATGAATTGGTTAAACGGTATTTATTGTAGATAAATCTAACGACTTTTCTTTGAACACTTTCCTGCTAAATAAATGAGGGCAATTTTTTCTTCCTCTATATCTGTTACAGCAATACAAGGTTTATTTATTACTGCCTTCTTTTGAGAACTTATATGAACAGAGAACAAATGTTCCACGGGAAAACAAAAGGGGAAGTTACCCGAAAGATAAGACTTTCTGAATTACAAGTCTACAGTCTAGGGTGTAAAGGGGGAAGAGGGAGGCGTGCAAAGACGAAAGGAATATCAGAGAATGCAAACACGGAAAACATAAAGTGGTTGCGGAGCGCCCGAAAAAATCGCTCTCTGCAATACGAGCCCCTCAATCAAAATCCTCAACATAAGCTTTGACCTAGTTCCGTTCCTACAGGCTGGCATCCTGAAAATAACGAGGAGGCTAGACAGGTAATGACGATCAAATCACTAGGAACTTCCCACGTGCGCCGTTGTGGGGAGAGCAACAAAATACCTGTCTCATTCTTTCGCGCTCATTCATTCTTCACAAGCAAGAGTGCCTGCCCTTCTGACGTGGGAAACAAAGAAATTTGTTAAAGTGGCCCTAAGGTACCGTAACACTCTTGTTTGGTCTAGTTGGTACATTCTTGACACAAACTCGGTAGCGCAAAAAAAAAAAAAACACGGACGAAGAAAAGAAGACAGTCTGTGTTCCCTTCTTTCTTCGTCCGTGTTTTTTTGCGCTACCGAGTTTGTGCCTAAGGTACCGCCTGCTGTGGAGCGTTTCGCGCGTTTGGTTCACAAGTGGCGCTCCAAGCTCGCTACCCAGGCCTGAATCCAGCGCTTCGCGCTCCGTAGTGACAGAGCGCGCCGGTCCTACCGTCTGCCGGAGCAGACCTAAACAGCACTTCTTGCATTACGGCCTCCAAGATTGCAAACGTAAAAATAACGGAGGCCATGCTCTTCTCTAATAGAAGATTTTGCCTGCGTTAATGGCGCTCCTCGTTACTCACGGGAGATGGCGCGACACTTCCGTGACAGTCTTTACAGCTCCAGGTTAGCTGCACAGGCCTTTCAGAAGTTCAGTTCTGCACCAGGCAAGGTATCTGAAAGTGACGTTGCCCACGTCCCTTTGCGAAGCTCTTATGATTATTTATTTCGAAGCACGGCTGGTCCGAAGGCCCTGCTGATGGATGAAGTTGGCGCCTTTTGGGCGAGCGCTGGGCGTTTCGCGCCATCTGCGGCGCAGACGCGGAAGCATCGATTTCATCGTTCGTAGAAGTCTCGCCGGCTTCCGACAGGCGGTGCCCTGGAGAAGCCAGGAAGCGCTAAGCGTTTCGACGAACGCTCTTGTCTTTGCGGTGTATTCGATGCACTGGCGGTGTTTGGCGTCGTGGACGCATTTGGAGAACATTTTTATCACTATGGTTGGAACACAACCCATCGCAAAAAAAAGTTATGCTTAACTGTATGGATAAGAAGTGTATAAAAAAGAAGAAAATTATGGATACGTAAGAAAAGGAGAAGCGTGTTCGAAACACCGCTAAAGCAAGCTGCGGAGATCTCGCACACGTACAAGTGCAGCCAAGCATGGAAAAAAATATTCATTCCCTTCTTTCATAACGAAATCGAAAGGCTTGCTGATATGCACGCTGCCTGGCCTATTTGTAAAGCTAGAGGAACTTCTCATTTTGGCTAGTACAGCTGAGGCCTTATGATCCCGCATCGTTAATCTCGGGGCACACAACTGCACTCTCGGCAGCATAGAGGAAAGAAAAATGTTTTGCCGTCCTCGTTGCTCGCCAGCGGATACCGGGCTGTCCAGATGTCACTGAGAGCACGCTTCAGGCTTGTGCTTTCTGAACCGTTCACTGAGGTAGTGGTTTCGTTTGGGTGATGTAGCGCTGTTAGCGTGACCGAGAGAGGCATTACACTCCGATAGTGCAACTTACGAGACGTTCAGGGCGCCTTTTCCCTACTGGTCTCCCATGTTCTGCGCTGTTTCGCTTTCCGAGTGTGTCTTGCGAACTCGTGCGGACTTACATTTTAGCGAAATCAAAAGGCTGGCCTGATATCACGTGCTCGGGTCGGAAGGTTTCAGTGCTAACGGTTAACGATAGCAAATAACTAAAGACGGGGAAACTAGGCAAACTGTGAGGCTAATCAACTGGTCGATTTATTTGAAATGTGCACATGCTAAGGTAAAGCGAAGATGAAGTGGAAAGAAAGGCAGGTTCGGTGCCAATAGGTCGCACGCGAGCTGTGTTTATTGGTCAGCTGGCTGCTCCTAGAGTACTCGTGCTACGTGTACGCGTTGGGTAATAGAAATGAAAGATGTACATTCGCCGCAATGGCCTCTGCCTTGCGCATTTATGTTTTCTCGAGTTCATTATCTCCTGGCTTAAAAACGATTGTCTTACGTAGAATAATAAAGTAATGTCAAACGCGCGATTTCCACCGCTCAGCATGGTCCTATTTATGTTGTAAAAAAAAAAAAACACCACGACTACTTAAAATTTAGATGTTATATTTTCTTAATAGCTCGTGACAGACAGAATACCCTCGCCTCCGAGAGTTGTGTTTGTAGGAAGAGGCGGAAATGAGCTCTATGAGAAATTAAGAATTGCAGGTGGCTAATTGTGAAGTCGCACTAAGCAGCTTTATATTTGTTGGCGCTTGGGGCACATTCCGGAACAATGACAGCATCACTGCAGAGATATCTAGCCTTAATGTGATTCGGGATGGATACCGATAAAAGTTCTACTATTAGGGTTTCTGCTAACTTTGGCTCTCTGGTTCAACTTCACATTTTTATACGAGCGCCCTGAAGAAAATAAATCTGAAAAAAAAATTATTAGAATACGTTTAATATCCGTTTAGGCGGTGCAATTATTTTGCAAAGTGACGACTTCATCTTCAGTGAATGGACAAAAACGGGCATAATTGAGCATGTGAGACGAACCACTTTGAAGAGACATCTATACAATGGCAACGCGTTCTTCCTGTGGTACAAAAACTTAGAGAACTCTTAGTAGAACAAAATACCTCAGTAGAACAACGTGCAAAGGCGACGCCGACCATTGAACCGATGCGGAAAATCCATACTATTATGAAAATTCAATGCCAGACATGCCAGAAACCAGACGCGTTTCGGCGGTCGTGGGAAGGGAGCTCTGCTGAGCTGTTTTACGCGCTGGCGAACGCTACAAAAGAAAGTGAAATGTGCTTTGCCGATACTGTTTTACGACAACGTTGCAGGGATGGCCGGAACGCCGAGCAAGCCTAGGAAATACAACCGTGTGATTCAGGGCGCTATCGGCAACACTATACTCCCCTCAACAAGAACGCGTTAGTGACGAAGCGGCAGGTGTTTAATAGGGAACGCTGTCGCATCACTTATACAAATCCCAGAGGGGATCCTACGTGGTGCTTGCTTTATTTTTTTTTTCGTATTTTGTCAGCGATGTGCCGTCGCAGTGATATATGGACCGCAGAAATGCAAACTATAATAGCCTGAATATAGGCGAATGCCTGTACAGCTGCGCGAAATGCAACTCACGTTGGTTTCTATGCGGTGGAGCCAGTGCCGGAACGATTTCACAATTTTGCCGTGATAGTGAAATGCTGTGGTCAAATATTTCGAACGATATTTTAGGACGATATGTATATATGGAAAGCACGCTACAATGCGATTGTATGTGTCAAATGTAATTGCGTGCCATTTAAATTGCTCTGATCTGACGGAAGGGCGTACATATTATTTTCTTCCTATATCTGTGCGTAATTCGAAAACAACGTGGAGCCATACGTCCTTTACTGTAGCAGACTCCCTCGTACGTGATTATTCTCGGGTGCTTGTGATTCACTACAGGGTGTGTCAGTTAACTTGCGCCAGACTTTCAAAAGAGCCACGCGCCGTACGGGAATTTAGTAATGTTGCCTTGACCAGGTCAGACCATTTTTTAGCCCAGGTAAATAGTTAGTACTAATTTCTCATTCACTCAGCTTTTAAACTATTGCTTTAAACGCCAAATGTTTCCCACAAAAGTTGCATAGCATGTAACTTAGTGCCCGTATGACGCATTTTATATAAATAGGAGCAGTGGTTTTAATTTTTCCAAGCTTCTAAGGAACTCCGCGAGATTTAAAAAAAAATGTATCGCGTGAACCGGTGCGCAGCGATATAAGCGCCCTCGAGCATACTATGAACGAACGATCGATGATGAACGCCAGGCAGACATTACACACCACAAGAGAAACTTTGTGGATGTGGCCAAACCTTTCGTTTTGTTGGCCTGCTTATGCCTGCGGTCTGCGTGCGTCATCTATCCTTCAGCCGTAGCACGTTTGAGAGCGCTGATGTCCCGCCGCGCAGGCACTTAGTCACGTGGTACATTTGCAGATACCACACTCCTTTTTTAGCAGCCCCTCAGAGTTCAAACCACGGCTCCGAGCGGGAAAGTAATATCATTCAGGCTCTGACTCCAACAATTAACTGATTCAAGTCTTCAGACAACCATAGTAGGCTTTCGCAGACTGCAACACTGGCTTACGACATTGCTCGTCCGGTTCTCGCAGGTGAAAAGCCACACAAGTGCAACGTATGCGGCAAGGCGTTCAGCCAGTCGTCGAACCTGATCACCCACAGCCGTAAACACACGGGCTTCAAGCCGTTTGTCTGCGAAGTGTGCGGCCGGGCATTCCAGAGGAAAGTGGACCTACGCAGGCACAACGAAACGCAGCACCAGAACTTGACTGCCGATCGCTGACGACGAAAGGCTTCATCGTGGGCGGACCATGACACGATCTCTACCGTTGCTTACTCTAGTCTTACGAAAGTGAATCAGCGATCAGCCTTTTTTTGTTAGCGTCTTGTACAGCTCATTTTGTCCTTTAACACACAGCTTGTACCTTGATATCAGGCATACTCCCAAAGACACGCTTGTCGCTTGTCACAAGGGTGAGCTCGGCCTAGGTGCAGAGCATGCTATTAAACGTCGAATAAAATAATGCATTATTCTTCAAGCGCGCGCTTTGAGTGCGACTCTTTGATTCCTCTCCATAGCATAACTATTGAGACTGCTGTCTTCGAGGTGTCACATTACAATCGCGTCTATACGTATTTTATCTGTATTAGGTATCCGGAAAGGTTAATGTATACGCCTTCAGTCAGCACGTTCTCACATGCCATGTAAAAAGGTGCTCATTGGTCGCTCGCGACATATGGTGAACCGGGACACAATGATATACGAAAAAAAATGAGCTTAATGCACTAGCCTATTACTTATGCACATCGTAGAACGAAGCTCGCTTACAGCGACTTACAATTTAGATAGTTGATTTCAACGTGTGAATTTCCTGGATTCATCATACACTACATAGATTTCCCAAATACTCTTGCCATCCTTTGACATTTCCCATTCTAAAGCTCTAACAGAGCATCAGTTATCCGTCCTGCACATTACATACCATTTTGTGATCTGTGACAGAGGGTGACTGTAGTACGCAGATTTCTCAGTTACTTTATAGATCCCTATCATTTTCAGGAGGTATTTTGACGGGGACGAGATAGTTAGTACTGGACAAATAACACACTGCGAAAAATTTATAAAGACAGAATGGAAGGCTGGCACCCTGTCTTGTCTGTTTTTGAGCTCTCGATATAGGTTACAATTCTTGATATTGTTTACAAACATATGCCCTCAGCTGCTTCTGGTTATGACTGCTGACATAGTGCGCTAAATTTTTGATGATTGATTTGTGGGGTTTAACGTCCCAAAACCAGCTCTGATTATGACAGACGCCGTAGTGGAGGTCTCCGGAAATTTCGCACCACCTGGGGTTCTTTAACGTGCACTGACATCGCACAGCACACGGGCCTCAACATTTCGCCTCCATCGAAATGCAGCCGCCGCAGCCGGGATTCGATCCCGCGACCTTCGGATCTGCAGCTGAGTGCCATAACCACTAGACCACCGTGGCGGGGCACGCTAAATTTTTAGGAGAAGAGAAAAGTAGGAAAAGTAGGCAAATGGCAGTGCACCAGGAGTGCAGTGTAACGGGAACCCAAATAATTTCATTTTTCTTTTCTGTGCATACCGAAGTTTTGGTAGTCACTGTTACCTTATGACATACGTAGAATTACAGCGCTCTGTTAGTATCGAGGCATTGTGCGCCTTTCCTTTACCTGAAAACGTAAAAATAGACATTCCGTAACTAGAGAGAGAGAGAGATGATGGGCGGAAGGCAGGGAGGTTAACCGGGAGGGAAATATCCAGTTTGCTACCCTGCACTGGGGAAGGGGTGAAGGGAGACAGAAAGGGATGGAAAAAAGAATAAAGAGAGAAAGAGAGAGGTCAAATCGCGCACACAAACAAGCACGGCATGTGTCAGAGACGGCTCACGAGGCCCTTTGCGCGCAAAAACTTGAGCACAGCCTTCGTGGCTTTCTGCTGCGAGACACTGTCGGTCCGGCATTCCAATATGGTTTGCTCGGACAGCGGTCGACCATAAAGGCGTGACATTCCGTAATTAAAAACTTGCAATGCAAGGGACGCGACTTTGAAGTTTTTTGGGGTGGAAGGCTTGCTGCGGTTTTTTTTTCCTTTATTTTGATACTTTCCTTGATCCTATGCTTTTTGCGATGAAGACTCCACTGGTGGAAAACTAAATTGAACGAGATGCCCATCAGTGGGCCGCTTGACAAACAGGGACATAAATAAACCAACTTGCTTTGTTTCTTTCCTGCAAGCGCAGAAAGGCTCCTGTACTATCGTTCATCAAGCCGTTAGTTGTGTTCTCTTCATTTGCTACGTTTACGCGAAGCTCGAGCCATCTAAGTCTGAAGGTTCGTTGAAGTAAGTTTACTAGGCGCACTAACGAAATTGTAGGGCTGACGCCCATCACTGCCAAGAGGCCTAAATATATCATTTATGGATAGCGTGTTTTCCGCTTGTTGGTACCTTGTGCCAAATTTGCTACTTCAGGTTGCTACTTATGCCAAATTTGCTACTGCCAAATTTGCAAATTTCAGGTTGGCTCCACGGCTAGTTTTTAAGTGCGAAACACTTTAGGAGCCCGGGCTGTCGGCGTGTAATGTGTTACGTCGTCGTGTTCACGAAATAGGGGAAAGCCGACCCACTACAAGCACTCTTGGAACACTGGAACTCTTAGAACACCCACTGCTACATCTTGTAACAGGTAATCACGAGAAAAGAAGACATAAGCACAAGACACGAACAAATGAACGCAAGATAAACCCATGATGACGACCTTTACAGGACGAGAGCAAGGGATCATAACATTACCAATCCCCAACTTAACATCAAAATGCAATGACATATACCTTGCTTGCAGAGCAGAACATGCACCCAGCTTAGCACAACGTAAAATGGAACATCACATATAGATCGGTAAGCACGAAAAACATAAACATAGCAAAAATCACATAAGCATACCACAACACAACATAACCCCACTACAACATGAGCACGACATAACCCCAACATAACACAAGAACAACACAAGGGAAACATAGGCGAACCACTGTTCCGCATTTGCTACAGCTTTCACGTTGGGTGGAACCGTTGAACTCCTGGGTAAACCGCTGAGTTTTGGGATGCTTTCAAGTTTCATTTCGGAAAAAATTATTAGTCACTTTTTATTTCCTTCGTGAAAAATAACACGCAAGTTTACTGGATGTCCATTGTTCCCCAGCTTTATTTCTTTCTCTCTGTCTCTCTTTCTCTCTCTCTTTTGGTCGCGGTGGCTGATAGGCACGTATACCCTCGTCGCTCCACTCAACTGGTGCGATCAGGACTCGTTGCGTGACTTCTCAGGTGAGTGACGAAGTTAGGCGCATGGAGGCAAACAACACACAGCTATCGTGCTGCTGGCGTCGTCTGCCGTCCATGTTGACGTTGTGTGACAATTGAAAGACAGGAAACTTCTCGCGCACGCTTAGCAAAAATACATGCCAGTTGATACACTGCAAACGCTCTCGTGCAAATTTAACATAAACCAGTTACGCATTAGCGTGAAGGCGGACTGAACCTGCAACCAGGCTGCACTACTTGAATGTAGAGTGGTAATCGCAACTCCACTGGTCAATTTCAGCGTACGGCTTCCAGGAAAATCTCGGTGAACATCCAACGTTCGCACTGCATGTTTTGAGATAGAATGGGCCAGAAGTACTCTGGCAAGAACTCTATCTATTCTAGTTAAGCTATTGCCAGGTTTGTACTAAATTCATATTCTCTGGATTCATATTTATTTATTTATTTATTTATTTATTTATTTATTTATTTATTTATTTATTTATTTATTGGTGACTTACCACTGGTTGCAGGGCAAGCAAAAATAAAAGAATTCGCTGTTTATTTTGTTTTAGCCTAAATGGAATTATTTACCAAAATTAACTGGCGGTGTAGTTGGTTGACGCTCGTAATTAAAACTGATAGAGCGCGACTGGACACGGGCGAGGAATCTGTCACCAATCTCTTGCTGTGAGGTACGAGACACGATCGCCGGAAATACCAAAAACCAACGTATTGGTTCCCCGAAAAAGATCCCACGAAAGCTTGGACAATGAGGCTTTTGGTCCCCTCCGGCACACCAGAAAAACGCCAGCAGTGGTTCAAAGACCGAGTCAGAGCAAAGGGTGATCAAATAAAACAAATATATTTTTATCAAACAGGTAGTTACACGAAACGTGCGCAAACACGGCTCTTCCAAAGTCAAACACAGATGGGTTACAACGTTACACGAAACCAACAAACACGAACGAGCTCATGCACTGCAACAAAGGACAAAACACAAAAGAGTCCTTATTCACCAAGTCACTAGAGGCGTCTTCTCAACTCGAAGCTTGCAGGCAGGGCTTGTCAGCTGGCTCGTGGAACAGTGTCTTCTTTCTTCTTGCTGAGTCACACACGACTTCGACTGTTGCTACTATTACTACTTCTACTTTTCGCGGCCCGTGGTCGATTGTTTATATAGCCTTGGAAAGCCGTTCTAGAAGTTTCGGTGCGGACCACGTGATACAAGCATGCACAAAGTGGGGAACCTTTTCGCCCTTTCTGGTTCCTTCGACGCTCGGACGGCGCCTCTTTCTCCCTCTCACGGCGCGAGGAGTGTCGGTATGTACTCTCCACTTCCTTGCTCTCCCTACGTCTGTCTAGCGCTCGCGCTCGCCGCGACAAGACACTTTCTACAGAATTCTCCCCTTTTGGAGATTCAGCGTGACCTTGGGCGCCTCTTCCGTGCGCGCCGCTTTTCTTGTTTTCTTTGGCTCTCCCTTCAGCTCGACGCCGGGTTTCTCGTCGAAATAGGCGCTATTTTGTGACAGAATCACACGCAGCGCTGTGATGAGGATGATTGTCACAAAATAGTGCCTATTTTGAAGTAAAACCCGGCGTCGAAAGGCCGAAACAACAACAAGAAAAACGGCGCTCGGAAGAGGCACTCAAAAGTCACGCCGCGCCTACAAAAGACCAGAATGATGTAGAAGCTTCCTTATCGCGGCGAGCGCGCGCGCGGAGCATACGTAAGGAGAGAGAGGAGGCGGAGAGTAGACACCGATGCTCCCCGCGCAGTGAGAGAGAGGGAGAGGCGCCGCCCCAACCGGGAATGTTCGAGAGTGGGCGAGAAGGTTCCCAACTGTGAGGGTTCTTTGGGTCACGTGGCCCTACGGAACCTTCTAGCTCCCTTTCCCCATACTATATAAGCGGTCGGACACGGGCCGCGCAAGGGGAGGCGAAGAAGAGACGAAGAGAGAGTTGAAGAGTTGCAAGTAAAAAGAAGAAGCAAGAAGTCGTGCGTGACTCAGACGCCGAGCCAGCTGACAGGCCACCTGCAAACTTCGAGTGAGAAGACGCCGAGTGTCTTGGTGAATAGGACTCTTTGTGCTTTGTTCATTGTTGCAGTGCATGAACTTGTTCGTGTTGGTTGGCCTTGTATAACTTTGCGACCCATCTGTTTTTGAGTTTGTGAAAGCCGTGTTGTGTACGTTTGAGTGACTGCCTATTTGATGAAAATATATATGTGTTTGTTTGACCACCCTTGGCTCTGACTCGGTCTTTGAACCACTGCTGGCTTTTTGCTAGTGTGCTAAAGGGGACCATAAATCTTATTGTCCAAGCTTTCGTGGGATCTTTTTCGGGGAACCAAGACGTTGGCTCTTGGAATTATTTCCGGCGATCGCGTCCCGTACCTCAGAGCACGGGTTTGGTGACAATGATGATGATGATGATCCACGTTTGCGTGGTCTTCCTCGTCTGTGTCTAGTAGCACTGTGAAAGGTTCAATTATGAAAATTGATTCTTTTCAGGGTATTAGGAGGAATGTTTCTATAAAACAGCTATTTGTAATATCGCTTCCTCTCTATTTAGCTACAAGCTTGGCTGTAACATTAAGTGGCGTGGGTACTCCTGGCTGCCTTTAGCTTATGTTCTCTCCCCTTTTCAAGTGCTGCCCAACGGCGATCCTGGTGCAGAGTATTATTTATTTGCGTGCCACACTATTTCGGTGCTCTTTTCTAGAAATGCATTCCGACGTGTGTGGTAGAAGAGACAATAGGCGATCAGTGTTGCATTGGCCACAGATTGCACGAAGACAATATACGAAGGCATTAAACAACGGCGTGACTTTATTCGGTCTAGGCCTTTGTTGTATGCTCCAAAAAGAACTGAAGTGTGATTTATGATAAAACTCTGAACCGGCATTCAACGTGTTATCGTTACTTGACTGGCAAACGCTCCCGTCAGCGTTTCAGATGAGCGTTTCCTAAACGTTTCTCCAACACAAAGAAAAATGAAAACTGTCCTGGCAAAATTTGCGGATTGAACTATTAAAATCTCGCGTTTTCTACACTCAGTTCAAGTAAAGCCAAGTCAAGTTTATTAAATCCTTCAGTGAAATACATGGTCAGCATATTACAGAAGGAGGTCCCAAAGTTTCAGAGAAATTGACATGGGGACCTCCTGTGGCTACATGAATGGGGCAGTTACAGACGCATGAGCAATGAAGAACAAGCTTGACTACCAATATCAACAGATCAATACATAATAAAAAGGTAATACTCACTACTGAAAGAAAAAAAAATGCCATGGAAATAATCAAAAGCAAGTGCCAGAACAAGAATAACAGAGGAAGAATAATAAACAGCGCTGTATTACAAACGCAACCTGTTTCATCATCATAGGTATCAGTTATACAAAGGTATCATAGTTATACAAAGTTATACATAGGTATCAGTCATACACTCAAAGCTAACTTGATGGCATAATCTTCCAGAATGTGCGCATGCAGTTTTGCCTGATGTGTAGAAGTCATAAAGGAAGGCTGAAACAAAAAATCGTGATAGCTCCACTGACGTGAAACATGGGGAGGTGCAAAGCATGCGGTTTATGCGCCAGTGTTTCTCACGGGAACACGTCAATCGCTGCTAATGCGCTTGCGCTACCATGGCCACGACAACGACGATGTTAGAAGATGACAGCCCGGGCTCATTAACATAACATCGTTAAAACAGTCCTGACACGACAACCCAAAACAGACACTGACTGCTCACCCTCAAGGATCGGCCCGCACATGCACACACACTGGATGACTTCACTGCCTCCGGGATCGAACCAGCACAATTTTCGCGTCCGCATTTAACGAATTTCTGTTAATTGATGCAGTTAATCATAATTATTCCTGTATTTTAAAGTAGTTTAAATTATATTAGATTATTTTGGGCCGATTTTGACCAATTATTCACTTGTTTTTGTCCATAACTTGACCGCTTGTTTTACCTGTATGGGCGACAGGAGACATCGATTAGCTGTAGCGGATAAGGTGCTTAGCACGTAAAAGTGAATGCGAAACTTCCCATTGAGCGCGTAAGCGCACTTAAGAGTTAATTTCGTTCCAATGACACTATTTGTGTCAAATGGTATTGAGAGTGATTTTGAATGACTATCACACTGTGCGTGAATTAGGTGCTCGAATTTAAGCGCAGGTGCCGTGAAATGAAGGGGGCGTGATGACTCTCGGGACCTATAGCTAAACTCATCTCGTGCACTTCTCAAAATTACAGTTAAAAATGTCTACGCAAATGCTAATTTTGTCGAATGACCGCTCGGAAGGAGGACCATTTCGCACATTTTTTAACTAATATTCAATATTTCAGCTACAATTCGACTGTGCGTTCCTTTTAAAGCTAACTACTCAATCAGCGAAGGAACGTTTGCTTACACTCGTGGCACGGTAACTTTTAGTTGATAGTATAGGTACACAAAAATGTGAAAATATGCTCCTTTACTAAAGATTAAAGTGCTTTAACCTTTAGTAAAGGAGAATATTTTAACATTTTTTGTACCTATAAAATAAAGGTTACCGTGCTAAGAGTGTACAGCTGTCCGCTAATAATTAATATAGCTAACTTAATTAGCAATCTCACTCTTGCTCCACCTTTACCTATGAAGCAGATAACATGCAACATCTGAAATAGAGCTCTAAACGACTGAGGAATTATCCGGCCAGTTTTGAACATATACGAATAATACAGCACTGAAGACCTGTGCCACAAGCAGCAGCAGCAGCAGCAGCAGCAGCAGCAGCAGCAGCAGCAGCAGCAGCAGCAGCAGCAGCAGCAGCAGCAGCAGCAGCAGCAGCAGCAGCAGCAGCAACAACAACAACAAAGAGAAATATGATGGAATTTATCCAAAGAAATCGTACAGACGAGCTCAACGCCTCTCCTAAAAGTTCGTTTGTTTGGCATTCACAGTTTTCGAACTTAAAGTTCTTCGACTTGCGCCTTCAAAGCTGTTTTTGCTCTACCAAAAGATGAAACACGAAGAAGCACTACAAGGCAACGTGTTTGTCCTGTCATCTCTCGACGTATTCCATATTTCGTAGAGCGAAGACGCCTTGAAATATATGGAGATAACCGTGCAGCCAAGACTTGGGAGAAACATTGTCTTGCTGAGAATGAGCATTGTTGAAAAAACAACCGCGCACTCGCCAAAACAGAAAGAAAGAACGAAATCTTCGTGTGCGCAGGCTATAGATATATACATATGGATAAATGAATGCATGCATTAATAAAATAATCGACTTTCTGTTGTCTGTCCAATACCAACCGAATCTCACGCGACTCACTCTATTTTCAGACGTGTTGTACCAATATAATGTCCTGCTTGTTTTTTTTTTTTGCTTTTTTTTCTCATCTGTAGCGCCGTTAACAGCGTTTTCTCTGACAGCTGCGACCTTTCATCGATATGTGGCGTTACCGTAATAACGCGCACTCGAACGGTGACGACGCGAATTAAGGAGCACGTGGAAGCGTCGCTGCGTTTCATTTGTACATACAACATTAGCTCGTAGTGGCGGCCAGTGAAACTCCGAGTGAGACACTTCGCATTATCGTTTCGGTATACCCGCGAGAACGGAACAACGCATACACGGTCCTTAATGCCCATCTTCTATGACGACGTCTCGCCGACACGCTGCACGCCCAAATGCGAGAAGCAGCGTTTACGTATATCTGCGGACATCAGTCAGGTTCTAGCCCTGGGTCGAAGCAACCCCCCTTTCTACCTATTGACGCACGTACCACTCGCTCATACGTCGCCGGCGTTTGAGTTTGCGCAGCTACTTATTCAAGGCACGCACCACTGTGTTCACCCAACGCCCCTGCACTTCGTTCTTCACTGCACAAGCTATCGATTCGAGCTAGGGCTGTTCACAAAATGTATACGGTTTGCTAAGCGTGTTGGCGGACAGCGTAATTTAGAAAATGTGGATAAGACGTCGAGGGAGCTGGTGCCCCCTACAGTGTAAACAACATTAGGTAGAGCCTGTTGTTCAGGACCTGAATAAAGTTCGTTGTCAGCCTGCCTGCCCGGAAAAGCCAGCAGTATGTTATACGAACAAGATGGCGGGATCATAAAGTGCAGCAAAAGTAGCTCCGAATCGTAACTTCAAAGGGCGGGAGATTGTCAGAAAGGAAGACAGGAACTTTAACGTTGGGCTCAAAATGTTATTGACTGGATAGGTATGCCACTCAATTTGCTGCTTTATAATTGCGTTATACGCAGTAAATTGTATGTGCAGGGGCGGAACGTATATACGCATACCGCATATACAATACGACCACTACGCAATAGTTCCGTACTGTGCGTGGAGGCAGCTGAGGAGAGCTATTGAAATGTTCTCGTCATGGGAGGCTCTCCCTGACGTTACAATGGTTTTCAGTCACTTCCGTTTTGTTGCCAGTGCTTGTGTGCAAACTGCTGTTGTTTCAGGTGGGAGGACCTCGTCAGGCGTCAATGCCTTTAGTCCTCTCTTTCGAAAGTGTAATTTTTTTTGCACTTGAATAAAATTTCAATTTCAATTTCAACTTCAATTTTACTTCGAACGCGCGGTTTCGTTATTACGTCCTCTATGAAAGGCGTTATTACGTCCTGTAGCTCGAAAGGCTTTCTATATTTAAACTATAATCTGACGAGGCTTACCGAACAGGTTGGACCTTTCCACGCACAGGGCAAGTATTTCAGCGCTTTCGCCACCATGATCCTTTAAACTGATTGATATATACGGGGATCGAAGGCAGGCACCCTTTCGCCTTCGACGAAACATCGCGATTCAACGCCGCAACCTATATAAGGTTCAACGCAGCGCTAAACGAACGTACCGCCGTGATCCTGGATATCGCAGTCATCTAGATTTTGTTTATTTGAGGAGTTTTACCAGATGAAGTAGCGTTTTCTGTGGTTGTTAGTTGCTAAGTTTACTTCGTTCACTATTATTCCTGCTATTTCTTTTTTCTAAACCCTACATTTTACCCAGACAGCTGCGTTTCACTTCTCTTGCCCTTCTTTGCCGTGTTACACCGTTTTCCACAGTTTTTCTTTACGTAATAAATATACGATTATTTATTCACAATTACATCGCATATTTTTGCCGCATTTTAATTATACCATGTGCTGTTACCAACCGATAGTCCCGCTGCTGAAGTGACCTTGATACCCTCATCCGCATCCCGTATGTATGCAGTCCGTCCACACAAAGAATAACGGAAAAATTCAAACTTGCTATTCGCATACGACCTCGTGCTCTTCATGAAACTATAACAAGGCTTTTGAGGCGATCGTGACACCAGTGGTCGTGAGAGGCGTAGGCACTGCGCCGTCATGGAACACTTGAAGCAAACGTATATATATATATATCCAACATCTACAAGGATTCCACAGCCGCGCGACTCCTCCTCGAGGAAAGGAGAAATTCTGATCGAGAAAGGGGTCAGGCCAGGAGATACAGTTTCTCCAATAATGTTTACTGCACGCTTAGAAGAAACATTTCAAAATACCCATTGGGAAGAAGCAGGCATAAGGCTTCGTAGATGGCACAGTGAGTTTCAGTCATGGTGACGAACTGGAAGAACTGATTAAAGATCTAAACAAAGCAAACGTCGAAATACGTTAAAGATAACATACAGAAAGACAAAGAGAATATTAGGTGGCCCGACGAAAAAAATAAAAATAAAACGAGTGCTCGCGATTGGCAACCACACACTAGAGTCCGTGCAGTATATTTATATAGGTCATATGCTAGCAAATGAACCTAGTCATATTAAATAAATTCACCAAAGGAGGACGTACGGGTTAGTGCGCATATGACAGGCACGCGCGAGTAAGAGCCAGCAACTTACAACAATCACTGAAACGGAAGCTCTACAAACACTGCATTTGGCGAGTATAGAGCATACACCCTGTACGGGGCGGAAAACTGGACACTAATAGAGCACTTCTGGAGGAAGTTCAAAACCACACAACGAGTGAAGGAACGAGAAATGAGAGGGATAACATGTTAGCAAACTAGTAAAATTGCAGAGTGGACCAGAGAAACGGCAGGTGTAAACGCTAGACGATGTTAATAGATAAAAAACCATCCTGTGCTTGTCACGTAATGCGCAACTCGGCCAGGGCCACTGAAGAAGCATGAAAGTCAAAACAAACAAACAAACAAACAAACAAACAAACAAACAAACAAACGAACGAACGAACAGACAAACAAACAAAGAAACAAAGAGATCTTGCTCGCATTAGTAAGTTACCGTTTAACACTAACGAAAGTACTGCTCTTGCGGTAGAATACGGTTGGTAAGCTAGCAGACGCACAAAAAAAAAAAATGGCGACGCCTCAATAAGACGAGCGACGTCAAATATTTTTCACGATGTTCACATTACATAAAGAGGCCTGCAGAATTAATTACCGGTAAAAATCTTGGACATTGTGTTCAAAGGAAGCCAGGAACTCAACATAGCGTCTTTGAGAAAATTGTGTGCAGCCAATATTACCAGACGTTTTTTATAAAGAGAAAGGATTGGTGTCTCTGACACATCCGCGAACCAAAACGAAATTTTTACAGTAATTTTTCAGCCTTTCATTATCAATCATAACATAACATGACCAAATTAACTACAAGATAGGTGAAGAAGAATAGCTTATCAGTCTAAACCACTTCAATATTTACATTTCGTGTTCCTTTAGTCAAGACACAAGTTTGCTGAGAAAAGCTGTACGTTACTATAGAATACGTACATTCCACATTTTTTTGCACTCACTTGACCAAAGAGGTTTCCATGCTAATTAAGGAAAAACATACAATGAATCCACTAGATACTTCTGGTTCTTCGTACGCAGAAGGAGAATTTTAATACGCATCATTTAGCGAATTTACCAGCTATTCGTTTACTCCCTTTTTACATGCATGATCCGTAGAAAAACATTGAGACTTGGACAGAATACTCAAAACTTAACACTACGGGTCCAGTGGTAATAAGACAACGAGATAAAATCTCGCTACCGCTTCTAGCTCTGATTAAGCAGCGCTCGTACAAGCGCACGCGAGGCAGACGTACACAAGTGATGATGCATGCCCTTTCATGTGTGCCTGAACGTGCCTCTTGTGTCAAGTGTACTGCTTCACCAATATCGTGCCCTACCAAGGAGCCTGTCAGTATCCATTCAGTAAATGCACATTTAGTATACGCCTGCATAAGCCCACAAAACCTAGAGTTTCAAATTTTCCCACAGCACAGTACTTATGCGCCATCTCGCGGGCGCAGTCAATACTCCTCTGGGTTATCGTCTGCGCGATATAACTGGAGAGGGCGCTCTCTCACAAACGCGGCTACTGCTGGGCAGGAGCAGCATTTCTCGTGCCGCTTTTGCCGCTTTCTCTACCTGGCTCAAAGTAATGGCGTTTTTCACTGGCAGATTCAGAGCAGGTTTTTTTGCTCCGCCGCGACGAATCCGTGTTTCACTGGTCGAGCGGGAGCGGGTTGGTGCGTTTCACTGGCAGATTCGGAGCAACTCAAACCGCGCCAGAGCGCTCCGGCTTCCTCCGGCGCCGAGGCACGGATTCAGACAGATTCGGGCGGAAGCGGGCCACGTCCTCGCGTCACTTCCGTCTTGCCTGTCAAAATGGCTGCGCTCGTTGCGGGTGTGGAGCTGGAGTGTACAAGAAAGTGTAGCTTCCGTTTAGCGACGACAGCAGGACAAGCAGAAGCTTTTCCAGCTCAGAAGACAGTGATTACGACGTGCTGTACGTAGCGTCGTGCGCCGTACGTGTGGCGTCGCGCCGCTGGCCACCGTTTGGTTCTCCCCGACGCTCGAATAGGTGTGATGCAGGCTGCATTTGCCGGTATGGCGTGTAATATATTGACTGTGATTGGGTTGTGAAATGAAATAGCTTGCAAATGAGTGTAAGTGTTTAAAGTGGAAAGCAGCACCTGTTTTCAAAACATTCGATAGATCTGAAGCCGCGGTACGAAAGGTAAACAGTGGCACTGGCCGTTTCACCGATGTGGCTCGCTTCGTTTCCATCGCTGCGCTCCACACCGATGTTTCAAAACCGATTGGATGTGTTAATGCCTGACATGTGAGTACAAACGTTTATCGTGTTGGCAAAAGTAAGCGCTTCATTGCGAGTTCGCGCTTCGTCGCGAACGACTACGGAATAGAAGCGGCGTCATTAAGCCTACCCTCGGAGTCGTCTTTGACGTAAGACTGTTTGGATGTGCTTGCCGCTCGCGAAGGCACAGCTTTATCGAGAGTGTTCTTCAATGGCGTTATAGATCGGGGATGTGCAAAACTCTTTATGTTCTACTTGTTGATGAAGACACGAACTCTTACGAGCGCGTATGCCAAGGTGCAAAATGCGGCCGAGCCTGCGTCCCCTACGGGCTCATCGTTCCCCTCCCCAACCATCGTACGCTTCATGCCGGAGCTTACGGCACCGAACGCAGAACCGTACCGTGTATTTAGCGCTTAGTGCCCTCTCTGAGTAATAAAGCTTGAGCACAGAATGCGTGAATTGAATGTAAACAATTCAAAAACTGCTGCAGTCAAAATGTGCCCGGGGAAGGCGTCTCTGGTTGCCACGGAAACGCACGGAGCGGAAGTGGGGTATGTATGACGTGCTGAACTGACTTCCTGTATACTCGCTCGCGGAGCATTCTCGCACTCCGCTGGCAGATTCGGATTCGTGAAATCCGAGCGCTCCCTCCGGGATTTCGGTGACTGCTCCGGATCCGCCAGTGAAAAACGCCATAAGGTTTCGGTCGACGGCGTAACATTTGACATGTTGAAAACTTGAGGTGAATGGTGTCATAATCCGGTAAATGGCACTTCAATATACTTGGCGTTCCACGAGTCATAAAACTGCTCAAGTTATTCCAGTTCTTAAACATCAGGGCGAAGGGGAAACAGTTCATGATATTCGTTCTACCACATTAATGTCCAGCATTGTTCAATTTATTTAAATAATAATAAGTGACTACCATTTACAATATATATATATTCAATTTTGAAAAGGTCAACTTAGCGCGATTTACACAGACACAGAGAAAGAGACGAAGCGGTCAGGACGGGCGTTACTAACAACTGTTTCTTGTGAAGGTCACCCGCCGACGTATGCGCAACAAACACTTCAAGCAAGAGCCGAGGAAACCAATAGACTACTACCATGCATAAATCAGGCAACGGTCTGCATGAAACGAAATTCAGAAGAGTGCAAACCTATCGAATGCCTCACTAATATAGATAAACTCGTTTTTCTTAATGTGGAAGGCTTCTAACGCCAGTCGAGCTGTGGAGCTTTTGCTTTTCCCTAGGATTCTTGTCTCCTTGGAGCCCGTGGGACTTTAGAGAACGATAGTGTTACTACAAAGACAGGTGGCTGCACTCGCGACCATAGACGTTGCGTAGTATTAAAATAATGTAGAACCCATTCCGTAAATTTTCTTGTAGACAGCGCATTGTTGGTCTTAAATACTGACGTTTATAGTGGTCATCTCACTGCAACGCTGCTGTGTATGTGCATGCAAGGGTTGGTTATGCATATAGACTGTCGCTTTATGTTCGTACGTGATAACGCGACTGCATGCTGTGCACTCCACGACCTCTTGAAAGCTACCAGTTGAATCGCAGTTTTCGCATAAATATCAGAGGTGCCATTTCCTTTCTTTTTGTGACACAAAACTTTCACTTCGTATGTGACGCATACCTCTATCATCGCCGCGTTGTTACGATTACGATATTCGACATGTGATAATTATTTGTGCCGCATGCTCCATATGCGTACTCAAGTCTCAAGCGACATGAAATAGCTGGCGCCTCATTTTGTTCGTGAATGTGTCCTTATATACTTCGAAAAAAAAGGATAATGTTTATATTTGTCTACATTTGTCTATATAATGACTAATATTTCGAAAAAAGAAAGGTTAACGTCTAAAGGGAAGAAAGTCTCAGTTTTCCTTTTGTGCAGCGAGCCTTGCCCAGCTAGACTGAAAGAAGCCATCGAATTTTGCTGCGACCAACTAGGGTTTTTTAACGCGCACTGACATCGCACAGTACATGGACCTCAACAGTCCGCCTCCATCTTTCGCTGCAGCCACCGCGGCCGGGATTCGATCCCGCGTCCTTCGGATCAGCAGCTGAGTGTCATATCCATTAGACCACCGTGGCGGGTGAAGCCCGGTCATTCAAAGGAGTTCTGTTCTTTCCACCTTTTTCTCTTCTAGGCAGGTCGGCGTCGAGCACTTACAGGCAAGGTCGCGACGATCCCAAAGAAACAGCTTCGTCAGCTGTTCTCTTTGAAAGCGTCATACTTAGCCCCATTACCCACCATCTCGATTTACCCACGATTATGTAGATCACATGGACTTTCCTCGGCATATATTGACGTGCGTTCAATATATAACGCTTCGCAAACTTATGCATAAATGAAGCTAATGGAACGCGTGTCTTCCCCGTGCACCGCGAACCCTTAACAGGCATCGTACTACACTCGCCCTCCCGTTGAAAGCTTGGCAAGTGACGAGGTTGCGCTCGTGGCATCCGCCGCAGCGACTGTTACCTATTTAAGTGCAACGAGATTCACATTTTTTTTTCTATTTAAGAAGAAAAAAAAGTTAATTCTTTTTAGGGGCGAAGCACCTCAGGAGCGAGCTTTGTCATCGACTCTCGCTGTCACGGTATATAAAAATTGTGTGGGCCCATCCATCCCGGAGGCAGTGCAGATAAGACAGTGTGTGCGTAGGGTTGTCGGGTCAGACGCGATTCTAACGAGTTTCGGCTAACGTGCCCGGGCTGTCGGCGTCTAACGTCGCCGTCGTGGCCACGCTATAAAGCAAGCCCATTAGCAGCGACTGACGTTTCCTGTGGGAAACACCGGCACATCACCGCATGCTTCTCGCCTTCCCAGCTTTCACGTTAGTGGAGCTGTCACATCTCTACGACAAATGCTTGAACTGATTATATCCAAAAGAATCGTCGAAAGGTTGTATACTTTCATGTTTCTCGGTTTGAAATATGTTAGGTATATTGAAATAGCTCCCTTCGACAAACATCGAAATGAATAACGGGAGTAACTAAACTGCAGCAGTGTAGTTCTACTGCACTGTGTAGGCTTCGCAATAAGGCACATTTGAGCCAAAAAAAAAAAAAAGTGTACTGCGCCTGTGGTCGGCCGTAGTCTACAGAACTCCGCTGCTCGAGTCTGCCAGCTTTTCATACACACACGTCGTGAATATCGTAACAGGCACTGCTTCTCGAGTGGATTTGATAATGGGCAAATATATGAACCGTGCCCAGCGTGAAACCTCATTACACAGGTGGGCCACGCACGGATTTGCCGACCATGCACAACACGAACGTCTCGAAAAAGCGGGAAAAATGGGGGGGGGGGGGGGGGGGCGAACACACCCGGCGAGGTCGAACAGGGATCACGGGGAAAAAACAAGACAAAAACTGCACGTACAGCAAGATTCCCCCCCTCCCCTCTGGTTTTTTCCACCCCTCAAGTTCAGTCACAACAGCAAGAGGTAATTATTTTTTGTTTTCTATTTCACCATGCGGTGAGAGATTCGGGCCAATGAAGAAATGGTTTGATGCTCAGAGGTTCGTTCTCACGAGCGTAATTGGGTCGATACAAGTTTTCTGCTTTTTCTCCACTCCTTTACCGGCCGCGCCTGTAATGAGCGGTTGTGTCTGATTCATCCTTTTCACGGATACTTTCGCTGTTGAGGTATCTTCTTGTCGTCCTGCTCGACGGTTTTCCCAATGAGGGCCCGCTGAATGAGGTAACGCAAATATGTAGGTAAGGAGGAACATGAGAGATGGTACGTAAGACAGGAGAAAAGAAAACCGGACCCTCCTGTTGTTTCTCTTTTTTGGAACCAGTCTTCCTGTTCTCTCTGTACATCTTTGTCCCTCTAATATCGCCAGAGGTGATCAGCGCAGAATGCCACTCTATAAGGTAGCCAGCTTCTTCCTTCCTTGAAAGTGCTTGGTGGGTGGAGCTATTAGCCGCACTGCGAACGCATGAGTTGGTGGCAGTCGATTTTAGACACGACACCGCCGCGTCGGAGTTCACCTGTAGCGAGTGACAAAGCATCATTCAGAGCTAGCCCTCATCCACACAAAATTTGCTTTGTTTACACAAAAAAGCACACACACACGCACAGAGAGAGAGAGGAGAATTCCGTAAATGCGCGGTGCGTGACGTATCCGATGAAGTGGCTGCACAAGGTTATTGGTTGTTTTGTTGTTGTTTTGTGGCGTTTTGCGTCCCAAAACCAGTTCTGATTATGAGAGACGCCGTAGCGGAGGGCTCTGGAAATTTCGCTGGGGTTCTTTAACGTGCACTGACATCGCACAGCACATGGGCCTCAACATTTCGCCTCCATCGAAATGCGGCCGCCGCGGCCGGGATTGGACCCCGCGACCCTCGGATCAGCAGCCGAGTACTTTAGCCACTAGACCACCGTGGCGGGGCCAAGGTTATTGGTGAACGCTGTAAAAGAAGGGATACGGTAGGAACTTGTTGACTGATGATCGTTAAGCCGAATACATAGCGTCGAATACGAACACAAGGCCTTCCTCCTTACCGCTGCTGTTCCTCTAGACTCGCTTAGCTACGGAGTCCGTTAGCGAAGATTGCGCGCCCTACATGAGCCGCTCTGCCATGGCCTCACTAGTGATGGTATGGCTAGAACATTGCCCTATAGTAGTGCGCCGGCCACGAGCTCTTTGTGCGCGTATGAGGCCTCAAGTGCTCGTGACAACAGCCGCGAAAGCATATTGTCGCGTATGCCCGTTGCATGGCCCGTGGGCAGGCTTAGTTGAAAACCCTTTTAGATTAAGTCGCGTCACGATGCGCATATTCAAAACCTTGTAAATTACACACTGGGCGCAGGAGGCTGATATTGGTCCGCTAATGATTAGAAGGGCTTGAGTTATCGGCGCAATGAAACTATACAGATTTAGCAAAACCGTTTGCGAGTTCCTTTAAATGCAGCCGAATGATGTTTTAAAATCGCTCCCAGAACTCCACGTGAACAAGGCCTTGAACACTCGAACTTTAAACGGATGAGATCTCGTCTATTGGGCTCATTTCCTGGAAACAGAACATCCTTAGCATGTGCCCTCTTCGCAGCGCTCAAAACAGGGTAGCTTAATAATACACGAAATCGATTATTCTCGACTACCACACTCTCCAAATGGGCAAAGGTCTGCACGAAAATGTCACAAGGCCGAGGAAAGGTCAAAATCTTGAAAGCATTGGTAGGAGGCCCACAGAGTTGCTTAGGAAACAAATATTAAATTCCACATAGTTTCGCTCATAAATGCCACTTACATTGATGGGCCGCCTTTATAAATAATATCTTCGTTATCGTGCACGTCTGCGCCTGCTTCTCCTAGCATTTCTAGCATGATACCCTTTTTAGCGTGCTCATGACGGAGTTACTTTGGCTGAATCGATCAGTGTGACGGTCTCGTGACATCGTGGTCGGTGGTTCGAATCCGCAGCCCCACAATTCTATCTAATTACTCGAAGCTGAGAGAGAATAAAAAAGTGCACACGCACAGTTTTCTCGGCGATGATGGTGTTTTTCGTAGGCCATCAACGGCATCACAAGCCAGCCAATACAGCTTTCGCTTGAATATTGATTATTGCCCAAACACTTGAAAGTGCAATCATGTGTGGCTAATACACGCTTTGGATATGCGGGTGTAATCCACGTCTAGGAAATAAACAAAGAAACCGCCTATGGCCCATGCCCACATTGTGGACTACGATGGAGCCAGCAGGACAGACCAACGGAGAGGTGCGTGTGCTACTAAGAGGCACCTATGTCAAGGATTAGGGTCACCTACGAGTTTTTTTTTAGTTTTCCTTGTATCTTTTTTTTTGCGCATCCACATGATGAAATTTTCAGTTGCCAGGCGCCCATGTGTTGCCGTACTTTCTTGCCTTAGCGCTTCCCGGCAGCACTGTCACCATGAAACGAAGCAATACAACCTCACTCATATATATTTCACAGACCTTTACCCACAGCGCCAAAGACGCGCCAGAGCTAATGTGGAGACACGCCAGGACGTCGCCCACTTCTTTGCTCTTAGGAGCATTTAGTATGTCTAGCTGCGTCCTAGTATAAAGCACGATGGTCGTTGTGTGTTTTCTTTTTTTGCTCTTGTTTTGAGAGTCTGGATGCTGGATCAGCAAAGTCCTTCGAACTGATGACACATTCAATATGAGCACATCCTGCGCAAGATGCCTGCCATCCGTAGTTTTAGAGTGGTAAATATGGCATATATATTGGACAACCCCCTCCGTAGCTCATCGGTAGACCATCGGACGTGTTATCCGAAGGTCGTGTGTTCGGTTCCTACCGAAGGCAGGTTTGTCTTTTCGTCCACATTAGTTCCATTCTATCTTCTCCAAAATTACAGTACCACAATCAGGAATTTGAATAACTTCCCCCTATGCTTTCCTAGGCTTCAATGTTTGTTGGTTCAATTCCCTTTCTATATATATATATATATATATATATATATATATATATGCAAGCGGAGTATTAACGCTTCAGCAGGTGGAACCGCTTTTATTACAGTGATTACGGTTACAGAGCATTTTAAGCTGTTGGCTGGCATAGCACTCTGTTGCAGCGAACACCCACAAAACCAGAGTTATGCGCGTATAGGTGCTGCTGAGTGAGTTCATGTCGCAGGTGGCGTTCAATCAGGACACCATGCTGGAGCATCGCACGGAACGGAGGTGCAGGTGTCCCCATGTGGGGTTCGAACACGTGCGCTAAGGCAGAGTAACACACATAAGGTTTGTTTGCTAGGTAGAACACTTCGCAGGCCACTGCGCACCATGCCCACAAAATTGATTGATTTGTGGGGTTTAATGTCCGAAAACCAGGTCTGATTATGAGAGACGCCTAGTGGAGGTCTCCGGAAATTTCGACCACCCGGATTTCTTTAACGTGCACTGACATCGCACAGCACACGGGCCTCGACATTTCGCCTCCATCGAAATGCAGCCGCCGCGGCCGGGATTCGATCCCGCGACCCTCGGATCAGCAGCCGAGTGCCATAACCAATTGACCACCGTGGCGGGGCCATACCCACGAAACGGGGGCGCACGTCCGAGCGTGTGATTTCCTCACACTTGCACGTGAAAATGACATAATAAGCCACCATAAGCCATGGTACACTCACAGGTAGCAGAAAGAAGCACGAGGGTTTGTTATTTGATTGTAAAGTGCATAAAGCACAATAAAAAAATTACACCATCTGCAGCTAAAGGGGACTATCCCTTATGAAAAAATTTAATGTCATTCTGTAGAGAGTCTGATGAGTTTACGCATCAGGATCACAAAAGTCTCTAATGACTGTCTGATGAATTTCCTTATGTATTCCTGATGTTAGTCTAGTACGAATTGGCCACCGTCTTTCTATAGAGCTCCTAACGCAGAGTTTTTGATGCGCTTCTAATGAATGAGTTTCTGATGCGCTTCTGACGAATGAGTTTCTTACGTGCTCTTGATGAGCTATTCTGATGTATACCTGATGTCAGTCTAGTACATATTGGCCACCGCTTTTCTATAGAGCTCCTGACGCATGAGTTTCTAATGCGCTCCTGGCGCATGAGTTTCTGATGCACTCCTAACGCACAAGATTCCGGTGAGCTCCTGATGCACTGTTATGATGCACTCCTGATGACAGCTTATTACATATTGACCACTGTTCTATAGAGCTCCTAATGCTCAAGATTCTGGTGAGCTCCATGCATTCCTGATGCCTGTGTTGTGGCTGTTACCTGATGTCATGGAAGTGAACGTCCGTACGATCGGTTCAACATGAAGACATTGATAACTTACATTCTTCACATTCGTGCAAAGGCATGCTCACTGCACAGGTAGATGAATCCTTTTTCTTTTCGTTTTGTGGTTTACTGCAGTCCTAACGCATATGAAATGATGGAGGCATTTCGAAACAAGCACTGCAGTGACAACTAATCTATATTTAACAGGGCAATGAAAGGGGCTATCTCAGTGATTTCTACATTTGCTATGAATGCACTCTCCTACATTCACAAATAAAAATAAGATATGAAGAGAGGTTCACAGAAGAAAGCAATTTTCTATTTGATTTCTTGACACAGCAATGACAAAGGGCCAGTCTTGTTCCACCGATTGTATGGGTAAAGCTGCAGCTAGTGCACAACCTGCAAGAAAATGTGTGAAAATTAAGCACAGCATTGAAGCATAGCAGCGCCAATACTAGTTTTCTATACTGCTTAGTGCAACAAGTGAGCAGGTGCTGAAGTGTAACACATGCGAAAAACATTTTACAGTTGATGCCATTTTACAATGTAATGATATATTTTTTATCAGCTGCACTAATAATCAATCTGCATTCAATATTCAACTACCTAATCTTATTTTTGTGCAGGACAAACAGCAGTAGTACTTTGCCTTCACAAGAAGTTTAAAAAACCAGCACAGTAGTGGAAACAGGCCAACACGTTCTGTATACTCATACAATATGTGCTGGCCTATTTCTGCAAGCATTTAGGATATTCACATCATGCAGCTTTTTTCAAAATACAAGGCCTAGGTGATGCTGCTGCATGGAAGCTGTCCGAACCAGTATGCTTGTATGCTGATAGTTTTCGTTTACAAACCACAGAAGAATCTAAACTTTGGTGTGAGATACTGCTACATCCTTGAAATCACGAAAGGGTACCACCCCCCCCCCCCTTACACTGAAATTGTACTCCATACAAGCACATAAATTACAACAGAACAGTACTAAATTTGCAACTAGTTTAACCAGAAATCACACATTGTTTAAAGTTTCACATGTCATCTACATGCGTCACAAGAAAATTGCAAAAAGCCCAAAAAGAAAAAAAAAACTCTGCAGACATATAGTTCCACATATAGACCTTTTCACAGGAGGCATGGAGCACCGCCATATTGGGCTGTGCACGGCAGTAAAAAGGTTCGTGTTGACTGATACGTTCCGTTTTTCTTCGCCTATGTGGGCTGTTTGATAATAAAGAGCTTCCAACTCGCCAAAATCGCTACTACACACCCTCGGCAGTGCGTTTTTGGTGGGTCACGCACATGTTGCACATGCCAGCGGTGGTTATGGCGGCGCCCAGGGAGCCTTTTCTGAAAAGGTGTATACACTGGCTACTTCTGATTTGAGACAAAAAAAAAAGGGAAAAAGGAACTTGTTTTCATGACCAATTATGCAAAATGTTACCAGTAAACTGATCTAGTGCATGAATTGCCTTTAAAATATGAAGCTGTGTTTATACAAAGGGCAGCACAGATCAGACAGGCAATTGTTAAAATCCAAGTGATGCAACACCAGAAGAATTCAAAAGTGCATACACAAGTAGTTTAGCTGTGCAGTGGAAGAAACATATCTGCGAAGCCCTGTTACAGGGCTTCGCAGATACGTTTCTAAAATAAAGACAGCTTTATAATGAACAAGGAAAGGAAAACTGTAGAGGCGTTTCATGTAAGCCGGTGACAAACTTGCTTGTATGCCGTCAACTGCTGCCAAACAAAGTAAGCACAATTATCTCTCCCTCTCTTTTTTTTTTCATAGTGGAATATATGCACTAACTCTTCTTCGTAACCCCCTGTTGGTAGTTAGCACTGTTCCTGTCTTCCATGAGCTTTCCTTCAACCAATTTGTGCATTACTTCAGAGGAAGTAGATAACACTTACACGCTTCATTCTGCTAGCAGGTTCTCGCTACCACATGGTGGTTGTAAACACATTTGAAAATGGGGGAATCCCCTATGTGCGAGCATATGGGTTGCACAACTTTTCATTGAGGTTTTTAATACTTCACGAAACTTCCCAGATAAATATCAACAATAAGACTGCTAATTCTACATTGTATAGGTGCTCCAAAGTTATTGAAATACCTTACATACAATGCTGAAGCGCTGCTGAGGTAGATGATATAAAATCTCACTGTTTAAAATGCAGAACTAATCAGAATTACATGCGCTAACAAAAGGTTTAAGCACATCCTGTGATAAACGGGTAGCACAAGCTCAAAGGCAAAGTAGAACACCAATACTAAATGGACTGTCACATGTTTCCCCTGCCTAAGAATTTCTCAAGGGCACAATAGCTTTCTCAATAGGTGCGAAATGTAAGAACTATCAACTTGCACTGAATAAAACAAATGCCTACCACTTAAGAGGACTTGTACGGGCTTGCAAGAACATATCCATCGCCTACAGCATGCTGTCCTCTCCTTGAGCGCCTTAAGCAGCGCCATCGTCATCACTGCGTGCCTACATAACCAACAACACAAAAACGTTAATCAATTTTCAGAAAAGCAGAGTCCAGCAGGCACATGTAGCACACAACAAACACGGTGTGTTTTGGCAATAAAGGCCCTGAAATAATAAGCACACAGTGCTTTAAGAACAGATATTAATCGATTTAAGAAAGCTTGCTGGCACGGATCCACACTGAAAAAACACCACTTATGAAACATGTACACAGAAAGCAAGAGCGATGGGCGAGCACAGTCTGTGCATGAGTTTAGTTAGCACTGTTCTTTGAAGTATTAGTGAAGTAACAGCTTCTTGCAGCTTATTGTAGAAATGCCACTGCAGACCAAACTTGCACACATGTGCTTCACAAATAAAAGGTGATATATGTAAATTGCCAAACGGATTCCTCATGTGGAGATGATTACACTAGCACTTGTAGCAAAAATTTTTTTTTAAGAGGATTGATTGGTGAGGATTACGTGTTCCAGTATATCTGACAGTTAAACTATGCAAAAAATAGTGTACTGCATAATGAATGTTAGCCTTTCAAGACAGTAATCCTTGCTGCCCTAGAGCCAATCCACATGCACATATTGCACGCTCAAAGCATTGCTACTCTTTCATTCTTTTTTTTTCTGTATTGTGTTAACACTTCACAAAAACACGAACCCTGTTCTGCAACCTTCAGCAAACACAGTTGACATAAAAATGTAAGCCCTTTTCCAACTTACAACCTCACAAAAATATTAAAGCTGTGTTTTTAGCAACTTTACTGAACGCCACATCTTAGTTGCACATCGTGCAAATAAAAGCGCACTTTTGGTATCATGCTGTTTAAAAGAAGTGAATGAAAAAAATAAGAGAACCGTAAAGCACAAGTGAGCTTCTTTAACCCACGTAAATGTTGCAAGCCGTAACACCATGCAGCGAGATTAAAACTCCTGTATTTCTGGAACAAACAGTTACACGCAGCGAGGTAGTCGGAGGCGCAACTAAGATGAGACGTAAGCCACAAACCAGTGTTGTACGGAACGTCGTTCCAAGGAACGACGTTCCTGGAACTAGTTCCTTTTTGGAGGAACGAAGGAACGCCATCGTTACTTTAAGAGTTAGTGGAACTGTAACGGTAACGCGTTACATTTATGAAGTAACGGCAATGGGAACGACGTTCCTTTTATAAGCGTTCCATAGGTCAACATGCAGGATGGATGGCCAGACCACAACCGCCGAGGTCGAGCCTCCGAGTCCCCGCTTTGCTGTTAGCAGTCTCGCTGACTCAAAGGAAAACCATGCGCAAAACGCCATTCCTTTACTCTCTTTCTTCGATGCTTCGACGAGGGCGAAGCTTCCCTTTCGCCAGTGCAGTCAAACGGCCGTTCCATGTAGGTGGAGGAAAAATTTCCGGCTTTCAACCGGCCATGTACGGCAGCGCAGGCCGAACCGGAGCCAACCGAGAAATTCGTTTCGTCCATTCAGACCCCGCCACCACGGCTCCCTTGGAGCTAAGACACTGTCAACGCGCGCTTTGCTGTCGCCGCTCAGCGCATTGGTTCTGAGAATGCGGTTACGGCTCGCATATGTGGGCCTCAGCGCCACTGGCATTTTGTACTCAGGAGACCGTTCGGCAAAGCAAGCGAGCAGTGGCAGGTGTGATACTACGGAATCTAGTTAGTCGCAGGCGCCCGTAGGAGGGCAGGTAAGCGCGCGCGGCGAGACTCATGACGGGGGGGAGGGGGGACAGGAGTCTTTCGCTTTGTCTGAGCCAGTCTGAACAGCAAGCACGGGTCGTTCCGAAGGATGGACACACTGTAGACATCTTTCCCTCGACGTTCGAAAGTCGTGGAATAGCATCTCTTCACCTGTGGCGTCGGCGGGGCGAGAGACAGGGACGCAGGGAACGGGCATTTTAAGCATCTGTATTCCTGTTTTGTCGGCTGCCGCGGCGGTCAGAGAATCGCTGGGGCTTTCGTTATCCGCAAGTTTGCGGAAACCGCGCTTTGACAGTAGAGCCGACGTCTGCACTGTGGCCCCAAATGAGCGTGTTCATTAGGCGGCGACCTTTAGACGACAGAACACCGACGCCCCGTGCGCCCCTAGGTGCTTGAACAAAGCCAACAGAGAGTCTCCGGCATATTGCAATCGCCGTGCAATGCTCCTCGGGCACGCACACCTAACCGGCCACAAAAGAGCAAGGTGCGGCAGACGCGTCTTTTCAACGGACATTTCCGACGTGAGCGCGCCTACACGGTGTCATATCTTGTACCTGGAGTGTTTCGGATGAAGAAGCAAGCCTCGTTTGCGATACCTCGTGCGAGCCTAGCCGTTCGGCTCCCCGACCTAGGAGAGATTATGTAGTCATCGCCGCGAGGGCCTGATGTCAGCAGCGATGATCGGAGATGATCCGAGAGCTACGGCGACTTCGAGGGCGACATCCGAGTTCCTACCCGAGCATCAGTCCACATGCCCAGCGACGAGACCGATGCGCCGATGGAGTCCTTGCAGATAAGCACTCTTTAATTGCGGCAGAATTTGTGCTTGAGACATACCGCCTTTAGTTTGTAGACTGTTTTACCATTTGTATGGTTGTTGTTGAGATGTGTTGTTTAAATGGTTGTTGAGATGTGTGGCCAAAGGGGGTGGCCGTAACTGCGAAGCATTTCGAGTGGAGTCGCAGCGTATTGTGAAGTGTTGTGTAGGGCTAACCGCCTCCCCCTTTGTGCGACGTCTCATTAGATTCTGTTGCCATGAAGAAGAAAGTGCAGGTACGGTTTATTTAATGTTCTTTCTTATTCGCACAACAAAAAGAGAGTTTTGTATTCTAAGTAAAAATGGGTCCATTTCTTGCAATGTAGTTCACGTTAGATATTGTTTTCACCATGTATTGATCTCGTAAGAATTAGACCCACGCTCAGTAGCACGCGTGCACGTTTTTGCTACTTGGGTTGTGCTTCTGCGAGCCTTTCACGCGAGATACATCACTTTTAGTTCCGGCCTTCATTTTTTGGTAGCCGTCCGATGAAACAATGAATGTGACGCATTTTATTTATTTATTTATTTATTTATTTATTTATTTATTTATTTATTCCCTACACATCAATGTCCTTTTCCCATCGCACGAATGTGCGGCTGCTGTACAAATTGAACATACCATTAAATCGTGTTCCTTATACGCCATAAGAAACAAGGAAATAGTCCTACGTTATACAATTCGTCGGCAAACTTTATCAGACAGTGATAGTTAATTGACCCATAGGTGTTGAACGGTCCGTTGTCGCAGCCCCTCGATGACTCCAGCGCACGGCGGCAGCGCGAAGGAAGCGCCTTTGTCCGGTGAAGGTGACGTTTTGTTGAAACGCCAAAGCGTCTGCCCAGGTCCAAGCCCGAATCTCCGCTCTTTCATTACTACTACAAAAAGCATTACTTCTTGAGCCCTTTGATAAACAGAGTTACGAGCAAACCAAAAACACACAGGCCCCACACAGTGTGAACCGATGACGCCAAGACTTTCATTGCGGTGTCGGTTCAGAGAACATAATTCACAACACGCAAGCGAATAGGTTTACCGTGCAGTACGTGTTATTTCCCATTCCCATGCATTAGGACTGGCGTCACTCTCGATGTCCGCTGGCACCGACAGCCGGGCTCGAACACGTACTTAAGCCTTTGTCTGCCCGCCGGACGGTGCGCTGCACATGTCCTTCCAGAATTCGTTACGCAAGTTGTCAGAAGATGACCAGCCGTAGGGCCATGAGTAGCACCTTTTCAACACGCACCGAAAGGAATAGGCAAACGAGGTCCCATCTAACACTAAGCGGTCGCGGTCATTTTCGTTTCCCAGACCCGCAGACAGCGACCTTGAAACTACTTATGCCGAGTGGGGGCTCTTTCGGTGGCAACCACTTAGCGCCATTCCTTCCCGTATGAGTACAGTGGCTAGAATAGAATACCTCAGCATGAGGTCTAGCGCGTCCTCCTCCTAACGCACCCGACCAGCGTTCCCTTGTTTATGAAACCGGCCGGTAAAAAGCGGCGACATTACCCTGCGCTTTTCAGTACCCGAATACAGCGGTCCACAAGCAGCAATGCAAGCCCTGTGTACCTCAGACTGACTGCCATGTAGTTCGGATTCTTCACACCGACACACATTGCGCGCCACCATAAATAACTACAAAATAACATTATAACAAATGCTTTAAGATCGTGAGAACTAAGCAAATGTAACATACTCAGAACCGTCAGTCAGACTATTAAATCACTAAAAGGAATCCTAATTCTGAGCGAAAAAGTTGAGGATCGGAAATGCGGACGGCATATCTGGAAATCTTGTTCCATTATTTGTAGGTGTGGGTCAAGCACAAACTATTATATGTGAATGCAAATCGAAATGCCTATTTGTAGCTTCTAGTGTTAACATACTTGATGCTCACATGCATTGGTGAATGTGAGTGACTTTCTATTTGCATACTAGGAGAGTGAAGAGCAAAGCAGAGGACAAGAGAGCGAGACGAACGACACGGGAACTGGCAACTGTGATGGTTTATTTGAAATACATCGTCCCAGCATGGGAACACGGGCATGCGCACGATTTCCAATAAACTATCACAGTTGCTATTTAGCGCCCGTCTTGTTCGTCTCACTCTCTTGTCCTGTGCTTTGCGCTTCACCCTCCTATAGTATGCAACACCAACTGGCCCAAAACCGTCTACTCTTCTATTTGCACATCTGAAGCGCCCTATTCTGACTGCTGATCGGAAGACCCATTATGTGTTGCGCTTGCAATAGACTAGGGTTAATGTCGCAGTGAACATGTCGGGAGTACGTTCGCTGCTCCCAGAACTTATGTCCAGAAGCGTTTCTTTTCACATTTCTTTTCTCCAAATAATCTACTGCTGTTGAGTTTCAAATTCGCGCATCTCAACGTCAATTTTAAAAGTGTTAATTTAATTTCGCCTCTCAATTTTACGACACTATGTTGAACCTTAAAACTCATATGTAACGTAAATGTAACGACACGTTCCAATTTTCGAAATGTAACTGGAACGCGTTCCTTTCTCACTAGAGGAACTTGTAACCGGAACTCGTTACAAAATTGGGAAGGAACGAGGAACGAGCTTTCGTTCCTGTTTTGGAGGAACGTGTACAACACTGCCACAAACCAACACTGAATGCGCGATGACACCACAGTGTTTTTCTACCGTGCTCCACTCCACTGTAGTTTCTTTGCACGTTGGTTCATTTTACTGAACTTGCGGAACTTTTGTTTAATCCCCAGTGTGAAAAAGCTACGCGATGACCGAAGGGTACTAGTCGTCACGTGGAAGACCCCTTTTCATAGCGACAACGCATTGTATCAAGAAGCTTCGGGCGATCGTAATGTACCTAGTACAGCCAAGGAATAACAAAGCCATGACCTGAACGTTGCCGGAGCACAGGCACGCGTAACGCAACGATTCTTGATCACCATCTTCTGGCTGCAATCAGCGGACATGGTAACCGCGCCATATAATTTTTTAGGTACTCGGAAAGCAAAGCCCAGCACAAACATACCTGCCATGCTCAGCCCATCATCCTGCTTTACCACGCTGTCCGGGCTGTCTTAGTTGTTTCCTGCACAACAAAAGTCAAAACGCAATGAAAATGCTGGTTACATAATTCAGCGGCTGTCTTGGGCTTACCGAAGCTGGGCATCCGCTGTGCACTCTTCAGCTTTGGGGTCAACAATGTGGACATTCGGCGAGTCTCGTCAAACGTGGGAGGCTCGGGCGAGTGTACTACCGCAGTCACTGCTGCGACGCGCATTGCGTGACGATGAACGCTCACCAACGAATCGTACAATCAACTTGAACAACACATACACGATTGCGGTAAAAACACAGCACTGAGCGCGGTGACAAAGATGTTGTCCGGCCGTTGTGGCTGCCGTAGACGACGACGATGCAGAGTCCGCCGATGACTACATACCCTACAACGTTCCGGCACACGGCATATATGCTCTCGGCGACTAACAACAATGATAAAAGCGCAATAAGCGCGCATATTAGCGATACACACGGTAAAAGCACAAGCACCGAACGAGCACGTTGCTCCCACTCGCTGCGCCAACAGCACTGTTCCAACCGCTGCCTTACGTTGAAACGTAAAACTACATAGGTGGCGATAGTGTAGTGTTATTATAACGAAAAGTTTTGTTTTTAAACCAAGATGTATTCGCAATACTACACGCAAGTTTGGGACATTTGTATTCTTTTCCCGCTGTTTGCATACAGTTCACAAGATATGCATTTTTCAGTTTGAGAAATAAGCGAGTGACAACAGAGTGCCAACTTGGGACATCTTGTACTATAGCTAAAACAACACGAACACTAAAAAAAATTTCGTCATGCCGTCTTTTTTTTCTGTGTGTGCGTTTAACTATGTTTTTATCTTCAGCACTTGGCGATTTCCAAACACTCCCCTAAGGCAGCACCTATCTCCGAGTCCTATGTCTGATACGTCATTGCCGATCTTGAAGGCAATGCGTTTTGTACTCCAAGCGTCAAATTCTTGTTTCACAGCGCCATGGCGTATGAACGAAGGGTTTGATTGCTTTCCCCGTGACTTGGTAGGTGGGTTGTATAGGTTCATAGAGGAATAAGACGTGTATTCTGCAACCCATCCGGCAGCACGGTTAAGCATCTTGGGGAAATAAAGGGGGTGAAAGGCGTGTAATGCTGCGCCAGAGAAGAAGGGGGTGGGGATGCAAGAGAGTTATGCTGTGGTGGAGAGGGTGCGTCTGTGAGGGAGAACCGGTCGTACACGTGCTCGCTTGCCTCTCCCCGTGAGGAAGGAGAAGGAAGGAGTGTGGGGCGGGGAGTGGGGGGAGAGAGAGAGGGTGTAGGTCGCATGACTTTGGAACCCCTTTGAAGAGATCTGTTTCATTCTAGACATACGGAAGAAAGGATCACCGTGGGACTCAGCGTCATGCTTTGTAACTAATGACCAGCTGTTCTTGCATATCCGACTATTAAAACTCGCTATATGGGTCAGATATGGGAGTACTATAGACTGTCATAAATTTGTACTTTGCCCTCAACATCGCCTTTCGTGTGATCGCGACTGCGACTTGCTTAGTGAATGTGCCCTGCCTCGAAATTTAATTAATTTCCAACACGATTTAGAAGCGCGTTGGAATTTTTTAACATTACGGCGGGATCTCTTTATGATTGGCGGGAACGTGTTTTGTCGTTAGGCGGTGGAGTTCAAATCCTTGAATACTTCTGCCAATTGAAGTCATTGTGTGCGCGGTCATTTGAGTGCCTAATGTATACGTGATGCTAAAACACATTAGTCATTGCTACTCATATTTCCTATGCTTAACATACATGTCAACTACCTGTACATGCAAATTGTCATCAATTTTAGATTTCTTACTATAACACGATTCAAAAGTGTTATGGAATAGGTGCTCTTTAGCGTTTAGGACAACCGAAAGAAAAAAGTTGAATGTTTAGACGTGTAATATAAACTAACACTGCGGCATATTATTACAACTCTTCACATTTCATTTTTGCTTATGTGTTTTGACATTAGAAAGAACAGTTGAAACTCTGACTACTTCGGTCATTTGAGATTTACATGTGCATTGTCATTTGAGTGTCTAATGCATGCGTAATGCTAAAACGCATTAGTCCTTGCATTTTTAAATATTATTAGAACTCGTCACATTTCATTTTTGTTATGTGTTTGGCATTAGGAAGAGTAGTTGAAACTCTGACTGCTTCGGTCATTTGAGATTTACATGTCCATTGTCATTTGAGTGTCTAATGTGTGCCTAATGCTAAAACGCATTAGTCCTTGCATTTTTAAATATTATTAGAACTCTTCACATTTATTTTTTGTTATGTGTTTTGACATTAGGAAGAGTAGTTGAAACTCTGACTACTTCGGTCATTTGAGATTTTCATGTGCATTGTCATTTGAGTGTCTAATGCATGCCTAATGCTAAAACTCATTAGTCCTTGCATTTCTAATGTCAGTTTAATGTCACATAAGGAATGCATTAGGTTAACATCAGAAACTCAATTTTCATTTTCATAAGGGTATGAGGCGATGCGAAGCAGCACGGGGGATGCACACCGCGTTTGCATCGGTTTGGCTAGGTGTCGCGTTTGCATCGGTTTGACGCTAGCAGACGCTGCCTGCGTCAGCATTGTCTCTCGCGGGCGAGGGCGCGTTCTCGTTCCTTGCGAAGAGCGTTTCCATAGTCAACACGGGCCTTTCTGAGAGGAGAGGAGCAATGCCGAGAGGAGATGAGACAAGGAGAACAGGGGGAGGAGGATGCGCATGCGCAGTGCGGGTGTGGACGCCACATGGCGGATGGATGGATGGAGGGAGGGAGTGACATAGCCCCGACCATAAGCTGCTTAGCATCTAAAAAGAGAACACATGTTGGAGTGGAATGTGCTTCAAAAAAGAGTTCTTCTAATCCCTAGGAAAAGATGTAAGTTTGCCCATGCTTTCATTAGTGCCCGACGTGGCGGTATTGAATTTGTACATGAGCCAGGACTCACGAATTTCGTGGTAATGGTGAGTCCGAAAACCTGAGTCTAATATATAGTTGCTTCTAAGTCATTGAAAGAGTGACCAGGAAGGTGAACATGTTTGGATAGGGGGAGGTTTAAGGAACTTTTTGCATGTCCCCTGTGATTATTGAAATGAATCCGAAAAGGTGTTTCCGTCTGACCGATTAACTTAACTGCATTTAGTACATTTGAGTAAGTATACCACTATCGTAGTGTCACAGGTAAGGTCACCCTTGATTTCAATAAAACAGCCGGATGCCGTGCTCGTCGCTTTTTTTGTGGTTCTCACGTAAGGGAATATCTGCCAGCGTGTACACCAGGCGCAGCCAGTCCCACGGCTCGGGTTCAAGGTTGACTTCGTTAGGATGTCGCGTAATGTAGTATTGTGTATACGACGAGAGGTGATGCTTCAAACAAATGCTTCCGCTGATCACTTTGACTTAAGATTGTTGGGTTGTTTTCTAACAATATAAGATATGTTTAGAACCGACGCAGAGAGAGCGAGGCTTAGGTTAGTGCGATTTTCCATGACAGACGACTGATTTTTATGTATTTTCGTGCGGTCAAGCATGTTGGTTCTAGTTACAGCGTCTTCAATTATTCTTCCGCGCTATTTATATTAAGAAAGACGCTCTTCATTGGCGCGCAATTAGAATCAAAATCTTCCTTTTTTGAATATATTAGCTTCAATCGATGGGTTTGGCTGTATGGAACTCCCGTCTTGCAGTGCCTCACATGACTGCTATGAAAGTGTAAGCACTCGTAAGTGTAATTTTGGAAACTAATTTCTGATTAAACAGTGAGACGGTAACATCTAAAAAATTTATACTCTGTTCCGAGTACTTGTGTGAGAACGATATCGTGGGATGAATCGAATTAAAGTAAACAATGATCTTTAAAAGGTCGGTTTCCCCGTGGTGTCATATCACGAGGATGTCGCCAATGTAACGCTTATAGTACAGCGGGTTTAAGTTGCCCGAGGCGAGGAAGTCTTCTTCTAGCAAAGTCGTAAATATATTGGCATAATTGGGACCAATTCTCGCTGCCATGGATGTTCCACTCACTTGCAATTAATGGGCCCCATAAAATTCAAAGTTGTAAAATTTTAAGATCAACTCAAGAAATATCCGTAGCGTGTAGCAGTCAACAGATTCATCAAATCGCAACATTTCATAGGCTAATAAAGCCGCCAGAATTCAATCAGTGTAAGTGATGTTAGTATATAAGGAACTGACATCGAGAGTTAGAAGTAGAGAATTAGTGGGTATATGTTGGTACATGATGTCACATAAAAAATGGCTACTACCCTTTATGAAAGATGAAAAGGTGGATGAAATGTGGCGAATTATGTTATAAACGTACAGTGATATGTATTCAGTGATGGTCCCCATTCGTTATACAATGGGTCGAGTTGTAGATAAAATCTGTTAGCTACAGGAGTCAGTGGAATGTGACATACTGAGATTTTTTTGCCAATTATGTCGTCATTTATGAGCGCTTTTATTGTATGCCTAATCTCACGTTTGAAGTGTTCGGTAAAGTCGCCATTGAGTACATCGTAAAATGAAGGATCAGATAGTTGTCTGTGGGCTTTTTTCACGTAGTTGTCTTTGGCCATTATAACTACAGCATCTGCTTTGTAGGCGGGTTTAATTACAAAGTCATGTCTGTCACTCAAATCATCCAGTGCCGTATTTGCCGCAATATAAGTGTTCTGGAAAATACGCCTTTGTTGATCATACGCCTGTAGGATATCACGATGAAAGGCTTTAGTATACAAAATCCTAGTGCTGGCGGCGGAAGATTCACACGATTAACAACGCAATACAGCTTTACGGTGGACCGGCCTTCATCAGAGTCTCATGAGGGCCGGACCACGGACGCAACGTTAGTAAAGCTAAATTGTTTGGTTAATCGTGTAAATCTCTCTCTCTCTCTCTCTCTCTCTCTCTATATATATATATATATATATATATATATATATATATACATATATATATAGAGAGAGAGAGAGAGAGAGAGACAGAGAGAGAGAGATTTTACACGATTAACCAAACAATTTAGCTTTACTAACGTTGCGTCCGGTGGTCCCACTGGATAAACCAAGATCGAACAGCCAAATTTCTCCTTCTACTTTATTCATTCAGTCATCCATACGACTTTGCTGATGACAAGTCTCTGTTTTTGTCAACGATAGGTGGACAGACCACCTTTTAAACCTGAGCTTCCTTGCTGCGCGCAGGACGAAGAAATGTGGAATCTGCTAAACACCACCGACGCCACCACCAGAGCATGCATTGCTCACGCGGCAAATAGTCTATGCGACAACCACACTGTCATGTGCGACGTCCAGCGTATCATTCCTCAATTTATGAAGAAGAACCGGTCGCTGGTTATTCGTGAACATAAGCAAGTACATGTCGTTCTGCAGAACAGTTTAGAAACCGTAGGTATAGATGTTTTTGCACCCTTTCAGAAAAATCAGCTGAGGTGTATTTATTGTTGTGAACATCGAGAGAATCGAAAGAGCGCTAAAACCGAGGTGTTTAAAGTGCGGCATAGAAATGACGTGTTCCCTTTTCGGGGTGAGTGTAGAAAATGCGTGACAGCTGCCATAAACACGTTGCGTCAGCGTGGCTGCATGCACGGGTTCGCTGTGCAATCAAAGAGTCTCAGCGGGAAAGCAGGCAACTAATTTGTCACTGTACAATGAGCGGCGATAACTGAACATTCGTTCTTCCTATGACGCCCCGGCAGTTCCCCGTCGATTATTGCATGTATCAGCATAAAGGAAACGCGCTACGCGGCGGGCGTGAGATGAATGGCGTGCATTTCAACTGAGACAGTTTTATGGCACTGCTGTGTGTGCACGTAAGCGTGCGAGACAGCCAGCCAGTGTAGCGATTACACTGACTTAACTAGCAGGATGTCAGGGACTGGTAATTGTGCCTTTCTCAGCAAGATTCTAACCGATGCTCACTTTGTCTTCTGCACGTTTGCACATTCGTGTTTGTAATTGAGTGTGCGTGATAGCTGGGACATCTTGGAGGCAATAGGCGAGGGCACACACACACGCACACACACACACACACACACACACACACACACACACACACACACACACACACACACGCACGCACGCACGCACGCACACGCACACACACACACACACACACACACAGATCAACTACGCAAAATAAACCACGCGTGTGGTTTATTTTCTGTGCGCGGACTACACACGTGAGCGTAAAAACATAGCGGTGCAGAATGGTAGCGCTGCTGCGCTATTTGTCAGCAGCGCTGAATGGTAGAACGTCACTTATAGGCATGGGACTCACACGACAGTGCTGCGAACTCTTATCCACCCTTGGTCTAAGCTTTCGTCTGCAATGCTCGTACTGTGCATGCCGAGGAATTTGTTGCGCATTGGTCTCCCTTTGTGGTTTTCATTTCGTTTTCGCATCTCCCTCTCCCTCTTTCCTGCACTGTATGTTCGGGATACCTTGGAACAAGTCCTTTCAAGACTTCATCAACCATCATGAATTCTAACCCATTTTCTTTCTATTACAGACTCAAAAGTAGTTCACGGTTGGGACCGTCTTTGAATGCTCGATAAACAGTGCTATGTGTGATCGCACGTCGGTTCTTCTCACTCGCCGGATTTATTTCCTTCTTCGTTCAGTTATTTATTATTTGCCCCCTTTGTTTCTCCCCCATTGTAGGGCAGCACAACATGGGCAGCCTGGCTACCCTCTCTGCATTTCCAATGCCTTTCTCACCATCTATTGTGGTGTGCATTTTTAAGTTTACACGAATAGCAACAGTACTCCTGGAACGACTGAGCTTTTGCAACGAACCATATGTTACTGAGCACACGGGCAAAGATAACACGGCGAGCGTTTACAATAAAACTTTGCGTATACCACACTAGATTCCAACACGTATCAATGCACAAGTGCACACTTTCATTCCGAACTCGCTAAACGCATTCTTTTTGCGGAACAATTGAGCTTGGAAACAGGGTCCAAGCTCTTGTGCGGCACGCACACTCTGTTATAGCGTCGTCGTCTTTTCATTGTGCATCTCTCGGCCACACCAGGCGAGAGGTACTGGATGCGCCGCGCCTTGGGAGCCCTTCGAATGCAATGGTCGAGCCGACGTTTCGTTATCACAGGCTAGGTTCGCGCACTGAAGACGAAGGCGTGAGCCATCGATGACGATTATGTATAGATAAGGGCGTTTAGGCGCATATAAATGCTCACATGATCTATATATCTATATCCGCATACCTATGGATAATTTTACCTGAGAGTCATGGCCCGCACCGTGTCGAACTTTTACACGAAAGATTTCCCAGTTTTGGTGTGCCGCGACTTCAGGTTAACAAGTCCATAACACGTCGGATGCATACGTACCATTGTTTTCACGGTATTGGTTCACTGCAGTATCATTAATTTAGTTGCAACATGTACAAAACCGTAAATTTAGCAGACCGAGATGGGGGTACCGAAACGCATGCGTAAAATATTTTGTGTACGTACATACCCATAAATAATATAGAGTTTTGCTCCTTTCACAAATTTCTCATCACCTTCGAATTATCGGGTTACGGACGTTACGGAAGCGATATACAGGAGCGGCTATCGGCGGTGCCACCTGGCAAGGCAAGTACTGACTAGGCAAAAAGGGCAGTATTTTCCCAGTCACAAACTGTGTTCTATAGTTCCATTGTAGTGTAGATTCTGTCAGTGTTGTAATTCCGAACGCGTTGTTTTTCTTAATGTTTTTTACGGCAAGAACACTTCTCGATGACAAAAAAGAAAAAAAATGTCTGTAAACTTGTTTAGGCAGTCTCCTCAGAAGTAACAAATTTTTCGTCGTAGTCCTCGCTAAGTTGCTTTATTATTTTTTTTGGTCACACTACTCATTTGGAAAGGGGTTCATATTTTTTAATTTCTTTAAGAATACAGCAGACTCCCGTGACCTCAACTAGGAGTAGACGAAAAGAGGAAAAAAAGTAAATCACAACAGCGCATCAACAGAGGCAGTGAGGACCACATGCAAGAAATCAGGGCATGACACGCTCCAATTCAACCAATACAAGAATGCAAGTACACCAAGCTTAGCCCCGCCACGGTGGTCTAATTGCTATGGTACTCGGCTGCTGATCCGATGGTCGCGGGATCGAATCTCGGCCGCGGCGGCTGCATTTCGATGGAGGCGAAATGTTGAGGCCCGTGTGCTGTGCGTTGTCAGTGCACGCTAAAGAACCCCAGGTGGTCGAAATTTCCGGAGCCGTCCACTACGGCGTCTTTCATAATCAGAGCGTGGTTTTAGGATGCAAAACCCCAGGAATCAAATCATCACCAAGCTTAACCCTCGCGTTTTCCTCGTGTTTGTAACGATGAGTTCAACACTGGTAGTATTGATCAAGATCAGGAGGCTCAGCGGCAGTACAGTACTATAGGCGTGACGAATAACCGTATTTACAAGTTCTATTCATTTGTCTTCGGTTCACAGCAAACTGAAGCGCACGCCTGCTCTCTCGTGTACTCCCGCTACGGAATTGTATAAACGCGTAGTTCGTGGCCCTGATCTCGAAGGCCTTTTAGTCGGATACAACGCGAGTGCGCAGTGAAGCCCCTCCAACGTCCTCATAACCACTAGACGCAGTGTTCCTTCGCGAAGATGCAAATAGTTCATACTTCGAACTTTCTACGTAACGTAACCGAAATAAAGCAATAACACCGAGACAAAATTATAAGCACATAAATATATGTTTCCATTCATTTTTTTGAGCGGAACGCGGAAAACATAAGTCTATCGAACTGAACCGAAACACTTGTAACGCAAAAATCAGGCCCAAACCAGCCGTTGTGATCCGCCCAGCTGGCAGTGAAGTTGGATGGATAAGAAAGAGATCAAAAGCGAAATGAACTGCACCGCGGCTTTTTGAAGAGGGAAACATTCGAATTCCATACATTCTTTTTTCGTTTATGCTGCACACCTAACCGGTTTTACAATGAAGGTAAAGTATGAAAAGCAACAAGCGCTCTCAAAGTTGTGGGTAGTAAGGACGATGCCATTTTGAAAAGGTAGCGAAATGTTGGTTTCGTTTGGTTCTGTGGTTCATCGGCGGAGGAACACGAACTCACGCGGTCCGTGTTTATTTGTTTATAACTGCTGTTTCGTTTCTTTGTTTTCTTTTTAAATGTCGTATTCTATTATAACTGGCTTGGGCCGAAAGTATACTTGTGACTGTAGCCTAAGCGTTATGGCAATCAGATTACGTACAGAGAAACCGACGTGCAACTCCGAGCAAGGCCTCGATGAGGCTAATAAATAGATCTTTATTGCTTAACAATAAAATCGATTGATATATAGGAAAAGTCGTTCGTTGAGCAATGTATCTATTGAGCGCGCACGACGCCGCGAATGAAGGCCAAACTGAAAGGAAGGTGAGATACGAACGCGAGGTTGCAAACGAGGTGTACAAGGGAAGCAATGAGGAAAAAAGTAAAGTTGTTCCAAAAGATTTAAACTTCGGCCTCTTGTGCCAATAGCCAAAGCTCTAATAACTATGTTGCAGGCCTGCACCACCTGAGGCGGTGCTGTTGACTACCCTTGCATACCACTAAACAGACTTTTGGCTTTCTGTAAGCGTGAGCATTTCGACAACATCTCAGCAGCGAACGGTCAGGGAAGTTCTGTTCACTGAGAAAGCTTCGTTTTGAAAATGTTTGGTGAAACTATCACCTTCGCCAGGACGACTCCAGAAATGTTAGGTGACACTCAGAGCTTTAGTGTTGAAGTTCCCGAACGCTCGGAGCCCCGAATTATTGCCTTATTTCGCTTCCTGCCTGCTTCTTTTTGTTCACCAGACGCCCACAAAAAGAGCATTGAAGAACCCAAAAATACGCTTATGCACCACGCCGCTTGGGGACCCAGTTATAAAATTCCCTGCTATCTCGCCTCGAGAGCGAGCACCGAAGTGTTCTGCATCTGCGAGGCCACACGCACTTTTGGCAGTGTCACTAACAGCACCATGCAACCACGGAAAGGGCGAAAGAGGAATCCCGTTACACACATGAGGTTTCATAAGCTGCATATTTCAGCACTGGTAATTGGTTGTGTCGATACGTTGCTGCAGTGAGGATGGCACCACTGCTCTCCACAATCATCATGACATGGGTAACACTGAATTTTCTTTCCGTCTTTATTACATACTGTGGTTGCCATTGGCGATGAGTAAGTGGGCTGACCATAGTAATATACAGGCTGCCCCAGGTAACTCGGGCTAGGGTAATAAAAAAAAATGAAGACAAAATTCGAGCCTGTTCTTCGCCGTGCCCGCTTTGGCGGTCTATAGTAGCTCTGGCACCAGGCTGCTGATCAGAAGGTCGCGGGATCGAAATCCGAACGCGGCAGCTGCATTTCGTTGGAGGCGAAATCCTGAAGCCCGTGTACTGTGCGATGTAAGCGCACTTTAAAAAAACCCCAAGTGGTCGAACTTTCCGGTGCCCTCCACTACAGTGTCTCTCATATTTATATCTGGTTTCGGGACGCAAACGCCAGAAATCAATCATGTTCCACGCCGAAACGCCGTGAAAGCCGTCGGAACAGTGTAGCTGTTCTGTTACCGTTAATCATGACGTAACTGAGAAGGGCGTCAAACAGTGTTCCTACGGATACATGGATTGAACCCGCAACATCGACTCAAGCCTTTTATAAACCCTGTCGCACATTGGCTATCGCATAATCGCTATCACGTGGCAGGGTCAGCTCTTCCCTCCTGTGTGACAAGCACTATACGAGGTCATCGCGCGCAAGGCGCAGCCTCGACGTAGTGCAGCTCCGCTGTTAACGGAGTTACGACGATGAGACAAACGGTGTCTTACGTTACCAGCTCGCGTAAACCGAAGGAATTCTTTTGCCGGGCTTACAAACTTTGGTGTCCGCAGAAAACCGTCTCGGAGCACCTCGCGTTGCCTAGCAACCCTAATATCACAGCTGCGCCGCACCTGCATAGCAAGACACGACTCCGCATCACAGCCGCCGGCTGCGCATGCACTGTGATGTCGCCTCGTTGCACCTACGCTTCGGCCAGTCCACGAGCCTTGACACTGCACGCAACAGTTCCTACCGTGCGTTGCTTGGTTTGGAGCTAATTAAGTAAGCAAAACCTAATCAAGCTAAGTCTAATTAAGTAACATCTAATTAAGATATTATTAATCAGCCAAGCGCAATTATGTTAATATAATCAAGTTAGTCGTGATTAGGCTATAAATAAGCGAAGCTTAATTTCGGAATGCTAATTACGCCTACAATAATTAAGGTGTGATTAAGTGAGCCAAATATGATGAAGTCGCGTATAATCAAACGGAGACGGATTAAACCAAGTATGGTAAGATGAGCCTAATTACGTCAAGTGTCATAAATTTGACTAACCTAAATATGCCAGTACTAATTATGCCAAGCCTAATAAGTTAAGATTAGTTGAGGCCCAGTTGAACTAAGAGCTGCATAGGCTGCCAGTGAGACCTAGTAATACCTAGCCAGACCGAGCAGGGCCAAGTAACACCTAGCAAAATCATGTCAAACTTGAAATCGCCCTGTTATGCTGCTACAAACCACCTTGCGCGACTTACTGCAAGCTACGGCATTTTTAAGCATCAAATCATTAGCAAATATTCCTTATCCAGGTTGCTAAGTGCCCGTGTAATAGCCTAAGCACGTATTTAAATTATGCATCAGATTATAAAACAAAATTAATCTGCCTCGCCCCATATTTTTAATTCATATTCACCGCGTTTAGAAATTGCGGAAATAAACGCAACTACCTTGGGAAATAGAAAAGATGACCAAAATATTGTGGGTAGCTTTCACAAGGAACGTGAGGCTAGGTCACAGAGGAGCTGCTTGCCTTCCCCTTCTCCTTTCCCTCCTCCTCACCCTTACTCGCGTTCCGCAGCTCTTTGCTATACCGCACTATACATGGCTACGCTATGATTTACCATCCTCCACATTTCTCTCTTCTTCACCCTCACATCTCTCCCCCCTTTCCCATCCCTTTGCTATCCTACACTATATATATATATATATATATATATATATATATTGAGAGAGAGGTAAGGAAAGGCAGGGAGGTTAACCAAACGCGTGTCCGGTTTGCTACCCTGCGCTATACTATATAAGGCTATACTATGATCTACTCTCTGCCCTCCCTCATCCCCCCTGCTCAGCCTCACTTCCATTTACCACCTCCTCGCTGTACCACAGCATACATTAACATGCTTTGCTATTCAATTCACCATTTATAGGGGCTTTTTTCCGAAAGAGCGTCTGCCGCTGGCGTTGACATTGATAGAACTCCTGCCTGCCACGCAGTCGGCCGGGGTTCGACCACCGCTTGAGCCCAGTTGTCGTCCTTGCGATGTTGATAGAAAGGACTGGAAGGAATCGTGAAGTATGTTCTGATCGTAAAGTATGTTGCTGCTAAAGCGTTCTGATCTAGTTGCGCGAAATGTCAGCTAGAAGAGCTTCGCTGTTAAGAAGGATATAGCCAGCGGGAAACATTTGACCAGGGCATATTTGAGCTTCGTGCGAAATTTTCATGGAAGCTTTGGAAGCTTAGTCAAGTGCGCAGGTACTAAATAAGTCAGATAATTAATTTTGTCAATAACACCAAGTGGTAGAAGGAAATTTTACCGGTACGCGCAAGACGATGACTGGTGAAGGCTGTTGGTGCCGCGGTCGTATCTCTCGTTTTCTTTTTTTTTTCATTTGCTTAGCCTGAGTTAGCCGATGAAAGTGAACTGCATAAACGCAGTGCCATTCGTAATGATTGGTTCACTCCGCTAATTCTTTACTTTCCCCGGGTTCAGCTCAGCAATAACAAGGGTGATGAGCTGTTTTTATAATTTACTAAGTGAAATGAAGAAGCAATATCACTGCGATATATGTACTCTATTATCTCTTCCCTGAATCCTTATATTACACCCCCCCCCTTACTTCCCCAAAAGTAGAGGAACTGTTTAAGTGCACCCAACACCAACGTGGCGTGTCCACTTATGGATGGCCACTTATCCCGTACATCTCATTTATTCTCTGCCGTAGACGGTATTCAATAACCATTTAGGACCAAATAAGTTTATACCACAAGAGGAAGAGCAACACATTCTTCGCGTTAATTTATGCTGTCGTCGCTCGCGTGACCTGTCCCACTCGAGTCCTGAGCTCTTCATATAGCTCAGCAAGTCGCTGTGAAGGGACAGCGGGCGTCACCAACACGACACCGCTGCCTCTCTAATGTCACGCCAGGCCATGATTGATTCCACTGCCTCATGGCGTCCTAAGTCCCGCACCCAGCCCGGGATTTCTCCTTGCACTCGCTGCACCGAAATCAGGTTGAAGGTCTTGACCTATCTCTGTAGGTAGCGCCCTCCTTTTGCTGCTTTGTCTTTGGAGCGAAACGTTATGACGCAGGAAGCGCCCAGCTGTTGAGCAGAGTCGACGCCTAAAGGCGGTGTGGCGCTCGCGGTTCCTGTAGGCTGTGGGACCACCGCCGATAGTTTCTCAAGCAAGGCAGGCCCGACTTGTGGGCCTTTTGTTGATTCTCTCGAGGGAGGCTTCGCTGTCGGGGAGACAAACTGTGCGTATAATTGATTGCAGCGTTTCGGTAGTTCTGGAAGCTTCTTCTCTCAAATAACTGGCAGCGCGCCGCCAATGGCTGTGTATGCCAGCCTGCTTCAGCCAAGAAGTGCGGTGATCGCAGGCATCGAGTAGAAGGGGGCTTAAGAAGGCGACGCTTCCCGGCTCGGTCCGCGGAAACTTTGCCTCTGGCTGGTTCCCCTTCCTTTCTTCGTGACCAGCGGTCGTTTATCAGTTTGGCAGCACTCCGCTTAATGACCATCCACGGGCTCAGTGAACGCCGCAACAAGGCTCCTCTGTGGCACCCCCCCCCCCCCCAAAAAAAAAAAAGAAAAAGAAAACACCCTCACTGGGGAATGTTGATGAAGAAGGCGTGAAAATTTGGCAGCGCGCAAGAAAAAAAAAAGACTCGACAAAAAGCTCCGAACATGCCTCGTCTTTTCAAGCTGCAGGCTGCGTGCGTAACTGAGATGAAAGAAAAATTACACTCGATATACGTGTGATATGTAAATCAAGATGTGTCGTAGCAAACGATTCCAACTGCCACCACTCCTACACGCACATGCAAGGTAAAATTTATAAAGAAAGGTAGTTATCGAACCCTAAATAAGAACAACGCATAGTGTGTCTTACATTCGCTACATTGGTCCAGTACTGAAGGTCGTAAGGCTCCTGAGACTAGATGGGAACGAAAAACTTGTCACATGGCAATCCCGGCTTCTATATGAATGCGGCTGAGACCACTGCTTTATGTTTGGGAAGCTGCTAGACAAAAGAGCAAAGCTGTTGCGCAAGGGAGGCTCGTGACTTCTGTGCGCTGTGGAAGGTGATTTAGACCGGCTAGTCACAAGATATATCCTCGCTTAGCCAACACAACTGCGCAACCAGTCCTTGCGAAGTAACGAACTGGTGATATAAGATACTCATGAAGCCCTTTGTTTTTTGTCATGGCTTGAGGCAAGTCCAGTGCTGTTCTGAAGATTGTGCAACAAAGTGCCGTTAGCGTATAGTGTTGAGGTTGAAAGAGGAGGAGAAAAAAAGAGCATGGATGGGAAGGCAACGAGACGCGTGTCCGCTTTGTTACAGTAACTAGTCTGAAAAAATGTTTATTTATTTATTTATTTATTTATTTTATGTAGTTACTTAAGCACACTGCAGGCCTCAGATGGCTCATTCTAGAGAGGAAAGGCAAATACGAAAAGGTAGAAAGGGAATATATAATTGGTAATTCCATAAGTTCCCGGCCTGACATCGAAGGCTGACAGATATTTCAAACCCTCCGCCTCAGACACACAGCGCCACCTCCCAGGGCGCCAGCGTACTAGTTTCAACTGTGGGCGCGCATTCTTCGTAGCGTGCGCTGGCCTGACATACACGAGGCACGCTAACAGGCGAGAATGTTAAAAAATAGAGTATCGAACCGCGATACAGTTCCTTACCCAGCAAGAGGTTTCCCCAAGTGTTATCAAATAACGTTCGTAGAATGTTCGCCTTCGCATTCCACCATGGAGCACTGGGTAAAACAGTACCGCCTGGTTACAGAGGGCATTGAAGACGAGCCACGTAGTGGTCGGCCTGTGAAGGTGACAAGAGCAGAAACGGTCACCCTCGTTGAGAAGGAAGCGCTTAACGACAGGAGGCTGAAGCTGTAAGAAATCATGTTGGGGAGCGAAGGAGGTGTTATCGAGGTTTAAAACTCGCGGCTGTCCATTGCGCCTACAGTCACTCACTGAGAGGGGCTACAGTGAGGAGCTTTCCACCTGGCTGAGCTGTTATCTTTTGTAGAGTGTGTCCGGGCACACCGCCAGAACAAGTATCTTAACTTGGCTATTTCCCCGCGTATGCGGCAAGAGCTGACGGTCTAAGTATCTGAGTAGATCGTGGGTAAAAGAAGCGGGTGTGTTAGAAAAAACTAGCCACGCGGAGTCTCTATGTATGCCCCAACGTAGCGCCTGTTTAATTCTTTTTTTATTGGTATTTCCCCCTCACATTGTTACAAAATACATGCACTGCAAATTGTGGCCTTTAGGTTTGTCTTTTTATATCTATTCATGTTATAGGCCTCTGTTTTCTAGCTTACTCGATTTTAGGTTCACAATTTTATTTATTTATTTATTTATTTATTTATTTATTTATTTATTTATTTATTTTTGTGCGTTCAATTAAATACATCCCTGTATGTTCGCCTCATGCAATGTCCACGTGCCCTTAACGTACAGTAAGATGTCTCTAACTGGCGCCAGCTGACGAAAGAAGGCAGCGTGAGTTTACCACCGAAGATGGCTGACTTCGTTAGATCGCACCCGCCAGATGATTACAAATAATAAATAGCAAGCAAAGAAGCTCAGTGGAGGATGGAGGCTTGAATCGGTGAACATATCGCTAAAAACGATGCAGAAGAGGAAACGTCGCAGGCGCCAACGTTTCGACAAGTGGACTTGTCTTCGTCAGGACGGAATAGCAAGGAATATCACAAAACTTGACATATCCGGAAAATGTTAATTGATACTTTAGAAATATCTATGGCAATCTGCATTTTTTTTCGCAAGAAAGCTAATGAAGAAAAATGGAAATTAATCAACGTCAATTTAATCATTAAGGATTATATTGGTCTTTATTTCATCATTACGAAGATGATAGAAAGGCTGCCAGTAAAAGTTGTTCTCTTTAGAGGTCGCTTGACAAAGGTACACATCTACTTTTGCGTGGTACGGTCAGCAGTGGCGTTTTGAACATAAAATTTTGTTTGTCTCGTGAAGAATCACACATGTCATCGCGAACGCTGCTGTGGCTAAAATACCACATGGCAGTTCCATAGCCAAGAAGCACCGAAAGTGTCAAAGTTATGTTAATCTTACGGAGGTTCTATATTTTATCTAAAAACAATTTAAAAAATAGGAATGGCTCAGGACTCTTTTGTAATGTCAGCACTAGACACAACGTATTGATAACAATGAAAGCTTGCAACGGTAGAGCCATTAAGTTGATTCTAAATTCAAGCGATGAGTCTAAGGACTTGTATGTGTAGTGGTCCGTGTGCTTTTCAAAGTGTTTCTCCTTGCAGGCTGAAGTATAGTGGAAACAGTTCTCCACATCCCGCACTCTCGTCAGTAGGCCCTGCAGTATCGTAGTATGTTTCTCTGTCTTTTCTTTCTTCGTTCTTCTGTTCTTTTTTTTTGCGATACACTGATAACGAGATGCGTTAAAGACGACGCTGACAGCACGGCGAGAGCAGAAACCTGGAAGTGCATACAAAAAGCGTACAAAAAATCTACGTGCTCTTTCAGTGTTCATTCCCTCCGAGATAACATTCCTTCCTAGATATACTTTGGTTTTTCGGCGTTATGTAGTTTGCACTTGAAATGCCGAATAATGTGATGTTGAACCTTGAAGAAGGAAAAAAATTGCGTCTTGAATGGCCCCGATGAAATGCGAAGGAAAAAGTTCTATTTCCAATGGGTGGCAAAATTTGCAAGTAAGATTCTGCTTCAATTAATTCACGGCTGCACAAAGAAGGATATTGGCATTTCGGGACCTCTGCCTGGCGTGAGCTATTTTAGAGCCGAGCGATTATAGCTGTTCGGGAGACTTCGTAACTGTATGCTTTCGGCTGCCACTGCCGCAATTTCGTTGGGCGGTTGGAATTTTCTTCGTTGCTTGAGTGATTGGCTGGTTCAGTAATTAACGACGAAGATAACGTGCAGAGAATCCGTCCTCTACTGTGGTGACATACTGGAGACCTTGACGTAACTACTGCTTTCTATAGCCTATGAATTGCTGCACGTCGCCTGCTGCTGTTCATACGACCATAACTCGGTCTTAAAATTGCAGTCAACACATAAAAACGCATCCAGTCTTACTAATCGCTTTCTATGCAGCAAAAGGAGTCGACGCTGACAAGCTGCGTCGCTGCCCTCTCAGCAACTGAAATCTTTTAACCGCGGCGCATGCAGGCAGCGTCTCCCAGGCATTGCGCGCACGCGCTCTGTCGGGGCAGAACCCGGTGCAAACACACACGACAGCTGTCATCCATTGTTTGCAACATGTATTGCGTTAAGACTCCATAAGCAAGAAGTCCTGATAAAAATTTATTTATAGCGTTTTATCTGTTGTCATTGCATGATTGGACAATCTGACCGGTAAGCGTTCCGTTCGAATAATGAAACCAAGTAAATTAGGTAGTTTAAAAATTGGTTGTCGGTCCCTTTAAATATTTTATGAGAAAACCGCTAGCCAAATGAGCAGCACTGATGCTGCATTTTAACGATTAATGCGCGTTTTAATGATAGTAGCAAGTACAATCTTGATCAGTGCCTCCTTTACTAGATGCCAGACGCGTCGCTCGCTTTCCCATTGCGGCTGCGCGAAACGTGAGCCAAAATCCGTGAGTCGGCGCTCGTTGCCCATGACACTTCCGGCGGAAGCAGAACATGTTTCTCCGAATTTCTTACCATAAATCACTATTTCGTTTCCTTATTCGAACACAAAACAAAAGATATTACAGAGACTGTTGTCTGCTTGGCAAAAGTTGCGCCATGTGCCGTGCTTGACACCTCCGAGACAGCAGTTAGTGTTACGGTAATCTCAGAGGCAATGCTGAACGTTGCATGCTTGCGCCAGACGCGGCGCTCGTTGCCTTTCACGGATAAGAAAAGAGGGAGAGGGCTCGGAGCACACTTTTCGGACCACGCGACTAGCATCTAGTAAAGGAGGCATTGTCTTTCTTGATCTAACTATTTTTGCCCGGGTGATGCGAATTCGCGACACACTATTTGTGAGCTGCTGTATCGTGCTAGGTCCCACTAACAATTGCCCACGCTTAAGCAATGTTAGCTCTACGCTAACTACACTGGAGTCCAGGAAAAAATAAGAGTCCCGCGAACGTATGTGTTACGCCGGGAGCAGTGGGCTGCTGAGGCGGCGCCCCTTTCAGGCATCCAGACGCGTCGCTAGCTTGTGCCGACAAGAGCTCAAGCTCTCCGCATGGATGTCGTTTTCGGCGCGGCGTAAGTGGAAGAATTTTGCCCGTTTTTCAAATGGATATAAGAAGCGCAACCACGCATTCTTTGTTCACTGAGCAATCAGCGCGGTTGAGACGTCATTGATTTCAGGTACCAATGTCAGAAAGAGCTTACTATTTCGAAGAGATTCACCAGTTCTCCAACGTCTTTATAGAGCTTGATCCGGGCACTTTAAAGGGAAACTCTGGCGGTTTTTCACCATGTCTGATATCAATGTTTTCCAGTGGTGTTGATAGTTCTGTAACAGGCAGGGTAGTTGATTTTGCTCAGAAACCCACCAATAATCTTAAATAACCAACTGAACAATGTGTTCAAACCGAAACCGAAGCAGGTAGATGCTTCTTGCAGCGTATGCGGTGACGTCACAAGTGTCCCCCGCCGTCAGAAATATGGAGCTGGTGCCAGAAAAAAGAAAGTGGCGCTGTCATCCGACTATATATATTGATCCATATGTCAACTTTGAACTTGACAGCGTCAATTTGAGCACTTAAGTACCACCGTATTGCTCTTGACAGCCCGCCTGCTCGGGTAGGCAGTGTAGACACTGATGACGTCAAAAACACAGGGTGATTTTAAAATTTGTTTTGAGGAAAACTAAATGACTTGCAATGGCCTGGCTTGGCATATATGTTTACAGTGACGATGAGAACATATGCTGAAAATTTCATTGACATCCGTGGACACTGAAAATCGCCGGAGTTGCTCTTTGACGTGAATGTGTGAGCGTCTCCACGTCGTGTCCCATGGGAAACTGGGCAGTGCCTCAGATGAAGGGGAGGTCATCATCAGCCACACCCCTCTGTGCTTCCGCCAATCACCATGCCTCAAAACAAATTTCCCATAACAGGAGCGAGTGTCTCCGTTATAAGCTTCGATTTCAGAAGCCGACTCGGCCGAACAATGATGTCTCGATGAGACTACGCTGCGAACTTTCTTGCTGCGAGTGAAGATTTGATGAGGGCAGCGCAAGCTTTCGTCTATCTGGCAAAATGTATAAGCACCGAATTTGCAGCGGTTGCCCTATCCGTTTACGCTTAACGTAACTCTTGGCATGACTTGACTTGCCGTGTACGGTTGAAATGTTCACAGCGGTGCAGGCGGAACTTTGAGTGTGGTGTGCGTCTCCTTCTATACGTGTAGCGTCTTAATTTGCGCTCCCAGTTTTCGAAATTGTGGTGAGGCTCATGACCAAACTGCTGCAGTGACACCAACACCAGCGGTCTTTGAAGATGTCGTCTTACGGGCATGCTCCTTCAGGGTTTGGTAGTTTGTTCGTGGCACCCAGGCCGATACGTTTGGTGCTGTCATTGAGTAAGTCACTTCGATCGTCGCAGTGTGTGCCTGAAGATACGCCCTTTCTGTGCCTTGTGGGATAACTACACACTTGGTGTCAACTTTATCTCCCGACTCTGTTGTACTACCCGGCGACATGTGGTATGTACATTTTGAGTGATACGCTAGTTTTTACATCTACATTGTCGCTGACGACACACAGCAAAACAGCACAACCCTTAACGTTGGGCTATTCCGCCTTTTTCGACACACAGCACAAATAGCACCACTTTAGGGTTGGGTTATTTGTACTAAAGGTTGTGCTATGAGGTTGGTTGACTAGCTTCGCTAGTCAACCAACGTCATAGCAGTCAACCAACGCAGCAGCAGTCGGCTCATACGGGAGGGGGAGGCACATTCATAATGCTTTGTGCCTCGGCGAAGCTCGGCCCATCCACGATATTGAATGTGCCTCAGAATCGCCTTTTATCCCTTTGACTGGTTGATCGGCTCCTTGATTTTGGAGTTTGACGCCCCAAAATCATGATATCATTATGAGAGACGCCGTAGTGGAGGGCTCCGTAAATTTCTACCACCTGCGGTTCTTTAACGTGCACTCGCATCGCACAGTACGCGGGCCTCAACATTTCGCCTCCGTCGAAATGTAGTCGCCGTAGCCGGCATTCAATCCCGCGACCTGCAGATCAGCAGCCGAGTACTATAGCCACTAGACCACCGTTGCGGGGCAGCGCCTTCATTCGTAGAGGCCACGGAGAGGCTGAGCGGAAGTCGTTGCCGGAACTTTCCGGCCAAGAAAACGCAGCCGTCTATTCCAGCATAAGGGGCAAGTAGTAATCGGATCTCACTGTGCTGCTACATCCAACGAAAATTCAATATCGCGGTTTCGCACGCTTAAAAACTCGTCTGGACAGCAGCTGCAAGAGGCGTAACGCTTCGTAACCTAACCTTACACCGAACATTGCTCTGCAGCGACGCGCACTTGGAACCTGAGGTATACGTGTGCGACGAAACTGTGCGTTGCCAAGGAAATGCCAGTGCCGGATTTCTAAAATAAGCTTGCATTACAATACAATGCGCCGTATTATTTGTTTTTGTGAATATAAACGCACGTCAGATCTCGAAACCACTACTTTCCACCCCTCGTTTCTTCAGCCACAAGCGTCTGTGCACCCTTGGAAATTGCGTGTTTCATAAAAGCAAGGCACGGACATCTGAGCGGCGCGCCGCTACAGAAACAAACGAACAAATAAAATATAAGCTGATAGTGCATTTCAACCGCGTACAGCGAGAGGGCCGAAAGTATGCCATGCTCTTTTCGCTGCACACTGGCGGCTTATAATGCGTTGTGAGCGCAATATATTCTCCGTGGAAGCATTGTCGCGATTACGGCACGCATTTCTGTTTGTAAATTCTTTAATTCATTTCCATTTAGACATAGCGCCTTAATTCAGCTTTGAATCTTTTTTTTTGTGCTCGGTGATGAGTGTGCTATATACGGACAGATCCGACTCATTTTTTGTTTTGGGAATTTTCACCTCAAGCTACTGGTCTATCGCCGTCTTCTCGTTTTATTACTGTTCATGTATTTGCTTTCTTGTTTAATTATACGTACGCAAGCACTCAGCGCAACTGTTTCCGCTTTTATTGAACGCTACGTGTCTGTGCATTTGCGCACTTTGCCTTATTCACTGCAACATCGCGTTCCTCTATTGAGACTATCATACGATATTATGGGAAAGATGAGCAAAGATGAGCGTGATAGCCCACCAAGCGGGCAGCCCCAAGCAGCGTTCGTAAATGGGCTCCCGCCAACGAGCCTATTCAATAACTCGATTTTCGCAGTATTTTCACAAAGCGCAGTGATTGAGAAAAGCAGGAAGAACTAAAGGAAAAGAAGAGCACTAGGTGGGTAGGCAGGGGCGAAGGGCACACGTGGCATGCGGATGACGTCATCTAACTTGGCCCTGCGAATTTTGCACATAGGAGCCTATAAGTGCTTCTGCAGGTACAGAGTTGTGTGAGGCAGTCGAGATGCATCTGGCCACATGTTTGTTATGGTCATATAATGCTGTTGTAAGAAACTGCCGCCTAACGACGCAGTTGTCCTTGGAAGCGCGGCAGCGTCTTTGGCCTAGACTCTTAATATCCGGCTCATTTTATAAGCCATCGACGTAGCCCAACACAAGTTTTTACTCGCAGCGGTTTCGTCAGCAAGCAAATGCTTGATAGTCCATGCTCTCTTTCTCGCGTTTGACTGGCAAAATCACCAGCATATTGAAAGTAAATCACTTGTTGGTCCCGAAGTCTACGATATGTTACAGCGAAGGCAACTAACATGCACGGGAAAATGAGAACCGACGCTGAACGGCGCTTTTACGTACGCCGATCACAGATCTTAATAAATAAAACGCTGTGCTAAGTGCTAAGTGTGTCCCCCAAGGGAAGAAAAAAAACTTAAGGGAAATGTGGGGGTGGCTTCACCAGCCGAAGGTGTAACGGGCTTAAAGCTCATTATTGAAGTAAATAAAGAGGGGAAATATCCTAAAGAAGAGCATTAAAAAACAAATTATCTCAAAAAAAGGAAAATGAAGGTATTGGGAGGGTAGGCATAAAACGGAGTGTCTTCAAGAGGGTGCCAATTGAAGCTTCCCCCAGTATGTATCAGATATGATGTTCCAGCGGGAATGTTCCCAAGGGAGAGTTTATCGAGGGACTGAGGGAGTGCTAGTTCTTTGGTTTTTGGATGTGTGGTGATTGTTAGGTTGTGCTTTGCGTGATTAGAAGTGCTTTATTTTCACGGTTATAGACATGCCCGTATGTAAAAACCGTGCCATTGTTGGCTTACGTGGATGTCATGCATCATGCTTGTTAATAGAAGGAATCGGTTCGTTTGTGAAATTTGGAAGTGCTATTGGTGTTTTTGTTGTGACCAGAATGCATCTGGAGTGGTATATGCGTCATGTATAATGGTTGTGAGTTTTGTGAGTGTTGTGATGAGTTGCAAGAATGGCGCGTTTAGAAAAGCTTTATATAATGTAAGGATAGTGCAATGGTAGTACGTCGTTGGTATTGAGATAGTTCTTTAATGGCGTGACTATTAATAGGGCCAGGGGACATGAGTTAAAATAATGTTCTACGTTTGCGCATATTGAGCTACATTCACGGAAGTTTGTGGTGGCGATGTTGAAGCGGAATAGATGATATTGATAGTGTTCGTGGTCGGCTAGTAATATTGTTGTATGCTTGTTTGGTAGGAACCTGTTTGGAATGGCGTATACACTGGGGAGCCAATCGTGAAAGAGCTTTCTTGATCAACTGATTGCTAGTAATTGCTCCATAGAATTTTCATTGTTCTGTGCAGTTTTCTGCGGGTTGATCTTATTGAAATTTTCTTTATTCTCATCGTACCATGCGCAGCAGCGGCTGAACAGCAATATCAGATTTAATTCTAAATATTTTACTGTGGCTGGGAACGTTCAATAAGTGTATTTGGTAAGTGGGGTTTTTCTGTTCGTTTAATGTTGACAATTCGGCCATCAACGTCTTTCAATGAGTTAAATGAGGATAGTAATGATAAGCAATCGGTATAAATGCGTACTGGCCTCTGGTTTCCTATGTGTGGTAGGTATGCGAATGCTTCAGTTCTTGCAATGACCTCTTTCGAGTTGGTGCCGTGGTTGTTTACAATTGCAAATTTTTTACTGTGTGTATTTGAGAGTATGTGAAATGGCAAAAGCAGAACCTGACGCACTTCATCTAAATGTTCCATCTGTATAAATATGGACTGTGTTTCTTGTTGTATATTTGAATGCTGTAATAGAAGTGAGCTTGTGAAATGAGAATGTGTATTTCATTGCTGGGGTGATGAGTCCAAATGTAGTGCGGATATAGAATTTGGCTTGGGTGATATGCCGTTGTGTGGTAAAGGGTTAAGTGTTTTTATGTAAATAAGGGATATTCATCGTTTAGTCTGTCTGATTCCAGAGTTAATGGTGGACAGTTAGCAAGTATCTGTAGTGATGAAATACGGGCAGTATAAAATGCACCTATAAGTGCTCTTAGGAGGGATGGTTAGAGGGAAGTAACTCTATCTTTTAGGTAAGATGATGGATATGAGGGCCGCCAACATGGAGATGCATATGTAAGGGCTGGGAGGATCACCTGTCTCTATAAGCTATGTTGGTGGAGTTTAAGAAACGTTAAAAATCTGGTTGTGGAAGTTTCTGCTTTGTTTTAAAGGTGCGCGACGTAAGAGTGAAAGTTTAAAGTTGCTTTCGAAGAATGTAGCGAGCAGTTCGATTTCAGATTTCATTTTTAATAATTTTCCATTCCTTTTAATGCTTGGTTCTCGTTTAGAAGTTTCCTTGTGACCATTATTGAAGAACACGCAGTATTATTTTTCGGTGCTGATTGATAGCTTATGGCTGGTGGACCAGTCAACTGTTATTTCGAGGACGTTTTCCGATAGTGTTTGGAGTTTTAGATATGATGCTTCATGGACTAGTATTACAGTGTCGTCGGCGTAAGCTTGTATGTGTGAGTTTTGGGGAAGTGGGAGGTTGAGCAGGTCATGTATGATTATATTCCATAATAGTGGACTGACTGGCGATCCTTGTGGGCTTCCGATTGTTCGAGTTGCTGCGGCCATTTCTGAGTGGGTTTGGCATGTTAGTTTCCGATGCTGTAAAAAGGACTGCAGGAGTTGTAATAAGTTGGAAAAGCAGTTGTGTGTTTTTTTAAGGAAAACTATTATGGCATCGTGCCACACGCTGCCAAATTCACCTTTAATATCTAATGATAGGACAACAGCTGGTGTTTTGGTTCATTTTAAAGCGGTAAGTTTCTTGCGAAGATTTACTAGAGCCATTATTCAACTTTTGGAGTTTGTGAAGACACTGATTTGGGTGAATCAGGTTATTATTGTGTAGAAAGTAATAAACACGAGCCTTTAGAAAGCGTTCGAGTACCTTTCCAAAAAGCGAATTCATTACTACGGGAGGTAGGATGACGGTAAATTCTGTGGACGGCCGGGATTTAGGATGATTGTAATGTTACCTGCTTTTCAGGTTTATGGGATGCAACCAAATTGTCATGACGAATTAAATATAGTTCGGAAAAGCATGGGGTGGTACTGAAATAATTTTTGAATAAACTTTGGTGTGAATAAATTTTTGAATAAACTTGTGTGAGCAACCCAGGGGCTGCTCGGGAGTCGCCTAATGTAAGAGCGTGTCTAATTTCATTGTGAGTGAAAGGGCTGTCATCAGCTGCGTTTAAATAGGGACTTGTTGATATCAATCTTAAGTGACGGTGGTAACCTGTGTCCTCGATTATGGTGTCTGTGAAAATTAGTGTATGGAGTAGAAGATTTGCAGAACTGAGTGTTGAATTTGTTAATGCGCCGTCATCTTTTTGAAGAGGAGGAAGAAATCAGTGTGGGCGGTTTTTCTCGAATGCCAATTTAAATGGTTGTTCCAATAGGTTTCGTTTGGTTAGTTGATAAAATATGTCTTTTTTGCTGGCTTCTTTTTCTATTACGAATAGCATTTTGAAACGATTAGAATGCGTGGAAATATTGCTCGCAGTATTGAGTGCGGAGTAGGGCTCCTATGTTTTTTTTTTGGTATCGACGGCGAAATGCATGAATTTGTTTCCTTGTTTCTGTGAGGTCGGGTGTCCACGATGTATATACTTATTTTTGATTTAGTTTGCTGTAATGATCTGGAGTGCGTTTTTTTCCAGTTTCTTCTGCAGGGGGTAAAATTGGTTTAGTATGAGGTCTAAGATTGTGGGGTTGGACAAAGAGAAGCTAGCTAATTTTGAGAGCCATTGTGTATCTCTGATCGTGTCCAAGAGTTTCGCACGGCCGAAGTTCATGAGTTCTTTAGTGGTGAGTATTTGTGGTATAGATAATTTAAAAGTGATATATTTGTGGTTTCATAATGTGTCATTATCGATAACCTGCCATGTGGGTGATGTTGTTATTAACGTTGATGCGACTAATGTTAGATCTATCCAAAATTGCCCATACGGTGTCTAAAATGGTAGCCCGGAATTTGGTGCGTTTAATATATACAGGTCTGTAGGTGCAAGAAGCTGTACAAGTTGTGTGCCACGTACGGACGTGTGCTTGTTCAGGACCCCATAGTGGGTGATGGCTATTGAAATCACCGGCGATGATGGCGTATCCGGTGTTATCTTTGGTTATGGGTTCATGAAGTTCTTCTATGAAAGGGCGTAATGGTCGGTGTGGTGGAAAGTATGGTGAAATGAAGGGGAAGAAGAGATTTTGTGATGTTCAAGTAACAGCCACTATGAAAGGAGATACGTAAATAGGAAAAAAAGTCAAAATTTGGATTTGTGACTAAAAGAGGTGTTCGGGGACCTTGCGGGGCTGAAAATGCAGATATATTGGCAGGAATACCTGCTGCTGTACATGCTCTAGTGCGAGGGTCAGTAATTGCTGCGAAGGTGCAGTTGTTTGAATGTATGAATGCAAGAAAGTGTTTTGTGGTGTGTTTTGAATGTTGTAAGTGGAACTGTACGAATTTTAAATCAGATAACCGCGCCACTGGGGCGTTTATGGATGACATGATTTGTGTTTCTTATGTATATTGTTTGTCTAGCGTGTTTCTGTTGGTGCGTGGGAGAGGAGGTGTGTGTTTAGTTAGTGAGAAGGGTATGAGTTGGAAGCGGGTGCCTCAGAGAATTTGTGATTGCAGTCTCTGTGTTTGTGATAGGTGTGGCCGCATTGAGAGGTGGGAATGTAAGCGCAAGTGTTTTACGCGGTGAATTTCTGAGGCACTCGCGATTATTTGTATTGTTTGTTGGTGTGAGTATTAGCCGTAGTCAGTTCGAGCATTCAGTCGAGCTATACGGTTATTTAGTACTGGGCACCTACAAACACCCCTAGGGTGGCTCAGTACTGTGCGACCCTGCCTGCGGCACTCTGTGCAGCAGACTGCGGCATCCACCGCCCTCACTGTGCATTCAGGACTTCAGTGTCGCCCTCTGCATCTCGTGCACACTGCACTCTCTGGTAAGTGCTTTACAGGGCACACGCGGCGGGGGTGCCGATAGGCCGCGCAGAATGTGCAGACAGGAACATGAAAGTCCTCTGTGACCGGGTATTTTGTCCACCCAATAGTTACTTTGGATTTGTTCATTAGTGTCCCGTATAGACTTCGACGATGTGGGAGAAGTTTCCTGATGTTTCTTTTTGTAGGATACGTAAATGGTTGTATTATTTGTGTCTAATGTGATATCGCCATTAAGTGTGTTAGTGGATGTAACATCTGAATCGACTTCGGTGATCTTTGGCGTTGTGGCATTATTATATGCATTAGTGTGCTGGTGACAGTGCTGTTCGAATTGGCCTCGCGAAGTCGTGTTGATGTATCGTTGTGGTTAGTTAAAATTGTGAGGCCGTAAGTAGCTTTTCGGATAATTAAGTCACTTATTTTTATGTTTTCCTTGACGCCGTCGATATTTGTTTTAAGTGCCTTGAAAAGGGCAGTCGCAGGAGACGGCGTGTGCACAAGAGGTCTGAGGAACATGACGTGGGCATGTTCTTGGCGGAAAGCGAAGTCGGGATCGTTTGATTGTTGCATGGTGTTAGGTATGTCGTGATCAAGGAGTGGTTGTTGTCTTTCATTTGCCGCTGTGATTACCGAGTACGTTTTCAGTCGCGGGTTAGATTGTATTGAGGGTTTGGGATGGTGTAGAGTCTGAGTATTGAGTTGAAACACAATGTGCGTCGATTCTTCATACTTGCCTGTCTCCGCTGCAGCAACTGCTCTCATTTCTACACATTATTGTAATACGTCACCTAACAAGGTGACGATTTGTGCGCGATGTGCGTTTGTGATATTGCGCGTTGGGTCAAATAGTACGTTATGTTCTCCTGGAATTGTGCGATTCTTTTAAAGAGTGTTTCAGGTGTGTGGAGTTATATTGGGCGTTGATGGTTGGAGCCGGTAATGGTTAGTCTTTGACTGTTGTCTCGTCTGCTCGCGTTTCTACGCCTGTCAGCACGTCGTCACCGTTTTTTGAGAATACGGAGTCCGCCTAACATGGCGAGGCCACCGCGTTGGGAGAGCCCCGCCCCGAAGGAGCCCGTTTCTCCGGCTGATCTATCTCAGCAATCGGCTATCGGGTATGAGCCATCCGTACCTGCGAGCCTTAGGCCCAAGATGTACCGCGGTTGGTGTCTTTTTTTTATGGTTTAAAGGCTTTGCTTGCAGTGTCATTGGGACGGTTGCGGTGTTGAAGTGTTTAGAAGATGCGCATATGTTGCTGGGCGGCGGAGAATAAAGGCAGAGAATACATTCGCGGAATAATCTGTTGCTGGGCCTGTCCTGTAACTACAGTGTTGCGTAGTTAACGGGTATGTGCTGCATGTGATTGCATGATTGTTAACCGTGACGTACATGACGAGTATATTACGTCAGTGATGTAAATATCAGTCATTCATGCTCGTTATACATATTATACCCTGCCTCCCAAATGTTGGGGTATGCCAAGTGAACTAGACGACCGGGAGAGCACCGAAGCGTAGGCGGATAGATAGATAGATAGATAGATAGATAGATAGATAGATATAGATAGATAGATAGATAGATAGATAGATAGATAGATAGATAGATAGATGTGGTAAAAGTGAAAAGTTCGGCAAGAAATGCTTCGCATTTCAATAAAAATAAAAACATAAAAAGAGCGGGAGTATCCGCTGTGTTGCCTTAGGGGCAATATACGGTGTAGCAGCGGTATTCACACTAGTGCGGGTTTGATTCCCCTTCACGGCGGCCGTTTATTGATTGGGGCAAAATGAAAAAAAAAGGTCCTAAAACAGCAGAAAGCTGAGGTAGTTCGGAACTATTCTTAATGCATATAATAATTATTAGAAAAATACAGAACGTTTATCTGCATGGGCAGATAAGATTCGTTTCTCGTTTCTTTTTCGCTACAGTTCCCTTTCACAAGATAGTGGGTGTTTGTTTTGTTTGCATCACTTCTTCTGCCGCACTGTTCACGCACCTTAGCTTATTTCGTTGTAGAAACGGTCGCGTACTTACAATTAGGGAAACAATTAGCAAACCCAAGTACTCAAAGTTAACCTGGAGTTCCCCACTGTTATAACCGGTATTCGAACGCACAACTGCAAGATTGTAATAAGTATAATAACGTAAAATGCAAGCGAGAAGACCCCCATGTACGTGCTTGCGCTTATACTACTCGTCTAGGCAAGCCGAAACTGGTGCTACAAATACACCAGCCATTGAATACGAAGAAAGGGTGTGCTGTCTAAGTATGTGCAGCATGCAGCAAATGAGGCGAGTCCCGTGATCTTTGTGTGGGCCTTCGTCTATTCAGCCATCGGCACTCTCTTTTCCTTTTTGCTTGGAGATGTGACGAAGGGGCTTCCATTCGTCTGTTGCTTCAATACGCAATAATTCAGCGGGCACATCTTTCTCTTTTTTATCTTTTTTGCCCCGCCACAGACATCTGATAATCCGAATCGAATTCTGTCCGTGGCGACTGCATTTCGATGGAGACGAAATGTTGAAGTTTGTGTACTGTGCGGTGTCATTGAACGTTAAAGAAAAGCTCAGGTTGTCGATATTTCCGAAGCCCTCCACTACGGTGACTCTCACAATCATGTCGCGGTTTTGGGACGTAAAACTCCAGAATTTATTATCTTTATTTCCCTCGCACTTAACACGTCTAGGAAGTGACACTTCGCACTTCCGGAGGCACAGGCACAAGCGGCGCAACCGACAGAGCGAACACAGCTGCCTGGATAGCATGAGGCGCCTTCGTGTTTCTCTTGCCCCTTCAAGCCATCTTTTTTACTGGGCATGGGTCAATTCTCGTAATTATGCTCTTCATGGTAACCAGGCGAGTATATGGGAAACCGACATCGGCCAGGAGGTGCCGCGGTAGTTTCAGCGTGTTACTAGCCTGGGGCACTGTCCTTTACGGAGGCCACCAAAAGTAGCACAGTATGTTTAACGTTATCAGCACTATCAGTGTCACGTCTTTATCAGCATTTGTTTATACCGATGTGTCTAGTCGATCCTTGTCCATCGCCACGCACGTCGTATTGAGCGCGTGCGCGTTCCTTCCTTGAAGTCAGGCGAGGCATTCACATGTTTGCCTCGAGGGCTTCCATTTTGCTGACTTGAAATAGGAGCATGTTCTGCTAAGTAATTCGCACCCCGCCCTCTAGTCTGCGTTAATGTGCTGCTGTCCGCCTACAAAACTGTAGCGCTGGTTCCCCACACTAAGCGTTTCTATTTTTCCAGCTAAGCTCAAGAGCCAAGAATAATGCTTGCGCGTAGGCTCCAAGCCGCACTCACCGAGGCTCAAGTCTATGGGGATTCGCTCACGCCATTGCGAGCGCCTACATTGGTCATCGCTAGAGTACGTAACGTTGCCACGGGGACATGCTTTTCTCAGCACCGTGTCGCTGAGCCATTTCCCCACACCGACGTGCTATAGCGTCTTTTAGCCTTTGGCGTGGGAGGCACATTGCTTACTACGCCGGCTCTGAGCTGCTGGGTGTCGATGGATGCGAATGAAGTTACCTTCTTAATGCGGGGCAATGCTGTGTTTCTCGCTCTAGGTGCCCTTTCAAGGCTCAGCTCGCGTATGCACAGGCGAGTCAGCTTACGCGAGGCGATGGCTGACACGGGGAAGACTCTTAACTGGTGCTGGCGAGAACTCCCTCGGGAACTCCTGCGCACGCACTACAAACGCACACGCGTTTGTGGTGCGTGCGTGGTGCGGTGGAGGCCCGTTGGATTAGATTCCCTTGCCGTCTTTACATTTTGTACCGGCTATCTCCGACTTGCTTTCCCCAGAGCCCAGTTTTCGAAGCAAATACTACACACTACGACGATACGAGGTCGTCGCCCCTCTCATGTAACATCAGCCACCGGTATTTTGGTGAAACATCACCAATGGATTGATGACTCCTCCATTGCTCAAGAACAAGTCACGTGTGCGTTTGGCGTCGCAGTAATGCTTTTGCAGATGCGCAGAATCACTCACCAAAAAAGACTGAGGAGGTGATATCTCTGGTGAGTTTGCTCGACCTACTGCGAAGTATCAGCTGTAGTCTTTCGAAGCTGAATGGTGCAACTGTGTGCGGTGAGCTAAGCAAGTAAATAAAAATAAAACAAATAATACAAGCAAAACACCACAATCACAAAGATTCACATCTACTAAACCTAATCACAGTACTTATTTGAACAGAGCAACTCCCTTAATTACGTCTATCCTATAAAGAACTTAATTCTGCTACCTAAATTTTGATCATATTGGCCATGTTTACAGGCGTAATTAACTTTCGTAAAACAATGGGAAGTCGCGGTTTGGTAGTGTTTTAATTTTCTGGCTGTCCTCCACATGATGTAAGCACTCAGCGAAACCGTGTGCTATACCTCGGGGCCGTTATAGCTGGTCGGTGGAAATTCGCAGCAGCCACGCCACGGTGGTCTAGTGGCACTGTGCTGCTGACCCGAAGATCGCGGGATCAAATCCTGTCCGCAACGGCTACATTTCGATCGAGGCGAAATGTTGAGGCCCATGTACTTTGCGATATGTCAGTGCGCGTTAGAGAACCCCAGGTGGTCAGAATTTCAGGAGCCGTCCACCACGGCACCTTTCATAATCATATCGTGGTTTTAGAAGGGAGAACTATTAATTAGTTAAACCCACAACAGGAGAAATCTGACGGTGGACAATACGCAGGCTTTTCGACGATGAAGTCTTACGCAGAAGACAGCTCTTTTTTCATCCTGTTTCCGGTCTATACATGGCGTATTATTTATGTGAAGCGACCAGGATTGTTACTGTTTGATGCGCACCAGTATAAGTTGGGGAATAATGAAGCCAACAGGCGCGATAACAACTGCGACTCTCTCTTGCCGTGGCATGTAAAGCGAGATAATATGTTAACGCATTAAATAGATGGTAGCACGTAAAATGAAAGAATTTAATTATAAGTACTTTGCGTCCTGTTCCGTAACCTATGAAGAAATAGAAGAAATACTGAATGATCACGACTTCCTGGGCTCGTCACCGAAAAAAAAAAGAAATGCAAATTTTCTCGCCATGTAAGCGGTGTACGACACCAGGTAAGATTTTTTTTTTTAGTATAAAAGCATTGAGAAAGCGGTGAAGTTTTGAAATTCACTACAAATATGTAGGCGCCACTACCCGTGAAAGCTATGCGACTGCTTCACTGACGCCTTCCTTGGCATTTTTTGAAAACTAAACGAGCGAACAGAGCGGCAGATGAACTCAACCTGCCCCTGTTTTGTTCCTGTAAATATTCCGAGTGACACCAAAAAATATAGCCGGGAGGGGACGCTCAAGCAGAAATCACGTAGCAGCTCAGAAATGTCAGCTAAACATGAGAAGTCACAAGGAACTACACAGCCGTGCCCTGCAGAACCGAAACCTTCCTGTAGGAAGATAATTGGCTAGTCAAATCAGTCGAAATCGTCTGCAAGTATTTAATATGTTCGCTAACAAATCCGACGCAACCTCAACTTCTCAGAACTTGCTGCTTTACCCACACATCATTATGGTTTCTTCAACTAAAAAAAGAAAAGAAAAAGGAACGTCGACTGATGAATGAATCTGTTAGGCGTTTGTGCCATCCGCACAGTTAGATAAAAAAAGCACTTTTCGTTGAGGGCTTTCATAGCTTTTATATTCGAGGCAGCACAGTTACAGACTGTAGGCAGTATAGCTACAAGACTCACTGATTGTCACTTGCGCATGTATACTTTGCATTTTCACATAAAAAATCAGTTACGAAGGCGATTAGGAGGTTGACCCACGTGACAAAGAAATCTATCAAAGATCAAGCGCTGCCGAATACCCCTTTCAAAATTACGTTGACCACGGCAACTCAGAAACCTTCAAAGGCAGCGCCGTTGATTGTGTGCCGTTACGCATTCATTATGCGCGACAGCCTCTATGCGTCCGCAACAATTGTGTTTTGTCCGTTTCAGAAATGAAGGCGCTTCCGCGCGAATGCAGCCAGCAAGATTGATGGCGCGCATTCTTTTCGTGCGAGCACAGCCGGCTCGACAGGCACGACGGATCTCCGATGAGCGGCGACTGCAGAGCACACGATCGAGACACGAGCGCGTACGGCTCTCCGAGACTGGAGTGAGAGCCCCGGGTCAGTACGAAGGGCCATCAGATCAAAGTCGCGCGGCAGCCGGAAGCGAAATTGACACGGCAAGCACACAGCTCGGCGAGAAATAATGCGCGCAAGGACCAAGGCCAGCGATGAATGGAACCACAAGCCAAAAGGGCAACGGAGAAGGCGTAGAGGGGGAAGAGAAGAAACAGAACATAGTGCTCCGTAGGTATAGGGGAAAAAAAAAACACGATAGCGACAAAGTTAAGGAGCGCCCATAGCTCTCAGGGGCGACCCAAGAATTACTGCGTCCCGACCGCGGTTATTACGAATCTGCCTTCCGCCTGATTTATCGCACAGTATATAACGCAGATAGGATCGTACGTGCGTGCTCTCGCTTTCTTGATCCCCACACAAACACAATGGGGAGCGCAGGGGAAGGACTCGGCAAGAAAAAGCACGTACGCAAAAGGGACTAACGAGAAGCAAGAAAAGGCACGCCGGGCATCGCGCCACGGCGACAACCGGGAGACGGCAAGGGTTGCGCACGCTCACCAGGCTGGGTGGATGGGGGCAAGAGGTTATTACTTCCAATATTCCCTCGCTACGGCGCCGGCTTACGCGCGATAGTGAAAGAGGGAGGGTTCTATGGCAATGTGTACGACAGGCGAGGAAGTGGGGAGAGCGGAAGTTCCGGAAGTGCGAGGGGCACCGCAGGTCAGTGGAACAGTGCGCTCCCTCCCTCCGCAGCCGCATGCAGTGCCGGGAGAGCGGCACCGCCAAGAAAGCCAGCGGAACGATTGATTTCGGCTTGTGCTGGCCACGGCTATCGTCGTATTGGGTCTCCCGGCCGGACACGGTCGTGTTTCTAAGCTCTCTGAGCCCGATCTCTTTGTACACGTCTCGGGGACACTTGTGTCCTCCAGCGTGTTTTCATTGCACTCGCGCCTCGCTGGGACAGGCCTGGCTCCCGGAGCACCGACTGGAGTGCGGTTACGCTCGCCTGACGCCAGTCCGCAGCCGCTGTTGCCGCGCGCCGTTTATTTACCTTTGTGTTTATTTCTTTTTTACTTCTACACTTTTGCTGCTTGGCCACCCGTTAGTTGCTGGCCGCGCGCTTGCGTGCCCGGAGATCGACATTGACGCCCTGGCCTCTTGTAATCCATAAGGGGGGGAGGGAGGGGGACCTGGTAGCTCCATCACATCATGGCCGGCAATGGATATGTTCCGCTCTCAGAAAGGCAGCGTGCGATGGAAATCTACGTTGTTATTCGTTTGCAGCATAGGATGTTTTTCTCTAAGGGATAGGCAGATGACGAAAACATAGAATCGCCGTTCATTCATGTCTCTCAGAATGCCCTTGTGCAAGTGTCAGCTATGAATTGAAGGTCCGTTCTTATGCTGATTATATTTAAGCGGTGCAGTTGTTCCCAGTCATGTGAAAGACGGGCGAATATGGTTATCTTCGAAGTTACGTGCAACCATTTAGTGATTGGCTGGTCCACTTCATTTCTGCAAGCTTTAATAATGCCAGGTTATACTTTTTTTTTCACAAAGAGTTTCGATGCATCACGTGTTTTGCGAATACAGCCTGGGGATCGTTAATACTCACTCCAGCACACGCCACTGTGGGGCATCCCGTCCTCGTTTCGTGCCACGACAGCTTAGATTTGGGAGACCGTAATTGGAGCCAGACCTCTGTCGTCACCCATTGCGTTCATGCCGCTGATGCGAGACCCATTCACAGACGGCGCGGCCGTGTGTCAGCCCCGAAGCGGGCCATCACGCACCGGGAAGGGCATAAAATGCTTGGCAAGGGTGCAAGCGAGCATCACTGGTCCACGACCGTTGAAATTTGTTAAATGGAGGGACAATAGCCGGGGATTCTGCGCCGACTACTGCCGTCTCAGCTGCATTGTCGAGAAGTATGTGTACCATCTCCCGCGCCGCATTGATGACACCCTTGACTGGCCTGCACGGCGCGAGATATTTCTCTTCCTTAGTACTGCGCTCGGGATACAAATTGCCGTGGGCGAGCAAGACCCAGAGAAGACTATTTTCGTGACTCCCGACGCACTTTGTACGAATTTAAAGCGTTGTCTTTCGACGTATGCAACGCTCCTGGTGCTTGCGAGTGAATCGTCGACTCTTTCCTTCTTCAGGTCCGAAGAGGTCATTATACCTTCGCAACCTGGACGATACTGTATTGATTCAACTCGATAGCATAAAGGAGCAGCCCGTGTCGCGCGAAATTCCCCTTGTCGACGGAATTGACCACGAAGGAGAAATAGCGACGGCCTAATTGTCTGTGAGGGAAAATTCTTGATGGATGCAAGAAAAAAATAAAAAAAAGATATGTCGGAGAATGCTAGCATTGCCACAGGGTTTCATAGGGCAGGCTGCTGCAAACATTATGCAATGTACACGCGTCAGCGGCGTCTATTGTACGTGCTTACACGCCGCACTAAATTTGTGCTTTTATTACCTTATTTAATTGATACTTATCACCGTGTGTTTTCTGACCTGTCTCGCTGTCAAATTTTTTGAGGTGAATTGAGCGTTCTCAAGCAGTCCCTTTATGGCTCTCTTCGCCCCCTTCTCAATTATGAAACCTTTCAGTGGGAAGCAAAGATTCATTCATTCATTCATTCATTCGTTCATTGATATACACATTGAATTGAGCTCAAAGAAGAAATTTTGGTCGACATGGGATTCGAGTTGGGGGCAAGCACGCTCAGAAAACGCCACGACTGCTTTTTTTTTTCTCCTGACATGTGTTAAAAAAATAGACGCGACTTGGAGAAATCTTAAATCTACACACAGAGTTAAGTTTCTTTAGCTTATGGAGCAACGGAATCATATTATATAGAATGCACTTGATAGCTCAGACATGTCTGCAGTACGAGATCAGAGAACCACCTGTTGAAAACAATTGTTACAATGTGTGTGGTAAGGATAAACTTGCCAATACAAGATACCAGCCTGGCGGAATTTCTATTCGCTCATACACACGTTTCAGCGGCGCAACCATTCAAATGAAATGGGTTGCTGACGAAATTACTGGCCCGGCACCTTTCTGGTGCATGCTCGTTTTCAATAGGCTATGCAGTCCAATGCCTGGAAGCATGCCACAAGAAGCATCGTTACAACTAGACGTTAAAGAAAAAAAAAGAATACGAATTTATGCAAGCTTTTTTTAATTTACTGTTTGTTGGAACGCAAGCTAAGGTAGAATGACATATCTGCAGCTTCCAAAATAATGTCACATCGCTTTGGGTTGATCCGTCACACAGGGCACAGTTAACCGAGTACGCGAAGACATCTCTTAAACGTAGCCATGTCTTTACAGGCAACCTGATACTGCTGGTGAAGATGGCGGCACTTTGCGTACATAGCTTACAAAAATTCGATCAGGTAGGCCGAGGTGTGCGTGCTAAACTAATGGCTGGAACAGGATAGACATTAAGGCTTTGTAAAGGTGACATTGTGCTAGACAGTAGCAATAGAAAAATCGGACCTTCAGACAACAAATGGAGAAATACACAACATGAGTGAATCTCCAATTAACGCAGACAGGGTGCCGCATCCAATTAAGCTCGTATTGAGGAGCGACTATTGCACTTGCAAACGGCATGACGTGGCCCGCAATTCAGGCGGGATACGCGAGGGTAGGTAGCATCCCCTGTCACACACACACACACACACACACACACACACACACACACACACACACACACACACACACACACACACACACACACACACTGGAGGCGAAATGTTGAGGCCCGCGTGCTGTGCGATGTCAGTGCACGTTAAAGAACCCCAGGTGGTCGAAATTTCCGGACACTTCCACTACGGAGTTTCTCATAATCATAGCTGGTTGTTGGACTAGCTCTGAATAAAATCAATCAACGCACACACACACGCACGCACTCACGCAATGGGACAGCTTGGTTTGGTTCCAGTGACATACTTATGATGTGCGAGCAACTTCACACTTGACAAGCCTCCCGCAACATTGGCCTTGAAGCATGAAATCGAAATCAAAGACTTAATAGCATTTTTGAGGGCCTAATTTGTGCATACTGACGAAAATTGTTTCGCATGTTCCACATGTATATACATGTTTCATGACGACGTTGTGGAATAAACATTTGTAAGAAGCGCTTGTCCCTTGTGTGCCTCTCTCTCTCTCGTGTGCCCCGTTCTTGCTTGCGCTGAACAATTTTCGTCGAAATCAAAGAAGGCTGCTCTGTCAGTGAGAAGCAATGGCCCAGCAGATGGTTTATCCGCCGCAAAGTGCGAGAACGCATTGCATCGTGCTTTACCACGCGTCAGCTAGGTGCTATACTGCTACATGTGATACCACAGAGGGCTGTCTCCATATCTTGGGGCGGTGCAAGCCATAAACTATTTGAATATTTTACTTTGTTTTCGCTTAATTTTCCTGCGGTTGCGATAACGTCAAAGTATACGTGACACAGGCTTCCACGGTTTCGCTGAGATATCGAACGATAACGTTTGCTGTGGGTTCCTTGGCCGTCACGTTGATGCCGAAACAAAATTAAAATGTAATTAAACTGTACAAGTCAAATCACTTCAGAATATATTTAAAGGGGCCGTGCAATACTATTCAAAGTAATGCTAGAATGGCGTCAGCAAAGGAGTCTTACGAATCGCTGGCGGCAAAATCTGTTCTTAAATCTGACATATATGAGCGTAGTTTCCCCATGGAAGAAAGGTAAGAGCTAGGAGAACACTTACGTGATAACCTTGAAGCCTCCTCATAAAAAGAAAAAGTAAAAGAGCAAAATCATGAGAAATGGACCTTGGCCACGTGATAGGCAAGTGGTAGATTAACGTACGGTCAAGCGCTACTCAATCTTACCGCTTCCCAAACGATTTCGAACGCTCCCGCAACTATGAGGCCCTAATCCTACCCCAAAGGCACCGCGCAGAAGGCGTCGTAGGAGGTTGGCTTGCCGAGGCGAGAGGAGTCACGTGATACCGTCTACTAGTTTTTTTTTCTTCCACAAGTTGCACTATTCAAGCGGCGTTATATAAGTTGCAGTCGGTTACAACCGAAGAATAAATAATAGGCTCCATCCACGTGGCCTCACTGCGCTCTCGTCGCATGCCGCCGCGCAGCATAAGTAGTAGTTCCCAAACACTGGCAAAAACTTCAATGTATAAATAAAAGTATTTTGTAATGCTGCAATAGCAGTTAAATAACGGAAAGAAAGCTAAACGAGCTCCTTTGTGAAAGCGGGGGGTTGGAGCCAGCATTACCATATAACCGTTGTGGAAATCGATTGGCTGATTTCTGGGGTTTTTGCGTCCCAAAACAAGCTTTGATTATGAGAGACGCCGTAGTGAAGGACTCCGGAAGTTTGACCACCTTCCGTTCTCTAACGTGCACTGACATCACACAGTACACGCTATTTCAACATTTCCCCTCCATTGAAATGCAGCCGTCGCAGCCGGGATTCGATCCCGCGAACCTCGGATCAGCAGCCGAGTACCATAGCCACTAGACCAGCGTGGCGGGGCCGTTGTTTAAATCGCACTCTTCCGCGGAGATATCTCGGAGTTAGAAGATGCTCATCTCAGAGGCATTGTTTTGAGCCGCATTGTGCGATACATAAGATAATACGTTTGAGGGAACCTTTAAAGTAGCTTAATCATTCGTATTTCGATTTTATAACACATAATAAAGGTATTTCTGACGCCGATTTTCAGTCGCTTCGTCGTTATGAAACTTTCGCAGTTAGAGTATACGTCACAGCCTTCCGTGACTACGGCAACAGTGAATGACAGCGAACTGTGGATTTTATAAGCAACTTTTATCTTTGTGCCGCACAGATGCATCTCGATAATCATCGAAACACGCCTGCCATACAGTGCGGCATTGCATGTAGTGGCCGAGCTAATGCTATTGCGAAGGCTTTTGCGGGAAGTCGAACATACACAGACGCGCGCCGTCAACGTTGGCTGTGCCTTGACGTCGGCCACGACTGAACACGATATCGAACGGCATTTGTGGCAACCCTCACACGGGCAAGTACGATACTGTACTTACATTTGAGCCACATTAGAAACGCATGTCGCGCTGCTAATTGTCACTGCTCGACAGTCTGTCAAAAACACCGAAAAACGCCATAAAGCACGCTCTGACCGCCTGCCGCGTCGGTACACTTCAAAGGCGGCACAGTCACAAACTTTTGTTGAGTAGAATGATGAGTGGTGGCACAGACGCCGACGTACGTGCGGGTAGCACTACGAAATGACTTATTTTCCAGGAAAGAAGCATTTCAGAAAAAAGTCGGGCTGGCGGCGTTGACGGTCCACGGTGCAGTGGTCCCACTGTAGCGATGCCTCGCCTCTCGTCGCAGCAAACACGCCATGCTGCGTTTTAAGGGCGAAGCTCCTCTTAGTCTAACCTTGTCCCATGTCAAGCGTAACCCGCGCGCCGAGGGCGGCACGCGCTCGCCCTCGGCCCGTGCCTCCTGCCCTCGGCGCGCATCCTCGCCCTCGCCCTCGGCGCGTGCCCTCAGTGCGTGCTGTCTTGTGTGTGTGAGAGAGAGAGAGCGAAAGGCCCGCGTTGTCTATGGAAACGCTCTTTCTTAGATGAACGCTCTACCAGCTCGCAAAGAAGGAGAACGCGCCCTCACCCGCGAGAGACAACGTTGGCGCAGGCAGCGTCTCCTAGCGAGTTTCTTGATTGAGAAATACCGACTGCTCGCGTTGGAGAACCGTTCACCGGCCACCCATATATATATATATATATATATATATATATATATATATATATATATATATATATATATATATATATATATATATATATATATATATATATAGGCACTGGATCTTGACTTGCAATGAAGTGCCGAGGGGAGATTTCACTTGTGCATAGTTGAACCATAAGGATTCGTAGCGTGCGCGTTAACTAAATTAATCCGGAACTCGGCACGATCTACGATGAACTTCCCGAGCTTCGCCCACTCATCACCATTCACTCCGTGGATATGCTGTAATTTTTTTTTTCAGTGGGTTCTCCTCAAGCGCTTCATAAAGAAGAGCAACTGTAATTGGACGCGCATGTCTGCAGGTGGAGAGTGGCATATTTTAGCTTTTATTCTTAAGTTGTCACCGACTGTAGCATACCCCTCAGGTGATCGGGAATTGCCTCACTTGCGTCAATTTCTCTCCTGGTGTTTTGTAGGCTAAACCTCCAAGCAAAAACAAAATGAGTTATGCTGCTACGGTAATGCTTTTGTTGATTTGCGACAAAGAAACGCTATCTCGCTTGTCGTCTGCTATGCACTCTACAAGTGTGGACTGTCTTTGCAGCCGTGAAGGCAAAGGAACACCGCTTGCCCTCGCCTTAGCTGGTTTTGGTGCTTTCGAACATTTTTTTCAGCATCTTTCGACTGCTAATTTTCTTTAACTCCAACGAAACTCCCATCTGTTTGAACGTATTTTGTCTCGTTATTATGCGTAAACGAGGACGCTATAACTGATGGAAGTTTTGTTTCGGCAAATAACAGGAGCAGCCACAAAAAAATAGGTTTTTACACTGCCTTCATCAGCAATGTATTGCTAAGGACGACGAACAATACACAATGCGATAAATGAGAGCCGCGCATCTTGTTTTGGCAGTATAAAATAGCGCATTCTGCTTTGGTTACACTAATTTAGAACCGAGTATCTTGTGTGAACAGTACAAGTGGGCGCGTTATTTCTCGGTTACACATTCCTAAGACATCGTAAAGTTTCTCGCATGTAGCAAATTGCTGCAGCGGCCACCACGTTCAGCTGCCGTACGTATTATGATCCTACAAAAGCTCTGTACACCAGAAGACGCATCGCTTCTCGTGTGTCACTATCGACAGGGATCTTCCATGTAGTCCCCACTGTGTCTACTCGAAGAAAAAAACTGATATCTATCGTGCGCATAATGAGATCGTTGTGCGGAAAAAGTTGGAGCAAATCGATACGTTCTATGCTACAACTATACCAAGCCCTGTTCCTGGGCTTTTTGCGCTACAGCTTGCCTCTTCTTGCGAGCATATGCAAGACCAATATTCGCACCCTCGAAAGTTTGCAAGGCCAGGCACTGCGCGCGTGTCTAGAGAGTACCACGGTGCACCTCGACTCCCGGAACAATTATGATCGCTAAAGACCACCCAATTCCTACTTACACCACCACTGACAGCCTAACGGCGCATATTAGAAACTTCTGCTGAGCCCAGGGTCATTATATTGCTGCTTTGCCATTTCGGAGACCGCAAGCAACTTATTCGAAGATTGTTAGTGCTCATCGAGACAGTCGTCCGCCCTGTTAAACCGGCGGCGCGGCCACTGTCGCCTCCGTGGTGCCTACGACAACCACAAATACGCCTTTCAACAGGCAACATTAGAGAATTTTAGCACGGCGTGTTTGCGGTACTCTCTGCTCCAAGTAGCCCCGCTAAGACGGAGCGGAGCGGGAGAAGACTCTCATGTTCTATTTACGCGCTTTCTATAGCGGAACGTGGCATTAGGGCTTGCAGCGCCGTCGGGATATATGAGGCGTAGGGAAACAAAACTGAAATCACTTTTTTTTTTCAATTTCACTTAGTAAAACAAGTCAATAGGAGTTACTTATAAACATAGAGATATATGTTTCAATAAGGCGTTGTTGGTGCATTTTGCCGCGTGAAAACAAAGGTTGGCTTGGTGATAGCCATCGAATGCGATCCGAATGCAGTCCAATCTTTGTTGGCATTTTCCTGTGTACTGAGGACGTTTTTGTGCTTTATGTATCTCATGCTTGGGGGTAGTTGTATGGGTCGGCATTTCCACTCCACGGAGCAGGCACAAATTGCTTTTGGCGCCTGCGCTGTGCCATCGACGATGACGCGGCGGAAGGCATGTCAACCGTGGGGGCAGCCATGTTGGATATGAGCGCACAAGCGCAGTGACGCTCCTCGCTCCGCTAAGGCAACCCGCTTGCCTCCTTTCCGGACAGCGCATGCGCAGTTTCAGTCGCGTTCCGCCTAGCCGCTGAGCGGAGCGTAAACACACCAAACTAAAAGGGTCTATTGTTATTACTGAATGAAGACTACGGCAAAAGAACGCTCTTTTACACCGATGGATCTGTATCTGCCGCTAGCTCCACGGGTTCGGTTGTCATCCCGGCCTTCCGAGTCAAAGTCCAGTTCAGGATTGCCCACAGGACGACATCCACGGCAACAGCCCTTGCTGCCTTGCGTGCTGCTGTCCTTTATATCTTGGAAGCTTAAAATCGACCGTGGGCGATCTTTTGGGACTTGAAGGCATCCTTTTAGAGCCTTCAATCGGCCTTGCGTCAGAGGGTACATGAACAACTAGTTTACGAGACAAGAGAAGTAATTCCAATGGCTACCGGGACACTGTGACATCATTGGGAACGATATATCGCTGATGATGCCGCCCGGTTCGCCCATGGAGACACCACTAGAGTTCCGATGCCCTTGTCGAGAACAGACGCTGCAAGGGGTCTTAATTAAGTTGCTGACACGTTGTCCCAATTTTTGTAGAACAAGCCGAGCGTCTGGAATCGTTGTCTCTGAACACTCTATCCGTTGCGGAAGCTGCAAATTCCCCCTATCTCACTGTGATGCAACTTTACTGTGCCGCCTCTGGTTAGGTGTGGCGTTACAAGAGCCTACTTATATCGCATAGCAATGTCAGACACTTCCACACACCACTCTTGCATTTCCGAAGAGCCGCTAGAAAACATATTATGTGATTGCGCTCGCTTTACCATCGAACGTGCTATTTTTCGCGATGCTTGATGTCGACTTGACCGGAGGCCATTCCTAGGAGATAAATTCTCGGACCATGGCCATACGCATCGCAGGCTAGCAAAGCGACGTGGGCACTGCTTTAATTTTTACACTAGGCCGGGCTGAGTAACCGGTTGTTGGTTCACAATGGACAGAAACGTGTGGTCTACCCTTTGCAAGAAGCACCACCCTTTTCTCTTTTTCTCATTTAATCCCTCAATCCACTTTGACCCTTAGAAAAGGGTAGCAAACCAGATGTGCGTCTGGTTGACCTCCCTGCCTTTGCTTCCTCCTCCTCCTCCTACAAAAGCAACGTTTCAGAGTATTTTTTGAATAATGCAAGGATTATGAAGACCGGCTGGCCACCCTATTTCGCATACCCCTAAAACCCACTTGTTCTGCAGTACAGTTTGTGAATTTGCTAGCCCGAAAATGCACCTATATTTAGCCAATTGCGGCATAATGCTAGCTCATTTCTAGTTGTTCGGGCTGTCTTCCAGAGAATACGTTAAACGATCCCATCCTGAGCCTGCATGTGTAAAGCGCCCTAGGTTTTTCCGTAAGAAACAAAATTTTACGGCCTGAGGTTTCATCTTTAAGCCACGGAAAGTGAGCCTGGAAGACCATTTTTGCCGAATGCCAACACCAAGTACGAACATTCAGAGAGCACCTGCGCCTTTCGACGATGGTTAGATGGGCAGATATCTCAATGCGAGGCTGTCAGTGCGCAATTATCGCTGCTCTGCAGGAGCTGCAGGAGCTGCGTTTGTATGCCAAAGCTGAAACAAATGAAAGTGGTGAGCAAGGGAAAAAGCAAGGTGGCAAAGGAAATAATAGAACAATGGAAATTTTCAAGTAAAAGGAAAATTTCGTTAATTGCCCATCGGTTGCTCTGGCTGATAAAGCAAAAAAGGTGTTTAGATATGGATTTGTGAGTACCTTATTTTTTTTGTGCTCTATGTATGTATCTGATGCGTGCGGCTCTCGACTGATGTGATGGAAATGTGATGCTTTTAAAAATGTGTCACGCTTTGTCATGCGCCTCAGTGAATGTGCTACAGCTTCGTACTTAAAGGCAACCATCTATAGTAAAGCCTTAGTTGCAATTCAGCGCTCGTGCCCGTCTTTGTTTTTTTTTTTTGTTGTTGTTGTCCTGCCACCTGTTGCGCGCTGCCTATTGTTTAGATTACGGCAAGACGGCTTAAGAATGTGCTGCGCCAAGCTAAACAAAGAAAAAAGTTATTCACTAGAAAGCAAGAGCGGATCTTCTAGTTTGTCCGATACCTGTTATGATAAGGACAGCGCTCACTTATTCATAACGACAGAAGGAAAAAAAATTGGGCACCTACGTCACTAGTAGTGAGGATACTGATGACACAGCGGTGTTGTGGCGTTCCTTAGTTTAACTTTCTCCTAGGTTATCTTGGTTTTCTGCTAGCTTAACTTCACTTTCTCTTAGCTTTAACTCGCGTTTCTCTTAGCCCTAAATTCTATTGTTCGAATCACCACATAAAGATGCAGCATCTCCAGTTTTGACGTTGCTCATTCAACATTCATTCGACTTCTTCAACTGTCTCGTCTCCGCAATCTTCTTTGTCGTTATCCCACTTGCAATCGCCAGGAATGCTTACTTGCCCACCGGGAGGCGAAAAAAATCGCCTCAAGGCGCTCTTCATCTCCTAGTTCTCGTGCCAAATAGAAGCACAGCACGTCTTCCTTTCTTCAGTTTTTTGGACATTGTCCCATCACAACTGCGGGAAGTGAAACAAAAAATTTCAACCTCAAGGCATACAAAAGTGCAACAGATCCCACAGATTGTAGGAATCGACGCCACGCGAAGCAGTCAGTGCATAAACTATCTACGCCGAAACCGTTTGGCATTCATCCATATTTGACGAGCACGCTCAACGACATTGTGCGAATTGGGTAGTCTTATGCGTAAAGTTGGCTTAAGAGGCATGTCAACAGAACTAACAACTGTAGAGTAGGTCATGCTTCGACCTAAAGTGGGCGCTGACGCAATTGCGCAGGCGTCTGTTTTATCGAAGAGATGTGCACGCTACGGTGGGCTGATTCGCTTATCGTAAGCGTCGTTTGTGGGACGCTATCCCTTGGTCGAGCGAAGGTGAACAAAAGTATGCTGAGTGATAGCAGTAAAAATGTTTTATTTTTTTTTCACAGATTGCTGTAGCAGTAGTTAGCGCGTATTATAACCAAAACTGACGCTTATAGGCATGATCACGACAACTGCTGATGCAATCGGTATGCACCACGTGTGCCAAGGGGCCGCGGCCGAGTTGCTCGCTTTATACCTCGGTGGATCCGCGTTCGATTCCTACCACAAGATAGGTTGCTTTCAGATATTATAGTATGTTTCTGTCTGTGTGCTTGTTATGTACACATTAACATCGCAATCTGAGGAGTAGCCGGCGCCACACATGGGCACCAACCTCTCCTTAAATTACATTTATTAAAAAAATCGCAATATGTACTAATGGGATCCCTTTCTGGTGTTTAACCCGTGCAAATCTTTGCACTCATGAAACATTGAAAGCCAGTTTCGTCGCGTCCTTGCAGGCTGCAAAGTTTAAATTCAAACACGTGTGGCGCGTACTAGCCCACCCAAGGCCGAGCGTTACGGCTACGAGCCGCACGTGATGACGTCATCGTTAATAGTGACGTAGATTTCAGTACATTATGGTAGCAACATCGAAATCGATCAGTCGTGTTTGCCGTATAGTTTGCACCCTACCACACCATTTTTGGTGCATACCAAGTGAGCGAGAGGATCAGGAGAGCAACGTACGAATGCGGCTAGACACACAGGTACGGTCAAAGTGGCTTAAGGTCGTAAATGGCTTAAGGATCGTAAGCGGCTTAAGTATTGTGCTTAAGTACTGTAAAATAAGTGGCTTAAGTATTGTAAAATAAGAAATGCTTCGCATTTAAAAGAAAATTGCCCACGCGCAGCAGTGAAAGTGGCAGCTGCAGACGAACTGAGTGGCTACCGAAGCGATAAGAACGAAAGCGCCGCCGCTAACCGGTACGAATGAAGGGGTGATAAAAATTCAGGCTGTGAAAAAAAGTAAATAACGTGAACTGCATTTTATTGGTAGACATAACTTCCTATCGTTACTTTAGTTATCTATGTTTCAAAGGTAAAGCCACTTACGGAAAATTTATTGAATTGTCATTCCTACGAGAGTCATGGCGACTTTCGCAGAATACCTTCTCTTTTATGCGGCAGGATAGCAAACCCATTGCAACACTGTGATGCACATCTAATCTTGTTGCCATTCCGAAACGGCAAGGCGTACTTACCATCGTACCACATGCACAGGCTGTCTGCCTGTAGAGCGTGCATTTCTGCAGGTACAGTCACAGTGCGGTGAAGCTAAATTATAAAGCAAAGTGAATTACTCTGAAATGCTAAGAATTTCTTCGCGAACTTAAGCTACCGTGACCGTATCTATCTATCTATCTATCTATCTATCTATCTATCTATCTATCTATCTATCTATCTATCTATCTATCTATCTATCTATCTATCTATCTAATGTCTCGGTGCCCGTCCTGGTGGTCTGGTATGGTACAATATTTCGATGGTAGGGTATGAATGTATGACGAAAATAAATGATTGATCGTTATAATATTGATATAATATACTCGTCATGTACGTCGCGATTAATGATACTGCAATCACGTGTGGCTCACAGCCGTAGTGCTCGGTCCGGCATATGCGGGTATGCGACAGAGGTGCTTGAATTTTATGCAGCCTGCGTCCATCAAGGACAAACTAAAATAGACATTTCACATATCATTAGAACACAGTTTAAAACAAGAAAGCCATATTGTTTGTCGTAGCTTTTCAGTGAAAAGTAGGCGTAAAAAAATTCGGCGAATCCCACGCATTGTGGGAATCGATGTCATGCAAAGCGATCAGTGAGGAATTCGCCTATGCCGAACCGGCATTCGGAAAAGAGTAGTATAATGTCTATGTGTTCAAACCGCGGTATCTTTAGTCGTAATCGCTTCTAGGCCCTTTAAAGCTAAGGTCGAACATCACCTTTTCGATCGATGCCCGTGGTCCAGGAGCGAGGCGAGTGGACTTTCTGCGCTCCCGGGTTGTTCTTAAGGGTGCCGTGAGGTAAGTCGCAGACTGTTTTTGTCTCATTTTGCTGTAATCATCGATGAAAGGGGGGAGGAAAAGCCGGTAAAAGAAGATATTTGGGGCACCAGCATCAACAACTGCTGTCCTTTCCTGACCAAACGGTTCCTGCCGCTTCTGCGGTTGTGGCTTGCTTCGAAACCCGGAAATCCCGTACATTGACAATCTACCCGTGGCTCGTTTAGCGGCGTGGTCATGCCGTGTTCTGGGCATGTCGGGAAAAGAGTGCCAATCAATCGGTCCGCGAGCACCTTCCCCGGCGACAGCAGCTCGTGAAGGTGGACGTCATCATCATGGCTCCCTCGGACCACTGTATCCGGCCAACTAGGCCGTTATGCGACGCATATGCTCCCTCTCCTACCTTCGCACTTTCAAGCGCGTAGTCGTGAGCCGGGTGGTTAACGCGTCCGTAACCATATACCAACAGCACGTGTCCCGTCGTCAGGATGCTTCACCATGCACCGATGACGGCGCACGACAACTTCCACGAACACCCGCCCGTGGGCTAGATCACTACTACTATAGTCTATCGTCAACGCACCCATTCCTCGCCCCGCCACGGTGGTCTAGTGGTTATGGCACTCGGCTGCTGATCCAAGGTCGCGGGATCGAATCCCGGCCGCGGCGGCTGCATTTCGATGGAGGCGAAATGTTGAGGCCCGTGTGCTGTGCGATGTCAGTGCACGTTAAAGAACCCGAGGTGGTCGAAATTTCTGGAGCCCTCCACTACGGCGTCTCTCATAACCAGAACTGGTTTTGGGACGTTAAACCCCACAAATAAATTAATCAATCAGCACCCATTCCTCAGCGCTTCCAAAAACATGCGATGAAGGAAACGCCTGTGTGCAAACAGAGCACAGGCACCATTACCACAACTGCTGATGCGATGGGTATATTTACAGTATGTAAAGCACGGGAAGAACCACCGTGGACTAGTGCTAGCATGGTTCCGTGGTACCTCGGTGTCCCGGGTTCAATTACTACTAACGCGTGGTAGGTTATCGCTTATCTGCATCCGTCCGCTTGTGATGTCTACATTTCAATCGCAAGCTGCCAAACTCGACACCATCTCGACACCACACTCGGCCAATCTCTGAAGCTGCCCGCTGCGCCAATGAATGTCATCGGCTCGCTCGGCCGTTTACAACCGCTGACCCAAGGGAACAAAAATGTCGATGTGAAGAAGATCACCAAAACTCAATTTCTGCCCGACTCGTTTGTGTGGCTTTGGGTTCTGGCTGTCCCAAGCGGCCTCTCATCCAATCTCGTCTCCGAGTACCACGGCCCTATCGCCTCGTTGTGCAGACATCGCCTGTTATTTGCATTGTCGAGCTTGTCGCAACACCTACGGACCAAAGCGGTCGAGGACAACGGTCGTGGCCTATGAACCAATGCTGTCGAAATATAGGCGCCGCGGCGGTTTCATTTCAATGGAGGCGAAACGTTCAGGCCCTTGTACTGTGCGATGTCAGTGCAGAATAAACAACCCCATTTGTTCGAAATTTTCTGAGCCCTTCACTACGGCGTCTCCCATAATCACACCATGGTTTCGGGACGTAAAGCCTCAGAAATGATTATCCATTATTTGTGTACTGTATGAATGCAAATATTCTTGTTGCATGAGATAATTGTGTCTGCCACTTCACTTTTTTTCCCTCTCGCATTGCCTTTTCTAACACGTATGTCTTTCATGCATCTTACGCGTTATGTTGCGTTTCGAAAGTCTTCGAACTTGCGTTTGACATGTTTGTGTGCACTAAGACAACGCCAGCTAGCTATTAAATAATCACTTAGCGTATATTATAACCTGTACTACACAAGTGCGTACGCAAGTTTTCACTGGAGAGGCAGGAATGAAATGAATTGTCCTTACCGCTGTAGCCACCATTGTATACTCGTGGCCTCGATAGAAAAAAGGCATTACGGCATGTTGATGACTTGTGGCGTTTAACGTCCCGAAACAGTTCTGATTATGAGAGTCGCCGTAGTGGAGGGCTCCGGAAATTTCGACCACCTGGGGTTCTTTAACATGCACTGACATCGCACAGTACACGGGCCTCAATACTTCGCCTCCATCGAAATGCAGCCGCCGCAGCCGGGATTCGAACCCGCCACCCTCGGATCGTCAGCCGAGTACCATAGCCACTAGACCACCGTGGCGGGGCAACATTACGTCATGTTTTGAAACGCCGTATTTAAGAGAGAAAGATGAGTTTCCGATTAAAGTTGTAGTCATAGCTTTGTACACTTACTACTACAAGTTAAGGAACACGTCCGTATCCGACATTTGCTGGCCGACGTCTCTAATCGCATCATTCTGGTGTAACTTATTCATACGAGGACAAAAAGTTTGCAGGCATAAAGTGGAACCAACTCGCTCAGGATAGGGTGGATTGGAAATCGCTGGGAGAGGCCTTCGTCCTGCAGTGGACCTAAACAGGCTGCTGCTGCTGCTGATGATGATGATAAAGGATACTGTTGCCGCTACTTTTTAGTTGTCACGAGCTAATATGCTCACTCTTTCGAGAAACCGAAAACGCGGGCAGTCATGCGCTGCTACCGCATAAATCAGGAGTTGCACTGCTTTCCCACCGCAGCTAGTCATGTGAAGATTAGGTTAAAGGGGCATTCACTTGCTAGTTCACCCGTACGTCAGTACTATAGACGTTAGTGTAACTAACTGCATGCTACGCCACCAAAACGAATGTTTGCGCTTAAAGCGCTTGTGGTCTCCAATACTGGTTCACTTTTCCGTAGCGAAGTTGGAGCGGTGCCGGCGCTCTGTAAACAAACGTGTGCAAGCTTAAGAACTGACGCATCGCAAACTTAACCGCAGACTGCTAGGATTTTGCAAACGCCGCGGGCTGCGTGTGGTTTCGAGTGCGATGGCTGTTAGGCACCTGACGATGGCTGTTTAGGAGCCTGATTCTCAAGCTGCAGGCGTAGAGACAAGTGAGTTCTTTGCTACGGTGCAAATTAGGATAACAAACACCCCAGGGAGTGATTCTATTCCATTACCACCACTCGCAGCCTCTGTTTCGGTTGTCTGACGTGGTAGGAGGAAAGCTGTCGTTTTTATTTTGAAGCACTTCGGTTTCTAACCTTAATCATACCGGATAACCTTCGGACGTATGCTTGTGCAGCCCTCCATTGAATATTGTTTCTGAGTAAATTTACCATGTATTCACAATAGGGTATTTCAATACTTTTGTAATAGCTCTGGAAGGTTGAATTATGAAACGACTGTTTTGCAGTAATGAAAGCGCCACATTTTGCACCGATGTATCTCTGAGTACATGTAGCAGACGACCGACAAACAAGCGGCCGTTGCAAACGCGTGGTGTCAGTTTGTCCAGGACTTACGGTGCCGCCGACATTCATCGATGTGTGACAACGACGGCGATCTTTCGAAGATAGGGCGACAGCGAAGTGAAATCCAAACGGGTTGTCAGCGGATCGTTTTGGGAACAAACAGCAAGCTGCAGCCAAAGGCTCATGATTTACTTATCGGCGGTCGTCATTGCGTTCCTGGAGCAGACCGCGTCGCACCAGAACTGGCTACCATATACGCCACACAACAAGATAAACTATTTAGCGGCCGTGCTTGTACATTGCCCAAGAAACGCTCACGCAGGACGCTGATAACCGCCGTTGCGATAGAGGCTCTGAGACTGCTGAGGCGCTCGTTAACTGCCGGCGTACTTCGGTAGTCGACAGTCTGGTGCTTTGCTCCAACGTTCCTAGATGCCACCTCTACGAACCAAGAATACGGTGAAAGTGGAGCGTTGTTAATTTAAAAGTAATTTTGTTTGCTAAACACCATCGCTTTAACCAGACATCAGATGTAAATTGTAAAGCGGTGTAGTGAAGATATAAGACCCCTTTTTGTCATGGCCTGATGCTGCTTTTGTTACTCTGTCTAGGTTCCGTAAATATTCGTTACTTCAAGATTCCTTGAAAATGAAGCTGCCTTTGAAGAATATGGGAATTTTTCTTTTGTTTGGGATAATAAATGGGGTCCCACTCGTAAACTGGAATTGGCTATTACAAAATATCGATGTCGTATCCCCCCACGTTGTTTGTATCTACACAAGTCTGGTCTCGTGCCATCCCCTCTATGGTGTTATTGTCACCAACCTGAAAACATTTATAATTTTTAATACCTGCCGGCCTATTATTAGACATAGAAAAAAGCATTTCGAAACGTCATTCAGAAATTTAAACAGCTCTGTAATTCCCAAAATGTTTTTTCCTCTTTGGGGCTTCTTCACTAGGCCACAGGAACGCCTGCTTAGTCATATGCGACTTCCTTGGTGACACAAGAATTCATAGTAAACAGTTATTCCCAATAAAATTTGGTACTTTGGAATTGCTCCCATTAGTTGATAGAATTCCAATTATTTTATTATAGTTAAGTTTTATTGCTAAATAAACTTGTCATTATTCGGCAAGTTCTTTACTGCTTGCGTCGCCGGTTTCTGCCTCATCCTTCGTTTTAGTCCGCATATTTTCCCCCCCTTATATTAACCGCTGGCTTCATGGCCAAATCCCCGTAGTATCCAAGTGTCAACTACCAACGAACAAGCAAGCAAGCAAACAAGCCACCAGCTGTGCTCTTTGATCAGTTTTCGCAGCGTTAGGTCAGTGAAGCTAATTTCATCTTTTTTATTTTTTTTTACAAATTGCCTCCTTTACATCTCTCGTGTTTCAATAAGTATGTACATGTTTTCAATCGGCGATACAATAACAATCGAACTTTCCTTTATCCTACTCCACAGGCTATCGTCGTGTTATGGCCACCGAAGGATACTCGCTCAAAAGAATAAACAGTTATGCAATCTGAAGCTAGTAACGATGAGTCGACACCCTCCGGTAAGACGTGATCATTGCAAATCCGCACAAATTCGCACACCAGTTTTCATACGCACTACTGAATTTAATCGTAAATAGGTCTGAATAACATCAGGGCCAACTTTTATTATGCGCATGAGCAGACAATACTTGCTCGCGGACAGAGCATGCCCTTTCGGGCGTGCTCTGTCCGCGAGCAAGTATTTGCTACCAGAAACGCGTTACAACCTTTTAAGAGCAGCTATCTCTCTGCGATGCACCAGCATCAAATAAGTACTGCGTTCTCGGTGAATTTTATGTAAAATATGTTCTGTATGCAGCGGGAGCTTAAAATTCTGAAATTTTATGTGCAAGTCTTTGATGCCAGCAAAAGTGAGGCCAACTTGGCAAAGGCAAAATCCATTCAGGCTCTCGGGAAGAGGCGTCGTACGAACATGTAAACATTGGGATGGATCATTTTTAAAGGAGACTCTCATGAATTGATAATGGACGTAGAGAAGACTACAGTAACTTAAATAAAAAAAAACATACGCCGCGATATTGGATTGGTGGGCGGAGTGCATGCTACTTTGGTGGTGCGCTCGCATTGGTCCGCGTGCTACGACCACTGTTGCCGAGTAAACGAACCCCAAGATGCTTTGAAATAGCTCGTATAGAGGCCCCTATGAGTAGCTGGGGATTCTAAAATGCTCCGCATGCGTGGTTCCATTTTTTGAACCTTATTTTCCTGCGCAAAACATTCGTGTAGCTAGTAACAAGCAATGCAAACGTTATTTACAAAAGAGCAAAGTTGGGTTAGTTGGATGAGCAACGCCGAAAAAAAAATCCTATGGATCGTTGCACTCATGTTAAACTACAAAGCAACTGAACACCGACAAATGTACCCATTCACTACTGAAGTGCCAATTTATCATCATCATTATCATCATCAGTAGTAGTAGTAGTAGTAGTAGCAGCAGCAGCTTGTCTACGCCCACTGCTAGCAAAAGCCTCTCCCATAGATTTCCACCGGTGCTGTGCTAACCGCGACGACGTTATCCCCGCGAGCTTCTTGAATTCATCTGCCCACTTAACTTTCTGCCTCCCCCTACCACGACTGCCTCACTTAGGCATCTACTCTGTTACCCTAAATTACCCCGGTATCTATCTTGCTTTCGCACTGCATGCCCTGCCCACGGCCATTTCTTCTTCTTGATTAATACTAGTATGTCATTAACACGCGTTTGCTCCCTGACCCACTCCGCTCACTTCTTGTCCCTTAACGTTAGACCTTTCATTTTCCGTTCCTTTGCTCGCTGCGTCGTCCTCAATTTAAGTGCAGGCGTCTTAGTGAGCTTCCAAGTTTATGTCCCGTAGGTAAGTACCAGCAAGATCTAACTTAATTATTGTGCACTTTCCCCTCGAGGGACAATGGTAAGCTGCCGTTCATTATCTAAGAATCCCTCCCGACATCACTCGACTTCATTCTTATTCTTTGAAAGATCTCAGCCTCACGGTTCAGATCAGGGGCGGCTACCTGGCCTAAGGATTTAGATTTAGATATCCCGTATCACATATTCACATTCTAATATCAAGGGATAGATAATACCAACTCCTATACAGATATTGAGTTCGCCATTAATACGCCGAAGAAAAAAAACGGGGGGGGGGGGGGGGTGTTGCTGGAGGCGACTGATAGACTCTTCAAATTCAATCAGTGTTTTCGTCACATCAGGGGCGCTGAACAGTTCCATGTTGCTGGAAAAGAACTAATGAACAATCCATTGCTCTCAAGGAGAATCTCTTTATATCAGTGTTGACGTTCCGATGGCAGCAGCGCAAGCGAGTCTAACGGCGGGAGATAGCGCCAAACCGGCCTGCGTGATGGCGTCGACGACAGAGACTATCGATGAGGTGCGGAAAACAGGCGCTCCAGGCCAGCTGCTGGACGAAGTTGGGGCGAGGAGGTGTCGACAACGATTTGCGCGAGCCTAACCTTGAAAAGCTGTCCCGCGTGACGCTCACGCGCACGACGCGTCACAGGGCAACTTCGGTGCATAGAAATTGCTTCTTTAGCTCATGCTCATCTAGCGAGCCGAGGCTTAAGATGGGCCCGGGGCCCGCTGAAAGCTGTATACCGTACGCGGTCGCTGAGCGCCGGGGCCGAAATCCTTTTATCGTAACTCACTGTGTCCTATGGGGGGCGGGCGAGCGCACTAAAAGCACAATGAGTGAAGCCCAATCTCTGAACCAGGGAGCTGAAAATGCCAACAAGAAAAGGCCGGGCGCAGCCAAAACATTAGCGACTCCAACTCCCGCCTCCAAATGAAGACGCGTGTGAGAGCCCTTGTGATGCAAAGTAGCACTTCGCAAATGCAAAGCTGCCCCAAAGCATCGGGATGATAAGGGGGACACACAGACGGGGGCTGTTTGCCAGAACAAAAAACAAAAAAAGGCGCAAAGCTCACGCCGAACGGCACACACAGAGTGCGATCCCGGAGTGAAAAGAGCGGAGATGAAGAGACGTCCGAAGTCCCGAGGAACGCGAGCAGCGGCGTATGTACATTAAGCGGTGAAACGTTAACAACGGCTATCTACCAAAAGGGTTGCCGGGCAAGGGTTCTAGCCTGGACGCCGTCCTTGCTCTTCGCTGAGTCTGCGTGCTCCTTCTCTTGGCGTGTCCCGAGGAAAAGCCGTTTTTCTGGTCGATAATCATTTGCAGCCGAGACGCGACACAGCGCGGCGGCCGTGGTGTCGCCATCGCTGTACGCCAAGGAAGGACGAAGACGCGCGGCGAAGCAGCGTTTCGCTCCGCTGGCCGGGCAGCAGGTGGCGTTGGGAAAGGAAGAAAAAAGAAAGAAGAGGAACAGAGGAGAACCACTCGGAGATGACGATGATAATGATAGTTGCCGCAGAAACGAGCACATCGCTAAACCCCTTGCCATCCCCACGCCAGACAGGCAAAGGGTGAACGCTACAGCGAATGAGAGAGAGAAAGATAGAAGGAAGGAAAATAGAAGGAAAGCCTCTATGGTGACGCGCTGACTTTTTCCTTCACCGTCTATTTCTCCAGCTCTTCCTTTTTTTTTCGTCACCCTAGAGGGAGAGGAAACAGAAGGCGGGTGCCCTCATTCTTCTAGCTGTACCCTTCACTCTTCTCAATCTCGATGCTGATGCGCAGCAGATGAGGAAAGAAGAGCAAGTGCCTCGGCTCAAGAGATAGAGAGAGAGAAAAAAAAGGAAAAGTGCGCCGTACAGAAAAGAAATTCCACTGCCTCCTCTTTCGGCAGCATTTTGGTTGGTTCTCAAACGTTGCGTCAATAAAAAGATCTCCATCGCGCTTTTTCCCGGGCGTCATCCCAAGACCTGCCGCGATGGCAGCGGGAGAAGGGGCACACGTTTTCCTGAACGCCTGTCGGCTGTCTGAGGAAGCGTTTGCAAGGCGAAAAAAAGAGAGGAAATGAAATGATCAGACATTTCAGTTACTGCTCTCTGTCTCTCTTCTCCCTTTTCGCAGGTTGCCAGCGCTTTGATAAGTTTCTTTTTAGCCGCTACCGATAAGTATCACATCGCTACTGCTCTGCTGTTGTTTTCCTGCGTGAGTCGGACGAGGAGTGTGCGCTCTCACTGGCGTCGACCACTCGATAGTCTGTGTTCCTGTCCGCACCAAATATAAACGTCCGAAGGATCGCCCCTTCTGCGATGGAGTGTTATATATATTACACCCTCTTTATTAAATTTTTTCTCGTAGTTTTGGGTAGACTTGTCGACATTTACTACCAATAAAAATGCGCGGCATTCTTTACCATTAGCTTCAGTACAGTGAACGGACGATGTTTTATCGTAACCAGGAACGAAGGGGATTTGGAACGATTTCTATATGAACAGTGAACAAGTGTGGCATAGTCTGCTGCACTTTGACCCCGGTAAACAACGAAATTACTGTGTGGCAATTAAAATTGACCCATTTAGCCAGTTCAGGGCTTATAGGGCGCCTATTGAGAGAAGGCAGCAACAAATTTTGTGGTTGCGGGACCTGCTCTGCGCATTTTCTCTTTCTCTGTCAGGCAAAAGAAAAAAAAAAGCAAGCTAGAAAAATCACGACTACTGTTGCGTGACAGGCCCCAAAATACTCCTAGCATTCAGAGTGTAGGTTGAAGTAAGCTTTTAAACATGGTATATGTAAATATACAGAGCACATCCTATCAAACCCTTGCCGTTGTCTTGGTAAGAACGGGGAACTTAAAAAAAGCATAACATTTCAAGCAGCTATTATGCGGAGCATTCAAGCCACATTGGAAAAGATCGTTCAGTAAGCAGTAGAAAAAAACGGCCACTACCTTTGAACACAAGATCGCCACGCTAAACACCATAATTCAAGGATTCGCTGCGTTACTTAACAATTTTGTTATGCAAGTCAAGAACACATGTATCACCAAGACACACTTCGAAAGCTTAACCATCCGCTCCACGTTACTCGGAAAAAGGCGAGGGCTAGCAGCCGCAACGCCTCTCGCTCCGTCGCACCCACTTAATCTCGACGACCTGACATTGTATTGGCGCACCATGGCATCCCCTAACCACAAGCAGAACCAGCCTTCAACTTTACGCATGTGGCAATGGAACTGTAGCTCATACCGTCGTCGACACTACAACTTAAAGAATTCGTAAAGCCTCATCAACCGGACATAATTGCACTACGGGAAACCTACACGCAGAACGTCCGACTGCAGGGATACACCCCTTACGCACAAACCCAAAGAACTGCCATATTGGTCAAGAAATCCCTGGCGGCCCAAAAACATGAATTCTAGGACACCCAGACAGAATACACCTTAGTCGAGGTTCTACCGGAACGAAAGACGCAAAAATGTTTATTCGTTGTGAACGTGTACAGGCCACCTCGAGAGAAGCTGCCGGATTTCGATCACCTTATGCGCGACATCAAAAAGATCACGAATGGCCACCAAGCCGTACTAGTGGGAGACTTCAACGCCTCGCACACGGCATGGGGATATCAGCACACCCCGAGGAAAGGCGCCAGGGTGCACGACGCAGCCCAACACCACGGACTAACTCTCTGCAGGGACCTTCTACAACACACAAGAACCGGGAACAGTGTCTCTCGGGACACAAATCCTGATCTCACCTTCACGACGGGCGTCACATGGGCAGAGTGGAGTGTCCTACCGGACAGGGGGTAGCGATCGCCGCATTCCTCAGATATATGTTGCCCATATTCGCAGAAAGACCAAGAAGGGAATAGCACGGCTAACAGAATGCAAATCGTTTAGGGACGATCTGGGCTTCCACACCACCATAACTGATATCGACGAGTGCCTCAGGAATATACTGGACACAGCAGAACGCCGCACCAAGAACATTAACCTCGACGCCGATACGCTTGCAGTTGACGCGCATCTCCTCCACCTCTGGGAGACCAGAAAAGGCCTGCTCAAAAGGTGGAAGCGGCAGAAGCTCAACAAAAATCTACAAAGATGCATCGCTTTCCTCACCAAGGAAGCTCAAGATTATGCGGACCAACTTTCAAGGCGAAACTGGCATGAATTCTGTTACAGGCTACAGGGGACATTGAGTACGAAGAAGACTAGGCACCTCCTACGCGGTCTCCTAGCCATGGAACCAACCAAAGCGCTACAGAGGCAACATCTCCGCAGGCTCATTCACAATCATTCCGGATCGGAGGAGCACCTTGTACAGGAGCTACAAAAGAAGTTTTGTGTAAGTGTAGCCTATCCCACATCAGAACACACTGAGGAATATGCTGAAACGCCAAACCCAGAGCTCGACCGGCCTTTCACGCAGGCCTGTCTGCGCAGCCATGTCCAAGCTGACTAGAAATACCAGCCCCGGCAAAGACCGGGTTATCAACGAGCACCTCCTCAACCTACTGCAGAAGGCCGCCACCACCCTTCTTAAGCATTTCAATGACTGCTGGGCGAAAGGAGAACTGCCAGCGCTATGGAAACACTTGGAGGTCACGATGATACCAAAACCTAACAAAGCTCTTGGTGTCGAAAATCTACGTCCGATCTGGCTCACTCCGTGCGTGGGAAAGCTGTGCGAACACATGTTGCACGACCTCTTAACCCCTACCTCGAAGCTAACGGACACCTGCCGTACTCCATGTTTGGCTTCAGGCAGCATCTTTCCACGCACGACGTCCTCTTACTAGTCAAAGGAGATCTCCTCGATCGCCTGACTAATCGAAACAATTACTCCATACTGGCGATCGACATCAAGGGGACTTTTGACAACGCCAGCCACAACGCTATCCTTAAGAACCTCGAAGCCACAGGGCGCGGCACTAAAGTCTACGCGTACGCCCGAAACTTTCTGACGGATCGTACAGCAACCGTAGAGATTTGTAATATCCGCAGCGAAAGCTTCAAACTTCGCAACAGAGGCACGCCGAAAGGGTCAGTAATCTCACCGCTCCTTTTCAACGTGGCTATGCTCAATCTACCAAAACTTCTGGATAGTGTACCATATCTGCGGCACGCTATCTACGCTGACGATATTACGCTCTAGACCACTGCTTCTAACACTGGAAAGCAAGAAAGCTAACTACAAGATGCTGTTGGCCCAATCAAACGGTATCTACAAAGCGCCGGCCTCCGCTGCGCTCCCGAGCATTGAGAGCACCTCGTTTTGAAAGCAAGAACGAGAGGCAGACCACCTAGTTGCAAAGAGCCCTACCCGAATGTCAATAACAATGGGACGCCCATTCCAAAAGTCGACAGTCTGTGAATACTTGGACTTCACATTCACAAGGACGGATAGGGAGCAGCCGCCCTGTCAAGACTCCAACGGACGATTTCACAACTCACGGACCTCGTCAAGTGGATAGCAAAACAAAGGCATGGGACTCAGGGGGAAGACACACTAAGAATAATGCAAGCACTGCTCATCAGTCGCATAACGTACGGTGCGCTGTGCATGGCTTTAAAAACAACCTAAATAGAAAAACTTAACGTCAGGAAAAGGAAGGAAACCAAAGTCGCCATGGGACTTTCCTACATGACTTCTACAACGCGTATCCTTAAGATGGGCGTCGACGACACGTGACAAGAGCTGGCAGAAGAGCTCAAGAAGAACCAACTGGAACGACTTATGCTCACGCCAACAAGAAGATTCGGTACTCAGATACCTCAGTTGTAAGTGCAACGTACATCGCCGACACGGCACGTAAAGAGCGCCTCCCGCCGGACGTTAGGGATTCCCTCTGCATCGCACGCATTCCACGCCACATGCATCCCATATACCACAGGAGTAGAAGACAGGCAGGAGCTGACTCCATCAAACGAAAATTCATGAAGACCCCGATGTCCGTTACACAGACGCGGCGAAGTATCCGCATCGAAACGCGCAGGCTCTCATGCAGTGTCATCGACTGCCGAGGCAGGGAGTTAGCGTCGGCCACTGTCAAGGTATACAACCCAGAAACGGCGGAAGAAGCGACGATCGCTCTCGCCACTATACCACATGTACGGACGCATCCGTCATCTTCACTGACTCTCAGGCTGCCTGCACAAACTTCTCAGGCATCTCAGCCCACGCACCCAACATCCTAAAGCGAAGAAGCACTCCGCTGCCGTGCACCTGCATAACGTGGGTACCAGGACACGAGGGAGGGAAACGAAGCGGCTCGCGCCGCTGCCCGCGAGCATGTCAGCCGGGCGGCTCTTGTTCCACTTGATATCGAACTTTTGAAAGTGGAAACGGAGGTGATACCCATAATCTGTTCGGCGATCTTACTGCACTACCCACTCGAGCGTGTGTATGCTCTACGTCACCCAAAACTGTTAAGAGAAGAAAGGACTTTATTAAGACGCTTGCGAACGAACACTTTCATTCATGGCAGGCTAATGCGCCGCTTATACCCAACGCTTTGCAGCTACCTCTGTCCACTCTGCAATGTATCCGACACATGGCGCATCTGCTCCTGGAATGCTTGCGAAATGCAACTACGAAATGTAACCGAACACACACACGAACCAAGCACCACAAGCACAAGAAGACCACTTAATGGAAACGTTGGAGACCAAGCTCGCTCTCAGGGACCTGGAAGACCAGCGACAGCTCGTCGCCAGGGCCAAGGGGGCAGTTGAAGCCATAGGGTTCCTGGACTAAGGAATCCTCCCACCTTCGGTTGGCACCGGGCATCGCTCGGAGCGCCATTTTGAAAATAAACGTTTATTCCTCCTCCTCCCATCGCCTGCTCACCGTCGGCGTCAGGGGAGGGCACCTTTTCTTGCGGGCTCGCACAGCTGGGCTGGCAGCAACTCAAGGTCGAGATCGGAGATAGTTTTTTGCGAACGCGGGCCGTTCTGTTCGCTTTTCACTGCATGTCGTTGGCTGTGGTCATGTTTGCCTCGTAAGCAGCGGGGCGCGGCCACGTTTTTACATGACCACATTTTCTCTGCACGCCACGCATTTACCCTCACGAAAAAAAATCTTCCTGATCATAGAACAATCTTACTCATTTGAAGTCGAAAAACATTTCGTTTTGCATTATATCATCCAAAAGAAGACACCAAAATCTGCTCGTCACTTTTTGGGATGTACGCCGCTTGTCCATTGGTTGCTCTCACCCTCCCCTTCTCGCATATTTTATGGCGCACCCTATCATAAAACTGTACTTGCTCAAACAAAGGAGGGTGGCCAATCCTCGAAGCCTGCGTTGCACTCAGTCGCGCAAATCCGCAGCGCGCACAATGAGGGCCGCGTCTCACTTCATGACATTGCAGCAAGCGAACGCGATGTGTTCCGAACAAATATCTCGGATCGTGCCCCAGAAGTGCCGCCGAACACGCGGGGCACAGTCAGCGCGCGAGGGGCGCAGCATACAAGGGAGCGACCGCCGCCGTCGCCCGTGTGGGAGAGAGAGTACAGGCAAACAGCTCCACTACTGGCAAACCTGAGAAACTGCGTAGCGCGGGCAACCCAGCCATTCCCGTTGCGCGCCGGAGAAATGGCGTGGGAGGAGAAATCGCAGGCTCGGCGGGGCGGTGGCGCCCTTTCTGACGAGTCGCAGCTATCGGTCGGAAGGAGGAGCACGCGACAAGAGTCCTGAGATGGTCGTCGACCCAGTTATCAAAATATCTACTATCTGTTCGCATACGCAATGGGCCACGCGCATCAATGCGCGAGGTTGAGAGTAATCACAGAGCTAGAAACCGTTTTGAAAAATCGTGCGTGGTGTTGCAATAGACCTGCGCTAGCCTGCTTTGCGCAATTTCGGCTTGTAATTGAAAGAGGCTGAAAAGAGTCAGCGGGTACAGGAGGAAGACGTCATTCAGGAGATAGCGTTTCGTCATAGGCTTTGTTTGGCTTTAGTCAGGGCAAGTCGGTGGTGTTCTTCAAGTGAGCAACGCCCCTGGCTGGTGAATTGGACCATGTATATGTCATCCACTCTTAATTCATAAGAAATCAGTGTATTCGGTGAGACACTGATCGAGCGAAGAAACAGAAGTATAAAAATTTCCAAAGTAGACAAGACAGACCTTCCTTTCAAGGACGAAAGACATCCACGCACGGAATACTCCAGGAACATTTAAGGAAAAAATACAAATATGCAGGCAAAGTGCGCGTGTAAGCTATAGAAGCATGTCTGGTGTGATACCCTAGGTATACAGGAGAAAGAGGGGAATGATGAGTATCTGAACTCTCTGCGCTTGTACACGGCCACTTACAAAGCTTTTCAAGAACTTCTCGGAGATAAACCGAAGGAATTCGTTTTTGCAGGCGCTGTTCTACTTCAGCACTGTTAGATTGATGATGGACATGTCGCAAGGCGGGCGGTCGGACTCGTTCGACTATATCTCGCCGTCGCCCGCTCTTCCTTTCTCATTTGCCGCTAGCAGATGGCGAGCTTCTCGTTGCCATTGCTTTGCGCACCCTCTTTAGGGCAATATACGTGTTCGCTGAAGACTCCTTGAGGATATTGCACAAAATGAAGTACAAAACCACGAGACTTGATGGAACGACCTTAGTACGATGGCAGATTACAGGGTCACCCTTACGTGGTGACTAGGCGGCTAACTGCTTCAGGCTGCGGACATAATTTACAACGTGTCGGCACAGGCACAACGGAGAGAAGAAAAAAAAGGCAATGCAGTCCTTTGACTCGCGTTCGCGTCTGCACGCCTGACGATTCTTACGACGTAAATTCTTGCCACCTGGCTCTACTTTGTGTCCTTCCATGATTATGGTTATCTGATGACTGAGCGTAAGGTCGTCCGATCGATTCGCGGCTTCGACGGCTGCATTCTGGGGGAGCTCTACGCGGAACTGTCCACGGCGTGACCTTTCCTGTAGCATTGGAAAGCAAAGCACCATCGGTCATCATCAATCGGGCCTCAAAGGGCAAAGAGGCAGGTGGTGCCATGCTTCCAGCAAAATAGCAAATAAATATGCAAGAGGGCGTCCTTTGCCATAGAATGGCCTTAGTTTTGCAGTCGCGCGGAAGGGCCTGTCGCGTAACGATGCTCGCGCAAAATCCGACGTTTCACCTATTACTGTTAATCGCTAATAAGAGAACATCAAATAAATAGATCAAGATATATATAAATTCCAGACTTGTTCAGCATTTGGAAATTGCTGCTAGTCTCCTAAGTTGAAAAATCAACTTCTTTCACCCTTATTGCCTGCCATACAGCCACGCAATTTGATCAGTATGTTATGTGGGGTTTAACGTCCCAAAACCAGCTCTGATTATGAGAGACGCCGTAGTGGAGGGCTCCGGAAATTTTGACCACCTGGGGTTCTTTAACTTGCACTGAAATCGCACAGCACACGGGCCTCAACATTTCACCTCCATCGAAACGCAGCCGCCGCAGCCGGGATTCGATCCCGCGACCCTCGGATCAGCAGCTGAGTACCATAGCCACTAGACCACCGTGGCGGGGCATTTGATCAGTATTCTTGATTGCGGTTATTCATTCGCAGAAACTGTGGTGGCGATACACATGACGCTGAAGATTTGTAAACGGCTTCGGCAAAGCTAGCAGGTCCCAATGACCTTATATTGAACGAGCATTATATGTACAAATGATCTTTGGTTATTATTTCAGGCTCCTGGCGACCACACAGCAACAAGCGCCCTGTCGAAATCTATACGGTTCCAGGCCGGTTCCATAGGGGGTATTCACGTGACGTCAGTGTGCGCCATTTTGTAGTACGCTTCGCAGCTTCCACTGTGCTTATGGAGATAACCAGTTCCAGAAACCAGATAACCAGAAAAAAGTGCAGCCTTTCACTACGCTGGCTGGATAGCAAAATGGCGGCTTCAGTGACGTCAATGCATACCCTCCATTCCTTCCGCATTAGCAGTACTCTGTGCTAAGAAACAATGCTGCATCTTTTTTTTTCTTTTTTAAAACTCACCAGAGCAGAAAGCCGTGAGCTCTACAAGAAAAATCATGTGAAGTCGCAATCACCTTATAATGATTGCTATAATTGCTATAAGCCTTAGTGTCTTTCCAGTACTACGCGGCGTCATGCGCTCGCTACATTACGCCTATATTCACCAAACTACATGTATTATTTTCTGTATTCTTTAACATAATAATTATATGATCTTGCTCTTTCTGCCCAACTCTGCCTGGACAGCTGCCTGGCGTAGCAGTTGGACAAGCTAATAACAATCCTGCAGATCCCACGAAGTGTTCGATGTCCAATGAGCGAAGAAATTGCCTATGAGAAACGATTCAGGTAAGCATTACGAATCGGATGAAGCAAAATACGTGATTTAGCGTATGCTTAACGTGGACTAACCATGAACGTCGACAGCACCGTTGTGACTGAATGGTATAGGTCATGGCACGACGTAACGTTGGCACCCGCGATGGTGCACAGCGCAGACGTCGGTTTCGTTGGAGAGAAACGCACGCTATTGCGCGCTGACGTTCGCATCATATACATAGTTCGTTGAAGTATTCCTCGGGCATCGACCAAAGCTGGAGAAAAGCATGCCGAGTGACAGTAGTCCATATGAGTTGTTTATTACGTTGCCACGTTAGCGCTGAACACGCATTAGAAGCGCAATTGACGTTACGCAATCGCCATCACCACAGCTCCTGGTTCATTACGTTTATTTACTACATGTACCGCGTCGGAGGAGCCGTCATAGCTTAAAGGTGGCGCGCTTGCTCGGCACCTCTGGGGCCAGGGTTCGATACCCCCTTTATCGCCTGATATGTTACCTTCGGAGGTGTATTTGTGTTTGTTATCACCACAGTTGAATCAGCAAGCTACGATAAGCGGTGTGCCTTTCTTGTTTTTGATTGTGTTCTAGCGATACATTAAATAATTACCTTAACTGCCCCTTGACTGACATAGGCTGTTATAAAATTCAAACACCTGTGGCGTGTACCCGGGCAGGGCACTACGGGTATGAGCCACACATGATTGCAGTATCGTAAATCTTGACGCATTTGACGCTTATATCGCGTTAGTGATATAAGCCATTATATCATGTTAGCAATATATCAATCGCTCTTGTTCGTCATACGTTTGTACCCTACCATCCCAATTCTGGATAGATAGATAGATAGATAGATAGATAGATAGATAGATAGATAGATAGATAGATAGATAGATAGATAGATAGATAGATACGGTCAAAGTCACTTGATTTCGCGAAGATATTGTTACGGTTGAAGGTGAAGCAATATGCTTCACATTTGAAACTGGTGGTGGGCCATTTAGAATTTCCCGCGTTCTAGAGAGCACGTTGAGGCGGCAGTGCGTTTCAGTATTGCTACACATGTATTTGAACCACCAGCTGGACACACGCGCGCGGGAAAAGGGGATATTTATTTATTTATTTATTAGAAACCCCTACAGACACGAAATGCAAGCTGGGTCTGTAGTGTGTTGTTGCAGTAAGTAGCGCCTGATGCCCCTACATAATTTGAACATGGCGACACTCTACTTCCCTCAAGGCTTGGTTCTTTGATTCTCCTCGAGCGCCGACTAAGCTCGCTGCACGTGGCATGCCCTTGTTTTTTTTCGCTCCCGCGGATGACCTGCAGCATTTAATGGAGGCGCGAGTTTAGGCTACTTGCAGGCCGCATTTACGGAGAAAATCCTGAAAATTGGCGATCCGGCCACATGGAATGTTGCAGCTAGGTAGCGTTATTGGGGGTTGACTTCTCTTTTAGTATGAGTGGCGCATACTGATGTAAACGGAGCGGCGAGACAGGTTGCATACGCCAGACTTTTTTTTTTCGGTCGTTGTGTAATATGTTTGCCTTCGAGCACCTGATTTAGCATCGCTCGTAGCATGTTCACCTGTGTCGAGATGTTTTGATTATATTAAGCGTGCGTTCTAGTATGGTACGCAACGCTCGTTACGTAACCATACTAGAACGTAACCGTTACGTAACCTGATTGCACAGTGCCTGCATGACTGCTGAGATTTCGATCAAGTCAATGCCTTCTCGTAGTCTATGAAGGCTATATGTAGGGGTTGGTTACTCTCCGCGCATTTCTCTATCACCTGATTGATAGTTTTAATAAACAGATCGATTATTGAATAGCTTTTACGAAACCCCGCTTGTTCGTTAGGCTTACTGAAATCTGAGGTGGCACAAGTTCTTTTAGCGCTGAGCAGGGTAGCTTGCTTGCTGGGCGTGTTGGTTCATGGCGTAAAAAATTCCAGCTGGAAACGAAGCGAGCACGAAGAAGGAACGAACAGGACAGAGGCTGGACTTACAACTAAAGTTTATTGGAAAGTTTTTGTTCTAGTGAAACCCCACCGCACATGCGCAAGCACCAGATGTTATAAGACAACCGATAACACACCATACAAAATACGAAAAGTAAACACACGGAGAACAACGTGCCATTGCCTAGTTTTAAATAATTTCGACACGTGCTCTGCATAGCATCGTTAGTGGTTTGTCAGAAATTTCATCTCTTTATCATTGAGATGTACCGAAGGTTCACTAACACATAAATCGGCACACAACTTCCTGATATGGAGAGCTTCACCTATCTCCCTTTACAACTTGCCGCGCTCTCTCCCCACTATCGATACACCCTGAAATTCTGCTTCACACCCGCACCTCTTGCAATGCAAAGGTAAATTTTCCCCTGTATCTGTTGTGAGCAGATTGCGATGGTCACGCATGCGTTCATTAATGCACCGGCCAGTCTGGCCCATGTAGGAGCCACCGCACGAAGAGGAATCTGATAAATTACGGATGTTGCACAATTGGTAAATGTGCACCGTTTCGTGTGATTTCTTTCCACAGTCCCTGCTTGGAAGTTTCCGCTCTCCTGTGATCCTCCTGCATAGCTTTGCCAATTTGCTGGGCACTGAGAACACTAGGGTTACTCCGTTCTTTGTGGCCACACGTTTAAGGTTGTGCGACAAGCCATGCAAATATGGCATGACTACGACCTTTTTTCTTTTCGATGATTTTCTGACAATGTTTTCTTTTTTGTCATTCGCCTAAATAAAGTTTCGGCCACAGCTGTCAGGATTTAGGCTGGGTACCCTGCCGAGCGTAAGCTGGCCACCTGAGCGTCAAAAAATTTCCTGCATACAATGTAGACATCTCTTGTTCATTGCACCGATGAAGCACAAGGAAACAATACTTCGCTTTACTAATGTCGAATGAAACGAGTCGTACGGCAGGAGCGCTTTTGTCGACATAGGACTGTACCTCCAACAAACATGACCGTCACACCAAAATTTTACAACCAGGTCAAGAAATCTTATCGAGTTTTCCTTGCAAAGTTCGAAGGTGAAGCTAAGCTCCCGAGAGGAATCCTGGAAACATTTTTAAATTCTTTTGGCACTTGATTCTAAACAGTCATCTGGGCTGAGCTTTAAAAGCACCAAGAAATCATCTACATATCTGAAGACGCGCACAATACGTTTGTCCTGCAAGATAGAATCTACATTCCTGTCAAAATGGGATAAAATATGTGACATAAAGTAGGGGCAACCTTAGAACCTATGCAAATGCCCCGTTTTTGAATGTAGATACGATGGTTAAAAGACACTAAAGTGTTTGACACATAAAAAAAGGTGTTTAATAAAAGACTCGAGTGTTCAGGCACACGAATTCCTAAAGGTTACTTCTCCGACTTCTTCGATAAGATCACGTACAACAGTAAAAGGCCCTGATGAGAAATAGAATGAAACAAGTCCTCAATATCAATAGACATCGCAGCATTGGCACACACACACACACACACACACACACACACACACACACACACACACACACACACACACACACACACACACACACACACACACACACACACACCACTTCGATCCCGCGACCTTCTGTTTCAGCAGCCTTCGAATGCTGAAACCGAAGGTCGCGGGATCGAACCTCAGCAGCGGCGGCTGCATTTCAGTGGAGGCGAAATGTTGAGGCCCGTGTACTGTGCGATGTCAGTGCACGTTAAAGAACCCCAGGTGGTGAAAATTTCCGGGGCCCTCCACTGTAGCGTCTTCGATAATCATATCGTGGTGTTGGGCCGCTAAACTCCCTCAGTCAATCAAATCAATCGATAAAATGTTTCAAAATAGGGTAAGCATATAAGCGCTAGGGGGTCGACTTCCAAACTGGTACAAGAGCTGTAGTTTTACTTTGATTGCAACAGTGACTGATGGTGTGCTGTCTTTTTCCCACTAATATTAAGTCCAGGTGCTCTAATATGTTGATCGTGCATAGTATATGCGTTAACGTAGAGTTTTGATGTGCGCGTAGTGCTTGTGATGCCTGCGTTTTTGTTGTATTTGTTTTTTTTAGTGCAACCGACTCAACAACCACTGCACCATTCTTGTTTTATGGTATGATCTCAACAAAACAAAAAGGCAACTGCAGACGTGAATTCTTGTATTAATGTTAAGTACTTGGATTTTATTTTCCTGCCAACTTCCTGGAAATGTAAAACACCTTTGTGCGCTGGGGGTTCCGCTACATTAATAACAAAGATTTCCTTGACAGAAATCGTTCTGGCAAGGTAAAATAATAGCAAATATCAAACCTACACTTCAGTCGAGGTTTATGGAGGTCCCGACGTGTCGAAGCCGATTCGGCTTCTTCTTCTTTGAAGGAACTCGGGACAGCGTTTTTAAATTGTCGCGGCCTTGGCTTGCTCTTTGGAAAGCTCTCTTCAAACCCAAGCACGTATACGCTCGGCAGTGTCCGTGCTTATCCATTGATGTTAAGGAAAGGGGGAGGGGAGTGAATGTGTCAAGACTCCAGGTGCAGTCTCTGCACATGATCAGCCTCGGTGCCACGGGGCCTATCAAATGCCATCAAATTATCGGGGAATTTTTTAAGCCTCTGGTGACTCCTGGTGCCACCATGAGTACACCTGTATGACCATTAGTGGGACCTGTCTAGAACAAGTCCTTTGGGCTCCTTTCGACGTTTCACTGTAGCCACAAAACCACGTCTTGAATGCATGGCCAGCCTCATTTTCCTCGAGCTGGTACAGTGGCTGGCATTAATTTCCGCTTTATAGTAATGGGGGCTCGGAAAACTTGACCGAAGTAAGAAAGCTTCAGTTTCATTATTGCTACGTTGAAAGAACACCCAGCAGATTTCACCCTTGAGATTGTTTATTTTTGTTCCTTTGGTAGTGAACTGGGTTGAGAAAACTCAACGCCAACACCCTTGCGCGAAATACTCTGGCTTTTCTCTTTTTTCTTCATATTTGCCCAAGGACCGCGTCTCTAACCCAGACATTGGGATGAGAAATAGCGGGACGTTTATACGAACACCAAAAGTAGCATATAAAAATTTTAAAAAATGGACACGGTGGGCATTATGCGAAATTGCGAGCATCGATGATGCGTGAAAAAAAAGGCATATTGAAACGATAAATGGTACAAAGGAGATTATGAGGTCGAAAGTTAACACACCCACCAATAAATATTAGAGCAAAAGAAAAAAAAAGTGTCGCTTAATGTGACATTCTTGGCGAAGCAGTGGGTTAATATACGATGGAATTTGGGCCTATTTTTACAAAGGGTCACGCACGCGGGGAACGGTCTAGAATAGGTTTTACTTCGTTTAGTTGATGTCAAAATACATGATGCATTTCATCCGAGTTTCAAGTATGTGCGTTTAATGGGAGTTCATTGGATCAGACGATGAGTCAAATGTAGATAGGTTTATGGGCGCAAGCGGACAGCTCGTGAGCAAAAGCTGTTTCATACTGTCGCTTTAAGAAAAGACGCAGTATTTGGGGAGTATTTATGCCAATGAAGAATAATAGCGATGTCGCATGGCCGCATTTCCCTTCTTGAAAAGTGCTGCCGAGGTGGTGCATTGGATAGGTTGCTCGGCTGTCATTTCGCTCGAAGGACGCATGTTCGATGTCGGATGCGGCGCTCGCATTCCGACGCAGGCGAAACGCAAGGGGCCAGAATTATATTTGGGCGCACGTTAAAGAGCCACAAGTGGTCGAAATTCGTGGAGCCCTCGAATTCGGCGTGCAGAACAGTCAAATCGCGGTTTGGGCATAGTAATGCCCCATCAAAAAATAGGACTGCGTATCTGCGTGCTTCTCTGCAAATGTCGTCGAAAGACGATAATCTGCTGCCGGCCGTACTACGCTGCGTGAGATATGGACGCCATCTGGCAGCGCCGTCGGGAAACATGAGCTTGTGCAGGATCCCTGGGCAACTGCCTGGTGACAGCACCAAATCGTCGACAGAGGCCTTTTTCGTGCATAGCGTCGCATCTTTAGCGCCGCCTAACAAACACTAGAGTCTTTAGAATTACGTATATATGTATTTTATAATAAAGTAACACACCATTTAATACTTTCGTATTGATGTCGCGCTTCAGATACGCGTAATGTCTGCTTTTTGATGGACAATGTTCACATGTATGAACACAGCTGCCAGTTCAAGATGGCTGGGCGTTAGGCAAGTGCTTAAACTTTGGCTGAATCATGTGACAGACAGACAAACAGACAGACCAAAATTTCTGCGTCCAAGTATCTCAAGAAAGGCTATCGTCTTTAATAACCCTCGGCCGCGCTGACCACCGCACGCCGTCCGTGGCCGGTAAGTACCGGACACGCAGCAATAATGCAACGTAAGTACGTGACATGCATGGCTATGATTGCTGTTGGACAGAAATACGCTCCTAATACGCAATATTTAAGATGATTGGTACTCCAGTTGGTGCGCACTAATTTGGGATATAACTAATTAGCAGCCACGGACAAGACAAGAGACACACATCACGATGTGTGTCTCTTGTCTCGTCCGTGGCGCTTTTTCGCTGTTGTTGTTGCCGTTGCCCGAATTAGACGTGTCCCAAATACATCTTTTGCGGCTGAGAGTGCATAATTTCATCGCTGGGGTTGTGCGTGGAAAAACACCGATATGATTCTGACGTACGCCGTAGTGGAGGCATTCGGAAATGCCGATCGCCTGGGTCTCTTTAACGTGCCCTGAAAGCGCACAGTACACAGGCCGCTAGCATGTTCGCCTCCACCGGAAATGCGACAGCCATGGCCTGAGTCGAAGCCGTGTCCTTCGGGTCAGCGGTCGAGAGCACTTTAGCCCTAACCCACTGTAGCCGAGCACTGTAGATTACCGAGTGACCTAAAGCACCAGAATTCAATTTATATTGGATCAGGTATAGGAGTTTCTCAATGGGCGGGCATATTCTAATTCCGGCTTCATGATTATAATGGAAGACTGTAGTTTCGCATTTCAAGGTTCTTTTTTAACGTATATTTTAGACAAGAGACATTTTTGTAAAGTGTAAGTGCAAATGTTACCGCAGGGAGATTCCAGGAATAATCACAATTAAGCGTGAGCGCCTAAGTATTTGTAATTATTAGCTTAATAATTTGAAGAGTTTAGGTTGTAAGTACACGAAATCTGCGCATTTTTCCAAGAATGTAGAGAGGAACACACATTTCTCCGTACATTAAATATTATTCCATATTGTTCCGCGCAAGTGCGCATTGCAGGACCTGTACTGAGGTAATGCTGGTCACGGCAACATTTTATTTCACTGAGCAAAAGAAAAAAAAAGAACAACGTGCTTTAGGGTACTCGTTCGACTATCTGCTGATTTTTGTAAGCTTTGGCAGCGACTTAACTTGAGAAAGGTTTACCGAAAGGCTTTACTAACCTCTAAATTTAAGTGAAGTTGAGTGTTACTTTCGAAAATTTGATTCAAATGAAATAATAACTGAAGTAATGTTACCTTGCTATATAGTACTTTTCTGAAGCCATGGTGATAATTATATAAAAGGGCGTTATGTTTGAAAAAAAGGAATAACACTAGCTTCGCCATAGCTGTTTTGCAATCGCTAGTATCATGAATAAAATATTGCCAGGAATTAATAACTGCCAGAAACATAAGTAGTTATTGACAAGCAACTCAGAAAAGGAAGGGGGCAGCTACTTCGGGCGGGGGGGGGGGTGGGGGCGTCCGGGCTATTAATGAACGAAGATTTTTAAAAAATGCCTGGGCGCCGCGTCATAATTCTCTCAGTTATATCTCCGGAGTAGTGGAGCGTACTTCCAGCCGGTCTTTTTTAAGACTAAATATCAGTGATCTGTCGCCTTTAATTGATGAACTCCTAAATTATTGGTTCATTCGCTTATGTGACAATCACAAAGTTGTAGGCCGTACTACCATAACAACAGAATCAAGTGTTAGTTTGACGCTGAAATATTTTATGTCGTTTATTTTTTTTTCGAGGAAAAAGCAAGAGCCTGCGAAATACGTGAAACACGATACACGCGCGAGCTCGGATATATTGCTACTCAAGTGCTCCCAAACGATCGATACTAGATAGATACATGACTGAATAACACAAGGCAGCAGAGGCTTTCGCTTCTCTCAGTGCCAGTTAAGTCGAGAAGCCTATCGAACCATCCTACATAACGAAGCCTGTACGCTACGGCGATAAACGCATACAACCGTGTATCCATCAAATATCGCTTGGAAGCTCTGAAGCATGCGGCGCGCAAGCAAGCGCCTATGTTTCGTTTCTCACATATTTCGCAGGATTTTTTGTTTCTTGAAAAAAAAGCCGATTACGTAAATTTTAGTCCTGAACAAAAATGCTTGATTTTGGGGTTATGAGAGGCGATCTACAACTTTATAATTGACAAGATATGGATTAAAGGAATATTTATGAAGCTGAATTATTCGAAGCAATTAATTAATTGATACTCAGTGGCGAAAAAAACATACGGATTGCAAGTACACACGGCTACTGAAGGTAGGCAGTTGAGACAGTTATTAGAGAGCTTCTGTCTTTTTGAAAAATCTAGGTGCGTGATAGTTAGGGGCACTCTGTATACAGTTACGAATAAAATCGTGCGAGTAAATTTGCGAATTACACTTTTGTCACGCGTGTCGAAGACGGCGAGATATGGTACAGTTTTTCCGCTATTTAAGTTAGATAGTGAATTGCAATATTAGGGGCGAAGCACCTTAGGTTCTCGGGCTGTCGGCGTCTGTTGTCGTCAGAGTAAATAAGGTTGTCAGACGACGGTCAAAAAACAAGCGTATAATGGATCAAAGAGGTTCGAAATAAACCAACATGATTTCCATTAATTTAAAATAAAGAAATGGTCAGGATTTATTTGCATTAATAAGAGGAATTTGTTAAATTCAATTGTGAAAATTGTGTGGTCCTATACTGGAGGCAGCGCAGTCAGACAGTGTGTGTGCATGTATGGGTCGATCCTGGAGGAATTGCACTCAGATGTGTAGGGTTGTCGTTTCAGAGGCAATTCTAACGAGTTTCTGCTAATGTGTCCGGGCTGTCGGCGTCTAACGTCGTCGTCGTCGTGGCCACGGTAAAGCAAGCTCATTAGCAGCGACTAACGTGTTCCTGTGTGAAACACTGGAGCATCACCGCATGCTTCGCACCTTCCAGGTTTCACGTTAGTGGAGCTGTCTTCTTTTTATTTTTGTAGTAAGTTGATGTTGATCAAACAGATATCGCAATGGTCTCGCCCTTTGACATCTCGCTACAGAACCTGCGGACGTTTCGTTGTCGTCGCTTCGCGCAAGGAAAAATCATACTTCCAAGTACGTAAATGCGAGCACCGTGCTTTCAAAACGACACGATTTCAGCCCGCGTCAAGTGTGCAACAAGAGCGTGAATACGTTGCTCCGCTGTGGGTGTCATTGTTATGTCGGCGCCTGCGGAGGAGGAGAAAAGGCCCGTCGTAAGATTAGAAAATGGACACCGGTTTTGAAGCCCTTTCTGTAATTATCGGGAAAGGTGCTTACGTTGATCCCACGGAGCATGCGTGACGCAAAATACCCACACGCAAGAAAAAGAAAAAAAATAGAGAAGACAAAAACTACTCCCTAAAGAAAAATGCTGCTGTAATATTTCCTAGTGAGGTGAGATTGGAAGCTGAAAAAAGAAAGATATTGATTCAAGTACCCCACTTTGCTGACTGCTCTGCGAAGACAGGAAACTTGGTATGCTCAAAAGTCTGAAAGTGTTTCAGCCGTTTCATTTCTACAACCAATGTCGACGGTAACTGTGTGCCGACTCGAAAGAACACTTGCAAAAAAGAAGTAAATGTGTTTTTTGTGTTTTTAAGCGTCTACAGAAGGGAAAAGCTTGGCACTGTGGCACCAGGGTCGTCTCCAATGTGAAAAGCCGCCCCGCCACGGTGGTCTAGTGGTTATGGCACTCGGCTGCAGATCCGAAGGTCGCGGGATCGAATCCCGGCCGCGGCGGCTGCATTTCGATGGAGGCGAAATGTTGAGGCCCGTGTGCTGTGCGATGTCAGTGCACGTTAAAGAACCCCAGGTGGTCGAAATTTCCGGAGCCCTCCACTACGGCGTCTCTCATAATCAGAACTGGTTTTGGGACGTTAAACCCCACAAATCAATCAATGTGAAAAGCCACAAAAGCCTCGCTGCGCTGGCTTACGTGGTTTGTGCGTGTGCCCTGTAGTTAACGCATATGCCTTTCGCTCATCCGTTAAATTTTTGTACTCACCAGGTGCAGAGTAGTCAACTGGGACCATGCCTGCCAACGTCCAGGGCCTCCCCTCGTTACTCTTCTTTGTGAATCTTTTCTCCAGCTCTTATTCTAGATATATATTCCTCGTGGATGACCGGTCAGATTTAGACACAAGAACATTGCGTCTAATGTGCAGACTACATGCACATTCATGTGCATCTCGGTGCTCATGCACCGTGCATCTACTTAAACGTGGCCTTCAGCCCAGCGGAAAGAAAATTCAGTACGGGTGTGAAGACAGCTCTTACGACGATTTTGGTTGCTTAGAACTTCCTGGTGAAGTTGTCGATTAAAAGATGGGCTACTGTAAAAAAATGGAAAAGTTCGGCTGGTAAGGGGCCATCAAATGTTTTCCACGTCACGCAACGGCGTCTACATACCCAGCTAACATTTTGGCTCGTGCCCAGGATGGCGCGTGTTTTCCCGCCTCAAACATTGATCTGCAAACCAACACTGTCACGCACCTGCAAGGTAAGAAAGGAAAATGCCACTTACGTTTGCCGCGTAGCATTTTCTGGCAAAGTTTTATGACAAAGATTCAAACTCCTCTACTTCAAGTCGGTATGCTATGCGGACATCATTTACCCTGACCTTAGCAAGACCTCTGACGTAGTCAGTGACCCACCTTCTATGGTTAAGCTTGTGTAACGTGAAGTTGGCTGTTGAGCTGCCAATCTCCCGCACAGCTGTCTTCTTGACAGATCATGTTATCTTACTTCAAATTTCCAAGCGTTCTTTCTGTACAAGGCAACCAGTGTGGTCTTTCAAGGGCCAGTATTAGGCCCATGCGATCCTCTCACTAATTTTTGGCAATGACTTAATTCCGTCATTCGGATGCGTGTGTGTGTGCTTTTTTTTCCTTGCGCATGCCGAACGGCACTAGCGTACCCAAGCAAATTTATCGTGCTGATGAGCGTCGCATCCATTATTTTCGCTCTCTGCCACCACAGGACGTGAAACACGCTCTCTTGTTGAATATATAATTTCTTGTCTTACATTAACATACTGGTTTACGTTGCAGCGCTTTAACAGCGTCCCTGTTAGAACCTTGCCAGAGTTCTTGTCTTGACGTCCTCATCTAGCAGTGGAGCTGCTACGCAAAAGGGAGAAACGGACCCGCTGACGCCCTTGACCCCCTATACACGCTGCTATATTATAGCGATTACACGAAGGACAGTATAGAAAGAAAGAAAGGAAAAGAAAGGACGGACGGAAGGATTAAAAGAAAGAAATAATGAAATAAAACTTGCTGTTTGCGCAGAAGGGCAGAACAGGCACGCGCTTTCCCTCGAAACCCCACTACTACCTGACAGCGATAGTAAACACAAAGAAAAGAAAAGGAAAAAAAAAGGAGGGAAGGTCACCTAGGAGGTAAGGAGTAGATATAGAAAGAGAGAAAGAAAGAGATAGAAAAGATAGTGGAATGAGTGGAGGTGGAATGATTACATTGGTGTAGACGAAAGAAATTCTTGACTTGCATGGAAAATTAGGCTTTAACGGTTTCTTTGCGTCATTGTAGATTATATTATGCAGGAAAAGTTATATGTGGCTTTTGCGACTCTGCTAAAGAAATTCAATTTTCCTTTGCTTAACTCTACAAAGCTTCGCTCAGCCCCCACAGCTTCGCTAGGTCATTCGCGCTGGAGTTAGCAAAGCCACACCCCCAATTTTTTGTTCTATACTCACAGCTACGCTGTACAGCTGGCACTTTTACTGAAGAATTTTCATAATTAGCATCATTTTTTTCTTCGCAACTTATTGGGGTAGGCGAGTCGATTCTCCTGTTTTTCGAATCATTGGACGCATGGGCGCAGTGTCGAAAAGTTCCACATCTCATCTAAGGTGGTGCAGTGAAGACAAGCCTACTCTAACGTTCCTCCATTCGGCACATTAAGAGAAAGTAACGGATTGAAATCGAATATATAATGTTGTCCCCAATTATATCATGCAACAGCCACTCCGTAAGGTGATCAAAGTTCCCAGAAACTTTTTTCTTTTAATTTGAGCTGCAAATACAGCTGTTGAATTATGGTAAGCGCCCTGAGTATCATGCCTCACGCTACCAAAACCCTCATATCTTTCCTGGAATACTCATAAGGCAAGAGTTTCCTCTAGACACACGGCAGTGTTTCGAAGGCACCGCTCCGCGTCTTTGATGTTTTGCTGTCAACGCGCATTTTCAGCTAATACGGCGGATCTCGGGCAGCACTTGTACGAACATGTCTCGGAAGATTCAACGTGGCAGTAAAAAGATAAATGCACGTCTTTCTCGCGTCTATTGCGTGTGCCCGGACCTTAGCAAGCTGCGTTCTGGCGCACTGCAGTGCCACAGGAAAGAAGGCGTTTGCGCAAGCCGGGTTCGCTGGGGTGAGTAATCTTAAGAAGATTCCGCTAGAAGTGCATCATTAGCGAAGCGGCCCGAAAAGCCCTGAACAGCTGGAGCCATAGGCCCTTGGGAGAGCGGCGTTGTTACGTTTGCTTCTGGTTAGTGTTGCTGCATGGTCGGAACGGCCGCTGTGAATGCATCACTGCTACTTTTTTTTTCGGATGTCGATGAGGCATCACGCAAAACACGTGCATGAGTAACCTGCGCGAGTCCGACTTGTGAGTCGGCCTTGTTGATTGTCCCGCGCTCACACAGAGGGAGCTTTAAGTGGCACTATTCTGTACTTGCGCTTTCTGCTTCATTGTTCCGCTATATCAAGCTTTAGGAAATTCAAGTATCAGCTGTATCTACGATTAAACTATTCGTTATTTCGTTATCTGTATGTACCTACTAAATAATTCGTCCCGCTATATTTAGTGTCACAAAAGTCCGAACTCAATTCTTGATTGATTTGTAGGGTTTAACGTACCAAAAACAGCTCTAGACGCCGTAGTGGAGGTCTTCGGAAATTTTGACCACCTGGGGTTCTTTAACGCGCACTGACATCGCACAGCACACGGGCCTCAACATTGCGCTTTCATCGAAATGCAGCCGCCGCGGCCGGGATTCGATCCCGCGACCTTCCGATCTGCAGCCGAGTGCCATAACCACTAGACCACCGTCGCGGGGCCGAACTCAATTCTTAAAACTATGTATTGGAGTGCTCTATCAGCCACAATAAATAAAGAGCTGCTAACAAGCCGTGAGGCAACCGCGGGCTCAGTAAGGTTTCTTTGTGCTCTCCCTCTCCTTTTGCCGTGCATGGGCGCGGCGAGTATCTCGTGGACCAACGCGGCGATGGCGAGCCGCTTTCGCTTCTGCAAAACGACTCACAGTTGTAGCGGTTTCACACAAAGCGGTGGCATCGAACGGCTGTGCACCGTGCTTCCGGCTGTCTCCTTTTGAAAGCGTACAGTACGCCAACATCAGTGCCGATAAGGCTAAACTGCTAAGCCGCCCGCAGTGTTTGTTGAGCCCGTGAGCCCCGTGTACTGTTGAGGCCAACGTTGGGGGCTCTGTACTGTACTGTACTGGACTTGTGCCATGTTGGGGCCTGTGTACTGTGCGATGTCAGCACATGCTAAAGAAAACCCCAACTGGTCGAAATTTCTGGAGCCTTCCCCTACGGAGTCTCTCATAGTCATATTGAGGTTTTGGGACGTAAAACCTCCAAATTATTATTATTATTATTATTATTATTATTATTATTATTATATTATTATTATTATTATTAGGTACGCCCGGTAATGGGAAGCTACGGACTAATTCTCGCCACCTGCGGTTCCATAGTGCACCTAAATCTGAAGCGCACGGGTGCATGTGTGTGTGTGTGTGTGTGTGTGTGTGTTTTTCTTGCATTTCGCCATGGCGAAGTTAAAGAGAAAAGAAAAAAAAAACAGGAGGGAGCGTCTCTTGGTAATCTTGTAGCCTAGTCGTAAAAAATTAGAAGGGTTCCTGGAAGTCTACGTTGTCTCGCGGAAGCAAGCGGCGCGTTGTACGACCGACCTCGTAGTGCTTGGTTATTATTATTATTATTATTATTATTATTATTATTATTATTATTATTATTATTATTATTGATGGCTGCGTGGACGCTCGCGGCGTCTGGCCTTTGCTTACGGCGGTTTTATTGTCCTTGTGAGTGTGTCCGTGGTGCGTGCGGCTCTTTATCACCCCTGATCTTACGCTACTAAAGGCTACCGAAATGCAACAAGGTAACAACAATGCCAGCACGCAAGGCGTGGATGGGAATGGAGCAACGAGGAGGGAGCGGCTTCAGACGGCGTTGGCTTGCGCTCGCTCGCCGCGCTTCCTTCGGTAGTTTGTCTTACTCCGTGGATTTCGCCTCCGTCGATATGCGGCCGCCACGGAGTTTCTTGCCATCCCCACGCTTTACGCCGCACCGATCTTCCAGACAGTCTTTCCAGGCTACAAGACCATGGAGGTGCGTCTTCTCGTGCAGGACCACTGCCGCCATCGCATCAGCAACCACCAATGCGACATCACCGACGGCCACAAGCGCAAGACCAACAGTCCCAGTACCGGATGCAACAGTGGAACGTGCATGCCTCGCCTACTTTTTGCTTCAATATCTTAAACCGTACGGATCCGAAAGTGCGAACATTAAATTCCCATTCCGGCCCACCCCACTGATTTTTAGAAAGTTGGAAGCGCGTTAACGCCCATTCGGCAAAAATTTCATATAACCGTGACTATAGATTGGCATCTGTTGGCCTTAATGCACTCTTCGGAAGTTCGCGATGCAGGCTCTGCTTCAAATTTTCTTCTCCTTCTTTTCGATTCCAAGATTGGCTTTCCCACAAAATTTTCTTTTGGGTGTACATCCCTGTTCATTTAGTTTAGAATTGGCTGAAACCCGTTATACCTTACGTTGTTGCGGGTTGCCCCCACAATCTTTTATTTTTATTTTTATTTTGGGGGAAGAACTACAGCTACAGCCATCACCTAGAGAGAAAACTGGCACCGTGAGGCTGTTGCATGCATCGGATTGCTGGGATAGGATGGATTCAGACTGTAATCTTCTACTAACGGCTCCGACGCCTCCAAGACGCGTCGGGCTTGGACGCGTTTCGCGCGTCATAATGATTGATCTTGCGCTGAAGCGGCCTGTAATGAGCTATTTCTTTGGAATGCCAAGCATTCCTAGGTGAACTGGAGTCACCTTGACTCTATCTATCTATCTATCTATCTATCTATCTATCTATCTATCTATCTATCTATCTATCTATCTATCTATCTATCTATCTATCTATCTACGTCGCGGTGCCCTCCTGGCCATCTCGTTCAACCAGTATACACCAAAATTTGGATGGTAAGGTACGAAATGGTGAACATGTATGACTGATCTTTACATCCATAACATGACATAATCGACGTGTAGGTCACGACTGACGATACTGCAATCACATGTGACTCATACCAGCAGTGCTTTTACACAGGCTATTATATGTACATAAATACCCAATCAAGTAGACGGGGGGACGACCGCCTTCATAGCTTAGCGGTAGAGCATCGGATGCGTTATCCGAATATCGTGGGTTCGGTTTCCACTGTATGCAGGTTTGTCTTTTATTCCACTTTATTTCCGTTTACTTACTCCAATATTACAATGCCAAGATTAGGAACTTCAATAACTTCCCCTATGCTTTCGTAGGCTTCAATGTTTGTTGGTTCATTCAGTTGTTTCTAACAAGTAAACGAGCCCTTCATCCCTTCTCTTTCGTTATACAGGCTATACGTCAGTCAAGGGCCAAACTAAAATAGACATTTCACATACCACCGTAACACAGCGGTACACAAGAAAGGCACATGATTGATTTCTGGGGTTTTACGTCCCAAAACCAACCTTGATTATGAGAGACAACGCAACGGAGGGCTCCGGAAATTTCGACCACCTGGGGCTCTTTAACGTGCACTGACATCGTACAGTACGCTGGCCGCAACATTTCGCCTCCACCGAAATGCAGCCGCTGCGTCCGGGATTCGATCCCGCGACCTTCGGATCAGCAGCCGAAGAAATGCACATCGTTTGTCACAGTTTGCAATTAGAATTTATATAAAGAAGCACACACATACACATACACAGGCAAACCCGCTGTGATTTCCGAGGGCAACATGTACCACGCTGTAGGAGCGTAGGAGTCGAACCCGGGTCACCGGGGTGCCATGAAAGCACGCTATACCACTGGTTTGTGGCGGCTGCTCTTACACGGTACATATAGCAAATGAACGTATGCTATGCAAGCAGTCACGATGATGGTGCTTGCGTAGCTCCCATTGCTCGTCTAGTGTATGTTAAGCACTATTCTGGCAAAGCAGCAAACAATACTCGTGTTCGACTATCACTCGGCATGCTCTTCTCCAACTTTCCTCGATTCCGTAGGAACACTTCAATGAACGACGCTTAAGATATGCACGTCAGTACATCGTTGCGTGCACTTATTTTCGGCAGAACAAACGTCTGTGCACTAACGTGAGTGCCAACGTTGCGTCGTACCGTGAGCTTTCATTGAGTCTCTACAGTGCTGTCGACGTTCCTGGTTAGCCGACGCTCAGCACACACCCGCTCATGCCCTTTTCACAGATGCCGATTGTATTCGCAACACTCGGCTGAATGTACAATAGGTCATTGGCAATTTTCTCCCTGACTGCTTCGCTTGGCGTCGATTCCCACAATGAATGGGATCTACAGGACTACTCAAAAGCGAGTTTTCTTTACATTTGAGAACTTGTCTTGTATATCATCATCATCATAACCATCATCATCATCATCATCATCATCATAACCATCATCATCATGATCAACTTGTCTCCGCCCATTGCAGCGCAAAGGCCTTTCTCATTGATCTCCAATTATCCCTGTCCTGTGCTAACTGGGCCCAATTTATCCCCGCAAACTTCCTGATCTCATCTGCCCACCTAACTTTCTGCCGCCGCCTGCTACGCTTGCCTTCTCTAGGAATCCACTCTGTTACCCTTAATGACCAACGGCTGTCCTGTCTTCGTATTACATGGCCCGCGCACGCCCATTTCTTGTTCTTAATTTCTAATAATATGTTCCTAACACGCGCTTGTTCCCTAACCCACTCCGCTGTCTTCTTGTCCCTTAAGGTTACACCAACCATTTCCCGTTCCATAGCTCGCTGCGTCGTTCTCAATTTAAGCTGAACCCTCTTAGTTAGCCTCCAAGTTGCCTTGTATATAGCGCTCTATAAAGAGCAAAAAGCAGTGGCTGTCCGCTTAGGTTAGATGACAGACGACAATGTCGACGCTCACTCCGCGTCCCTCTGTCGCTTGTTTCTTCTTTTCGCCGTTTGTTTGCGCCCTGGTGTTAGGCAATGTGTTACTTTAGCGCTCCTTAAGAGACTCGCATAAGCAGTGGCGCCAAATTTCCCTCTAGGTAACTGTGAGAAACTCTATGGCGGCCGCCTTTGCGAAGACTTGATGCCGCGAACTGGAGCTTCACAGGCCGCTGGCCGAGCCGCTCAGCCACCTTGGCGGGTACACAGGGGAGCGGTCACACGTATGGACATACATGATTACGGAATGTTAGACTAAAGAGTAAGCATAACGCCATGAATTAAGTACCGAAATAGCATAATGAAACTTACAATGAAAAATTCGACAACGATAGAGAGAAAATGAATAAAAGAAATCGTAACACAATGAGCAAGGCAGTAAAAGAGTAATGAGACTTTGCATCCAATGTGATAGGGCGGAGTGGAGGCCGTATTTAAAAAAAGGAACAAAGAAAAAAGAGCGCCTGTACGTTCCTATCACGCCGCAAGAGCCGGTTTCGCGGAGGGCCGCGCCCCTTCAATACCGTCGTTGCCGACCGCAAAAGTTCCTCCTGTGTTTCGACGGCGCGTTCGAAAGATCCCGGGCGACCCCGAGCGCCATCCGGCGTGCGAGACCCCTTTTCCTCGCCCACTTCCCGTCTTTCCCTTTCCTCTCGCCGGCAATCCCCGCCTCAGCGAGGCGCGCCTCCCGAACACAGCGGCGCGCAGACCGAGCTTTCGGATCGACGGCAACCGCTCGCGCGGCTCCTCCAGGCTCGCCAGCTCTGCCACCACATGGACCGCTGAAAGGCCGCGCACCGTCCGGTCCCTCGCCGCTTCTTTGCCCCGGACAAGTTTTAACTGTCGACGTTTCCCTTCCCCACGTGTGCACTAGGAGACGCTCTCTCGTCCCCGCTCCGAAAGATCAGCGCGCCAAGATGTGACACGGTTGACGCCTGGCAGCATGTCATCGCGGCCGCCCCTGCCGTGCGCGACTCCACGCCGTCGCTGTTCAACGTCTTCTCGGTCCGGTGTCCACCCGGAGTTCGTGCTGCGATCCGTGTCATTCATTCCCGCGGCTTCGGCTGAAGTCGGTGACGAGGGAAAGTGAACGTGCCCGCGTCGTTTGTCTCTTTCTCCGTGCCAGCCTTAAAAGAGCGCGCGCTCGTCGTCGGACAAGATGAATCTGGAGCCTGACGAGGTAAGCGACGGCCGCCACTGCCGACACGCCACCACCGCGCTTGCGCGCGGAGGCAGCTACTTGGCCATTTTTTTAACCTTGTGGCTTTGTTTGAACTTGCCGTTCTGTGCTTATGATGATTACCTGCTTGCTTTTCTTTCACCTTGTCTTTTTTTTTTCTTCGTTCACTGTTTCGACTGAAGTCGCGTGTTAAAGGAAGGAAACGCAACTTCCAAAATGCAAGTGAAACTTGCATTTCCGGAATTTGTTTTCCATCACTGCATTCTTTGTCTTCGCGTGAAAAAAAAAAGTTTTCATTTTCGCCTCGAGGATCAACTAAGGGAAGTGAAAGAAAAAATATCAAGAAAACAAGCGGTTGACGCAAGGTGTGTTCTTCGACTTTTGAGCGTCGAAAAAACGGAAACGAGCATGAAAATTGCGGAATTGTTCAAGTGACGCAGCTCTAAAAACATAAGGCATTCTTTTGATGCTCTTGTGTGTGGTGTATCCTGTGGAAATGTTGTACCGAAAAGTTGTTATACGCAAAAAGCAAGTATGAATGGTTTGTGCGACGATATGGCTGCATAGTCAAGGATTTCAAGCATATAATCAAGCAGTTGAAAAAAAATCGTGTAACAGACGTGTTTCGCCGTGTTTCGTCATCAATTTCTAAAAAAAAATCTGGTAGTGGGAACTCAAGTCGGCTGTGCTGGCACGGTTACTTTACAGAAGCTAAATATCTGGAAAACTCGGCGTTTCTGCGCGGCAAATCTTTTTACACTTTTCTAATAAAGCGTGAAATGCGCCAAGTTTTCCGACTTTTTCAAATTTTTTCTCTTTTTTTTTTTTTGCATCTTTGCCCAGGTAAGTGCCATAAACTCACGGTTGAAGCGAAAGTGCGTTTGGAACGCGCGAAACTCACACGCACAAAAAAAAACGTGAAAAAATCCGCGACAGTGCTCTAGAAAAAAAAAGAGTAGACAAACAAGTAAAGTACACGAGAAACAAGCAGATGTATTTCACACTCACAAAGTAGCAGAAAGCGTTACCTGCTTTCGACGACAGCACTTACAACTTCAACTCTAAGACTCGCGTTGTATACAGTGCGGCGTAATGTCGGCAGGCAAGAGAAGTGGAAAACTTTGCAAGCCACGGATTCGGCAGAGTGCAGTCGTATTAACACACGACGACGTAAAAAAGCAGAAAAGAAACAGTGCGTATGATTCTTGTTTGCTGCGCGATATTTACCTCTGCGTTGTGTCCGTTCTTGACCGCCATTTTCTTTTTAGCCAATTACTACGCTCTTTAAAATGTTGTCCACTGTTCTCTTGTATTTTCAATCCTGATTTCGCGTGACAAAGACGCTCAACGTTCGAAATGCGCATGGAATGTCTCATCACTCTCTTCTTCCTTGGATGATATTAGACGCAGGTGCAATGCCTAATAACAGCAGGCGATCACTGTCGTCTTTTCGGCATTCGTCCGCACATCTGTCGGCCTCTTGCAAAAACAAAAAAAAAGTAATTTGCGTATCTTACATAATGGTTTACGTCATTGTAGTAGCTGAACTATTTTTATCGCAGATGCCTCACTCAATGATTGAGAGGTACTGAACAGAAAGTTTGATTTTCTTAAATACGATAGTATCGTACATTTACTTGGCCCTTTCAAGTTAAATTATTCGTGTGTACGAATTGGTGTGGATGTCTGTATGATGTATCCAACCCCAACAACTACAAGCCAGAAAGTCATTTTAAGAAATACGACTGTCGGCGATTCTCGTTGTGTGATTTCCCAGGTTTACGAGACTAATGAAACGTGGGCCTCTCTGAAATATAAAATAACTCCTGCGCGTCGCAAGACGCTGATACTTGGCGGCTGCGCCAAATTTTTCTAGTCCATTGCCCTTATGCTTATATCCTGCCCTGAGTGGCACAGCAATGGTATTGAAATATTCCGTGTTCATAATTTCACGTCGTCTTTGTCTAATTTGTCTAAATGACCTGCGCAGGTAAGCGACTTACCAGACATCGAGTTTCTGGAATTTCGCAAGAAAATTCTGTCATGCATCTTCAAATGACTACACTGAATACCTTTTTTTTTTTCGGCACCATTGGTTAAAATGTGTTTTCGCTTTATCCTGAAATGAGCCAGTGATAGTTAAAACTAAACTAGATTTAACATTGGACCCAGCGCGTAGTCTCTCAATATGTGCCGCAACAATTTTGTGTGGAAACTCTATTAAACTATATAATTGCTTACCATTGCAAAAAGTCAAAGAACCGGTTTTTATGCTGATATCCTCTTTTTTTTTCTTTACATAAGTGGAAAGGGGATAGGGTGCGGATGGTGTACTCTTTACTAACATACAATTTTTTTAACACGGTACCACGGTTAAAGTTTTCGTTAAGAGGCAGTGTTACGCACATCCGTAATCTTCGAGAAAATAAAATTTGATGCGCTTTCTTGTTAAAATGCACATATTTAATGTGTAGTGCAAGCATGCACAGCTTACTAATGTAAACAATTCGTTCAAAGTAGTTTTTTTTTATTTTTCCTACCTAAGCTAACAACGAAAATAACAACTTGACTGACTTGAGTGCACGCACTCGAACGGATAACAGGGAGTTATGTAAAAGGTTTTATTATTCACGTATTCAGGAATATTTCATCAAGGTGACGTCTTACACGTGAAAGAAGTGAATGCACCATCATAGTTATCTGTGCAACCTCGACAAGTCTGGGCAATATGAACAATGCTGCTTTAACCAACCGGAATGTTAGCGTATACTCCTTACGGCCGCCATACATAGCGCCTTTTGTGGTGGCACATTGCAACGAAATTGTGAATATATCCAATGCAATTAAGGAAATTCTCCGCAATAATGCAATCGTTTACACCTCGCTCATTCATACACACTACTGTATACACTCACTTGGCGGGCGCTGTGAGAAAGCGTAATTATGATGACCAGTTAAGAAATTATTACTATGTCATAATAATGTTACCCACTCCATTTTATACTTCTGAACAAATAGCGATGAGCAGTTCAGTGTTGACTGCGTCGTAGAAACAAGTGCTAATGCAGTTTATTTACGGTGCACTTGCACGGCAGTATTTTTTGAAAGGTTTAGAGCTTCTGTAGCTCCATTCCACGCAATCGAATAATAATGAACGCCTCGAAAATGTGATGAGAGAACTAAAACTGTTTTTTATACGACGCTGAATATGGTTTTACGTACAGCTGGACCATATTTTCCTCTATCTATATTCTTGCATGACCAAGAAACTTGAGAATGCGACTAGCGTTTCATGTGCTGCAGTGCTTTCGGATGTGGTTGATATTACAGTTGAAATCGGTTTCACGATTGCTTCTGTCTTCACTTCGTTTAAGCGCTCTTTACTGCGCTTTATGTATTCGAAACTTCAATGTGTTCACCAGCACGTATGCTCCTAATCACTCAACCCACATTATACTATGCTCCAATTAGGAGCCTGTAAACACTCTCTAATAAAGAACAACATGTCTCTCCCCATTCTATCTTGTGAAGCAACCTACGCCCAATCCGTGAGACAAGCGCAACCTCCCCCCCCCCCCCCCCCCCCTTCTCTTCCCATGTGACGTTAAAGAACCAACGCTACAAATGCCGATGTAAAACTTTTATTTACCATCTGCGACGCGTTGTTCAGTGCCCTTAGTCGTTGTAGTATGAGTCCAAAATTTTGTCTCACGAACGACATGAAGCACTTACTCTTGTCTGCCTGTGCGGTGTGTACATTAAAATCGCAATATATAGCACTGGCTATGTTCTTCCCTCGGTCGAACTGCGCAAAGTGTATTTTAGCACAATTTTTACTGTCATGCATACTCACCCAGGATCGATCTATACTGTTTAGGTGAACACTCTATGAGCGGTGGCCTCAGGTATCCGCGAACGTCGGGCGGTGTTATGTGGGTAAGCGCAACACCGGCCTGCTAGAATGTGCTCGGGGGAATGGGGAGCGGTAATTGTATTCATCATTGTTAGGGGAGCAGTGAAGGCAGCTCCTGCGGCCCTCTTCAGTAGCAGCCATTTGACATCTGTATCGGGGACCACTGTCACCTCAGCACTGAAATACGAAGGTGCCCGTCCTATATGACGATTATAGTTCCGATGCGAGCGGAGCAACGCCACATACATGTGCGACCAGCACTAGGCCAACAGCGTCGCTGTAAGAAGAAAATGCGTTTACATCACAGCCGATTCAAGATATACGGTCGCTTTCTTTTTGTCCTCCGTGTTTACATTTCAAAGAGAAAGCGAATGTGTTAGATTACAAAAAATCAAGAGTTAAACGAAAGCCATTGCTTGAAATAGGTTATGAGTTATTAAATGTGCGCCTACGAGAAAGGAGATGCTGTAGTGGCAGCGTTTTGTTGTCACTAAGGCATTTGAATTTGTTCGCGTACTTATCTGTAAAATTGATCTGTACTGATGGTTTGTTTAAATCGCGCATGATTTATTGTACAATATAGAGCTTGCAGCATAACAGCAGAATATATTTAGAAAAAAACGTTGCCAAACTTATTGACTCATGCTAAGTTTCTTCGCCGAAAGAAGATTTCCTCGCACGTTCTTCGCGAGTGAACAATACCCAAGGAGGACGGTGAATCAGTTTACATGGGTCCGAAAACAGTCGAGAAAAATAATGGTCAGCAAGGGAACGAGCCATTTGAAACCAATGGTGGCCAACGCTACCAGTTTCGAATGGTGGCCAACGCTACCAGTCGAGTACATTTTTTGAAGCATATGAGATCTCACATTATCACCTGAATAGTGGTTATAAATTTTCAACCTATAATTCTTTTTACGCAGTTACTTGCTAACGAAACGTATAAACCCTTTATTTTTTGCCTGCACAAACTTTAATGTTCCATCGTACGCACTGTTTCTTGGAGCGCAAGAGTCTACAACAGGCCAGAGTAGCCTGAAACGTGAATGTTTAGGCCTAACATGAGCAGTTGTTTGGAGGGAGGTTTGAAAAAATAGAAAAATAAGGACAGGATTTGTCTTTCAATATTTCTAAAATATTTGATTGGATCGTATTGACCTACAAATGCACGTAATAATGCTGATTCATTGCACAATCACGCACAACTTTGCTATGTATGCTTCTTGCTGAATCGTTCTCGTTTTTTACTTTTCAATTCGTAGTAATCACCGTTATGTCTTGACACCAGCAGTGGTACTCAACGGCGTCTTGACGTCGAGACACAGGGCACAATCACGTTAGTTCTGTGGGTTTTTTTTTTTTTTTGTTCTACTCTCTTGGCATTAATACACTCTAAACACGGTAACCTTTAGTTTATTTTATAGGTACACAAGAACGTGAAAATATGATCCTTTACTAAAGGTTAGAATGATTTAACCTTTAGTAAACGGGCATATTTTCACATTTCTGTGTGCATCTAAACTGAACTAAAGGTTACCGTGTTTACAGTGTACGGCCCCATATTGGAAAGTAAAGAGTTGCATGTCCTGTGTCGGGGTCGTCCGGTCCTCATTGTGTTCTGTCTTAAATGAATCGCTTTTCCCCCACTTAATTTGTTAATATTATTTTTTTTTTTGCAACGAGTACTTCCGAACATTATTATTCATGATTTCGTGCTGCATCAATGAATTGTCCGTAACAAGAGAATACTATAATTGTAACTTTCAGACTTTAGCTCTTACACATTTTTTTTCTCGACGGATGGTGACACATTTTCAGAAATACTAACTATATACGTAAACGGCGCCAGAACCAGATTTTGAAACCGCTTTCGCTTCCTGCAATTAGCGAAATAATAACACCTATAGGTTTCATATGTGTTCCGGCGGTTACGCGGCGACGAGACCAAGTGCATACAGCGCATGTAGCCCGGCGCCTTCTGCAATGTTTTTTTTTCCTTCTCTTCCTATCCTGCCCCCGTGCTCACGCGTCTAATCAGCGCGGCGCCACGCAGATAGCCGCGTTGCTCGAACTACGTACAAACCCGGCGAACATTGATGTTCGGCATTGACGGCTCCTCTCTTTCCGCCTTCCGTTCATCATAGAGCACCGCGCGTTTTTATGACAAACTCGTCCGTATACCCTCATTTCCATTTGCCGCTTATTCGCGCTGCGCTAGAATAAAAACGCCCAGGGCGGGCTGCGGCGATAACAAATAAAAAAAGAGAGAGAGAAAGAGATAAATACAAGGATGTGCGGAACCCGGCCAGTGGTATTTCGGCTCCGATTTGCATGCACGCTCCGCAAATCGCCAGTAGCCATGTTTAATTTTCTGTTTTTTTTTTGGCTTATTTACTCCTTTTCTATCATTCGCGAGTATATGGGCACAAAGCGTAAGAAATCGTCTCGCGCCGGCGAGAACTGAGCGCGCACGGCGAAGCCCTCATCACGCCGAGCCCCCGAGCGCGTTGCGTCTTCTTAGGTTCGACACGAGGCGCGCGCACGCGTTCATCGGTTCGATAAGGACAGCCGGAGGAATATTACGGCCCCTCTTTTGTTTATCCGCCAGAGTGATCAACACACGGCCCCCACCTCGCCTTTTGAGGGCTTAATTTTTCATTACGCAGCGCAACAAATCGCTCGATGAAGAAGCGCGTGGGCAGAAATCAAAAGAAAGAAAGAAAAAAAAAGAAACAAACGACATGGCGGCAATGCGGCCGAGAAACGCGGCTAGTATTTTTGTTCCTCGCCTTACTTCGCTTTTTCTTCAAGAAAAGTTCATACATTGCAATCAATAGCGTACAATGCTGCGTGAGTGACCTGGGTGATAAAAGAATGTTTCGCTTGACGACCGTATTGCGCCGAAGCAGGTAGGCTCTTGTGTGAAGTTGTACGAGTCGTGAGACAAGGATAAAAAAAATTTCTTCCCCTCATAGTCAATGCTGCAGGAGAAAGAGTTATAACGGAACGTTCCACGCGCAAAAATCTCCTTGGTACCAGCTGCAACGCTGTCTGCGACTGGCAATGAACGACAGTATTCATACATCACTCTCAGGGATGAAAATCACGCGAAGTCCGCGATGGGTCCTCTAAATCCTTAGCCGCATGCGTTACGCCACAAATGACTGTCTCGTGAACTGCCTTGAGAGAGAACCGCTCAAGGCAGCTATTGTGCTTCGTTAATATGTTGGTGATTATTTTTTTGTCGCACTTTCGCGCGACAACACCTGCTGTACACTTTGTATTATTATTATTATTATTATTATTATTATTATTATTATTAGGAAGATACATTGAACAGGAGGCGCACGTACTTGCACGCATACACATGCACACACGACATAGGCTAGGGCTGCCCATAGTAACAACTGCGGCCCACCAGTCAAGATCTTGAACGTACGATTTGCGGAAGATGTAAGCGAACAGCGAACAGCAACTGCAGACGGGATATTTGATAAATTTGCTTCATGAATATCGCCCATAAACGGCCGTAGCTTTCTGTGGCCGTAAGCTGAAAGCAAGGCGCGGTCAAAGAGCGCCGCTTTTCTCGAACAACCAATCATAGAGCCGTTCCGAAACGTTCTGGAAGCCGACAGATTCTATGCGCCATGCTCAACACATGTCTCTCATTTTGCGGTGCCGTTTTCGAGGCCGATAAATTTCGAGAACCAGAGAAACTTGAGCAACAACAACTTACGCAAACCTGCCGCATGTTTTAGCACCTGCGCTCAGAGAGAAGAACGATTTTCGAAGAAAAAAAATGGCGCGTCGGTAGGAAGTGCAACAAGAGTTTTACATAGCTCAAAGACTCCACCTTACACTCCTTGCAGCAGCCGCATCTTCAAAAGACGGACAAGCTGCTTCAATATTTCACATCTCTGGACTCGACCGAATACACAAATACGAAGTTACGGATTGTTTATTCGAGGTGCCCCCTCTTATGCAACACGCGCATCGGTAGTCCTGACGAGTCGAGTTTATGCTGGCTGGTTCGTTGCAGGGTTAGAATGGAGCGCATCTAAAAGAAGTCAAGAAAGAACACGAAGAGACACACTTCGCTCCGTTTTGTGTGTCTGTTTTGTCGATTGTTAGGAGTGCTACACCATAAACCTACAAGAAGCCCGCGAGCAAAATCCTTATTTTAACTTTGGTGCGTGACGTACCACTCATTAATGCGACTGCGTTATAGGGCTCATGAAATGAAAGATCCGGAGTTCATTGTCCCAGTGTGAACACGAATAGCACCAAATACCGCGCATCTAAGTGGAAACGTCGCCAGGTCACCACGTGACGTCACCGGCTCATACCACGTTTTAACGAGACTTTTCGCTCGGCTATTTGGTTCATGCTGTCAAAGGAAGCTTGCTGGCGCAAATGAAAAGAGTGAGACAGAGAGGCAACCAAGGGGGTTTAACCGAAAACTGCTGAACGGAGGTCGCCTACACCTAGCCGCACCGCGCGCCGCTGCGGCCATCTTGCTATAGGCACGTAGCAGCACACCCGGTGCGCTGGCTGCGTTGCCCGGTTATATCGAGCACTAAGGGTGGAAGTAGTCAAGAATAAGTGAAATGACATATAACAATGCGTGCAAATTTTCTTTGTTACTCTTGGCAATTTCCTTGCATGCACGACAGTGGTCTGTACGTGTCACTGTTTTTTTTTTAAATTTGCCTGCTTCTTTCTTATTTTTATGCGGTACATCCCGACACTTATGTACAGTTCGGCTATGGCTACATTCTAGACAAGAATATAAATATCATTGTCCAAAGCATCACAGTCCAAAATGTGCTGGTCCAAGCTTGAAACCATTTCTTTTCTGGGGGTAAGCTGAAAATCTCCAAAATGAAATACTTTGACTTTGCATAAACACACTTGAAATCTGGGCGTTCAATCTGCAGTCGTCTTAACCCTTTCTCGGCGGTAGTGCAAACCCTGATCATCTCCTGTGAAGGAGAGACAAGCCCCTCACGAGGGGTGGTTGCTCATCTGTTTGCAATGACACCACACATTCCTCACAGCTGTTTGTCTCTGCCACCTTTCTGGCGAAAAACCTGCAATATAAGGCACTGCAGGTTCAACCGAAAGATGACCCACTCTCAACGTAGTCTACACAGTTAGTGCAATCATGGTCCTCCGCCTGTATAATTGGAGGCCGACTTGCCGCAGTCGCAGCTGTGCCGACATTTTCTTGGAGAGCTTCCGTACCACTCAGAATAGAGACGATGTCTTCTGCGCAGTTTGCATCGCTTGGAGATCTCACTTCATTTTGCACGAGAATTGAAGTTGCGTTCAAATTCCGGGAACCTTACTTTCGCAAAACTTCAGAACATCTGCAACCTGAGTCCTAAGGAAACCTGTTTGAAAATACACAGTGGCCGTCAGAGGTGAAATTGGGGACAGTGTGTGAGCTGCGAGAATGCGTTGTGACAGGAAGAAAAGTATCCATTAAGATCAAAATGTGTTTCTTACAAATAAAACATACTCCCAGACTCTTTGGCCCCGCCACGGTGGTCTAGTGGCTGTGGTACTCGGCTGCTGATCCGAGGGTCGCGAGATCGAATCCTGGCCGCGGCGACTGCATTTATATGGAGGCGAAATGTTGAGGCCCGTGTGCTGTGCGATGTCAGTGCACGTTAAAGAACCCCCAGGTGGTCGAAATTTCCGGAGCCCTCCACTACGGCGTCTCTCATAATCAGAGCTGGTTTTGGGGCGTTACACCCCACAAATCAATCAATCCCAGAGCCTTTGTTCGCTCAATTCGTGCAGCCGTACGCGATGCACAAGGGAACCATTTTATATTACAAGGTGCGGACTCCAACTTCGTGTCATGGCGGAAAGCGTGCTTTCTGCCTAGGCCAAGATGGCGGAACGTGGCTTCAGCTCAAGGGCGCACCCACCGCTCCAATAGTTTTTTTTTTAAAGCCTCATTGGAAGAAACACACTGGACACAAAACAAGCGCGTCTCTAGACTAATCTTAGTTATGATTCGTCTCCCTTTATATAGCAGCAGAGTCAATGTGCACGAACGCACTGAAGATCTTGTGACAACCGCGCATATCACCAAAGATACAGATTAAAAAATCGTATTCGAGAAGTGCGATGCGTTTCCGCGCAAGACAACGGATGTGTCACTTACACAGGCATTACCTACCTTGCTAATTTGCTATGCCTCCAAAATTTCCCTTGCCATACTATTGCACCTCCTGCCCAGAATTGAAATACTAGTGAGCAGTCTTACACAGGTGTAGGACCTACAATGCATAGGTAAATGGAAAGAATCCTTAATAACAGAGAGCTCGCGTTCCCGTGCTCGAACATTGACGCAACGGCCAAGTTGTCCTATATACATTTTATCGCATGTGAGCGGAATCTCGTAAAGTACACCTACAGCGCAATCAACATACCACGTGGTATGGTTATTCCCACACTTTGGTGGCACCGAAATACGCGGTAAGAGCCCAGCGAGCTTCAGCGGCGGTAGAGACAGAATAGGCATACTGTACCTTTCAGCGACATTTTAAATACGAAGCATTTCCTGACGAACTTAAACCACTTTGACCGTATCTATCTATCTATCTATCTATCTATCTATCTATCTATCTATCTATCTATCTATCTATCTATCTATCTATCTATCTATCTATCTATCTATCTATCTATCTGATCTCTACCATTACTTCCTGAACACGGACCTTTAATAATAAACGGAGATAATGCACGTTTGCTCGTAGCCACTGGTGAGACACGCTTTACCACCGTTATTTGTTCATCGCCTCATAGAATCACTTAAAAATGAAATACATAAAAGAAGAAAAAAGGCAAAAAGAGGCGCTCATCCTGGTTTACGATTAAGCTTCACCGCAATGTGCCTCTATGTGCAGAGATGCACGCTCTACAGGAAAAACTGCCAGTGCCACTGAATACGAAACGCTGGCAAATTTAGTGTCTTGCCATTTCGAAATGGCAACAACATTTAGACAGACAGACAGACAGACAGACAGACAGACAGACACACGCTGTCTGCTTCACTATTTTGTAACGAACTATGGCTCAAAGCGCTGCTTGCTGTCACTGAGGAAGCGCTGGTCCGATGAGCTTTTGGCAGTTGATGTAGCCTAAAAACGCTCCGCTAAAATGCCCAGTCGCGCTGCCCTGAACTGCTTGGAAAACTGTATCGGAGGTCACGTTTTCAACGTCATCTGCGAGATGATCTGCTTGTCAACCCGACCGCGTCTCCTTGGCGCCAACTGTGCGCCTGCGAGGCGTCTGATCTCTGCGTTGTATTGACCACGTAGCTGATTCATTTGATTGATTTGTGGGGTTTAACGTCCCAAAAACAGCTCTAGACGCCGTAGTGGAGGTCTCCGGAAATTTCGACCACCTGGTGTTCTTTAAGGTGCACTGACATCGCACAGCACACGGGCCTCAACATTTCGCCTCCATCGAAATGCAGCCACCACGGCCGGGATTCGATCCCGCGACCCTTGGATTAGCAGCCGAGTACCATAGCCACTAGACCACCGTGGCGGGGCGACCAGGTAGCACAAGAGAAATGTTGCACGAGCCGTGGGAAGAACATTGTCACGAGGAATAAAGATTAGGCGTGACGCGTTCGTGCAATAATAATAATAATAATAATAATAATAATAATAATAATAATAATAATAATAATAATAATAATAATAATAATAATAATAATAACTATTGCTCCCTCTTTTGAACCTTTCTTTATTGGTTGAGTGAATTCACTGAATTCACTGTTTCATCCCCACCCCCTATGTAATGCCCGATCTCCGGCCCTTAGGGAGAATAAGTGAAATGAAATGAACGAAAATCTCAACACTGAGCAATGAGAAACGTGAACAAAAGTACGTGAAGTTAGGCCGAACTCGGAGACCAGCTCAAGCTGATCCAGAAGGCAAAAAGGATGGCGAAGGCCGGCGGTGACTTGGCCGTCATGTGATCGGGCCCCGTGTGGTGCCCAACCACACGACGTTGTCCCATTTTATGGGCAACGAAGTGTTTTGTGCAAGATAAGGTTCTGTTCTTAAGCCGAACAAAACTGCAGATAATTTCAATCGCCATGGAGCGAACGCGCGATTGAGGGAAATAATTTCGAGGGTTCCCGATACGGGCTTATGAGCTCCGCCGTAGTTAAAAGGTGCAGAAATTTCGACCACCTGAGTTTCTTCCATGTGCGCTTACATCTAAGTACATGAGCCTTTAGCATTTCGCTTTGGTCGAAATGCGACTGCCGCGTCCGGAATCGCAGCCACGTCTTTCCGGTCAGCAACCGAGCCCCGTAACCGCTCTGCTGGAGTGCCGGCGATTGAGCGAAAGGGCGTGGAGCGTCATTATCGGAAATTATGTTAATAAAAGCGAAAGGCCGCTGTTGTGCACCTCGTTGAGCCTATGCCTCGTTGCGTAACGAAAAAGACAGTTTTCGTAATCTCCCTGGCGTTACTGAAGCTAGACAAAAAGCAGTAATACAGCTACTAGAACGCTTGAAACCAGGAGAAAGAAGACGAGAGAAGTTCATCTACTAGCCATCATTCTCATGGCAAGGGGCCTGTGCCATCCTATTTCGTTTACATCAAAATCTACACCCATGGCAAGGAAGCAATGGCAACGCCCGCGTCCCATTGTAATCATTTTTTTTGTAGGAAAGTCTATAGTATATATGACAGGAACCAGAGACCATTTTGAGCCGCAGCTGACATTCGCCCATTGCAGAGTTTGTATGAAGCTGGTCAGTAATCTACCTTATCGATGCGGCAATCTTTACGCCTGTCTTCGATGCATGTGAACACGCAGTTGCACTATACATACGTGGAAGCACTTGCCTAGATGTCAACGCTGGCTTGAGTGCATCGTAAACGCGCAATATTTCTTTCAAGAGAAGCTCCTTCCGAAAGCTAGGCTGTGTTATTCAGCGCTGTTGGCAACATAGGAAGCTTACAGTGTCCGCGGGGGCAACTTCCGCGATGAAAATGAATAAAAGTAAACACGAGTATGTCAAAAGCGAAGGAAATACCGAGTTTAGTACATCAAAGCCGACGGCTGACACCCCACTGTAATGCACAGAGTTCAATTTTATTTAATAATTTTTCTTTTCACACGACCATGTGAAGGAAAGAAGGTCGCAGCGGTTCCTTTACCTTTCTTCATGACAAATACATACGTATATAGCAACAATGCGAGACAGTTCGCGCATATTCTTCCTGCACAAATGAGTCTGCCTGCACAAATGAGGTGGAACAGGTACGCAAGGCGAAAGACAAAACTAAACGAGATAATGTAACGAGCAAATTTATATACGAAAGGCAAGTTTAAGCACTAGCACTCATTAAAAATCGGCTAGCATAAAGACGTAGGCCATTTATTTCCGAACTCAGTTGAAAGGACATTAAGTGGTCATTTCCTGCTCAAACTTTTCCTCGATCGCGAGTCTGCGAGTGAAAAATGAGAAAAATATTCTAAATGAATTTTTGATTACGCGAGCGGATGCTTGTACGTAATTTAAAGAAACAAAAATGCGCTTTAGGTTAACTTCAGCCAGCTTGTCTTCGGGGCGCGTCTGTACGGTGCGGTGTTCGCATTAACGACAAGCTTTAATGAGAATAATTGTTTTTATTCTTTGCAGTGACAGCACGGTTGTAAACGTCGTGTATCACGCGCAAGAATTAAATCGTCCGCTTAAGTTTATGAGCAAGCCCTCGCACGCTGGCGATGTATTTTACTTTCGTCGCAGCCTAGAGCGTCTTATACATCTCCGTTTATTTATTCCTTTCGCTACGTTTAATCCGAATGAGAAACAAAAGAGAAGATGATGGAAGAGAGGAGCGGGGGAGGTAATGTGAACAGGGGGCGGGAGGGGGGGGGGGTGGTGAGGGGGTTAGCGCTAGCTCTCTATGATTTACGATGGATTCTCGAAAATGGGCCATCGGTGGACAAACAACGTTATCGACGATAGACAAGCTCTCCGTCCATAAAAGCAACGGCTGACAATTTCCTCCTACACACGCACACGATATACACGCGAAGAACGCAAGTACGGGAGTGGCAGCGGACGAGCTGAAAATAAATAAAAAAAAGTACGGCGCACTAGAATATTTTGTTTCGGGCGGGTGTGCCTTGTACGAACGGCATTTCAAATTCGGGGGGGGGGGGGGGGGGGGTGGCTTTCTTCGGCAAAAGGGTGGGGAGAAGTATTTTGTACGCGATGAAACAGGGCCACGCTTACTGAACCTGAAACGATCCGGGCTTCAGAAAGCGCGTAGCCTCCATATATCTCGGGGAGGAAAAAAAAAACAAAATAGCCGAAATTTGTTCTCTCCGCGCAAGCGTAAGAAAGAGAATGCTCGTCTAGAGCGTCGAGTCAGGTTCGAATTTGCTTTGTCGAATGACATTGAGAACTCCGGAAGGATGAAATTGGCTCCTGCGCTTCTTCATAGCCGTGAACCGCTCTCGAACGGAATGGATGTTCGATTCGGAGCCGCTGTATACACACAACATGCGGCCACGGCGAAAACGGGGCTCGCTGCTCCACGGGTTTTCCACGATCGACGTGTCACGTATATAGGTGCAGCCTTGTCGTTGCGCCAGCTTTGTCTGTACGGGTGAGAGAGAAAAGTAGAGGTAAAGGAGGTGCGACGTGAGAGGTGATGTATGTCTTACTTTCTGTCTACCGTCTCATTCGCGCCAAGCTGCTCCATTTTTTCATTAAGGACGTTCCCCGCCTCGATAAGGGAAACCATGACCGGCATCCTTCACCACATTGTATGCAGAAGCCGGCTTTGTTCTAACTGCTTCCAGATAAATGTACTATAATGATCTTCTGTGAAAAATTCAGTTTTAGTCTCGTAATCACTGCTTCAGAGTTAAATGGTCAGTAGCGTACCCGATCGCTGTCACAGTATCCGTGACAAGTGTATGTACTGATCTGATATCAGATCGTAGAGTAAATTTGCGCACTGGAACACTATATAGCCTGGAAAATTACAAATATTCATTAGTGAAATACCACGGGCGCGCTAACCACGAGCCCAGTCTACGCGTGGTGCCAAATCACCTGGAGTAGAAGCCGTGGACAAGCGATTGATTCCATATCAGATTGACTAAAGTGCCAACTGATAACTCGAAAAGTTGTAGCGATCACGTCCTTTGGCGCACCTATGCTGAGGTAGCCCGGCGTGACTGCTTTCTGATGGCTAAGTTAATTAACGGATGACGTGTACGTTTCCTCACTCTACTTTGCTGGCTTAATGCAACGAGCGCGCTATTTATCGAAACAAGTAACAAGGAGCTGCAAGCAGGGTAGCACCCGCGCGCGCACGGCAAATTGTTTCTTCAGGTTTTGCAGTTGTTTAGCATTTCCTAAGAAAGATTCTGAGAGATGCAAACTAACTTGATACGGTTACTCTGTGATAGAGCGTTCCTTTTATTTATGTGCACCGCAGCTCACCAATCTTATTGCTATGGGAGTCCAGAAAAACTATCTCGAGCTCAGGTGCTTAGGTGTTCGCCTAACAACAACAACAACAACAACAACAACAACAACAACAACAACAACAACAACAACAACAACGACGACGACGACGACGACGACGACGACGACGACAACAACAACAACAACAATAGTGTAAAGAAAGAAAGAAAGAAAGAAAGAAAGAAAGAAACTGGGCAGCGCACCTTCTAGGCTCGCACACCTGGGCTCGCAGCGACTCAAAACTGCCGCTGCACACGCCCGGAGCCGTCAGTGCGAGAAGAGCACAGTACAAGGGAGCCACCGCCACTGCCGTGGGTGTGTGTGCAATAGTGCAGCCAAACAGCTCTACTACTGTGAAAGATAAGAAAGTGTGTAGCATGGGCAACCCGGTGATTCTCGCTGAGCGCCGAAGAAGTGTCGTGTGAGGAGAAATCGCGCACTCGGCGAGGCGGTTGCGCCCTATCTTGTGCGTCGCGGGTGTCGGCGGGAAGCGTGAGCACGCCACAGGAGGAGGCGACGATCGTAGACAACGCAAGTCCCCAAAGCGCCGCGTACCTGAAAGGAATCTGCAGCTTAAAAGGACAGAAAGCTGTGCAAGTTGGTAAGGATTCACAATGTAAAGAAGAAGCGTGCAAAACACGGACACAAGGGAAGAAGAGTGGACAACACGAACACCGACTATCAACTGAAGAAGTGCACTGAGGCGAAAAATAAAGAATACACACAACTCCGCATGTTCAGGAATAGTAGTGCACCAGTAATATACGCCACATGTAGGAATAGTAGCTCAGCTGTAGCCATTGTAGCTGGACGGATAAAGATGTCGATTCCGCCCGTGAAGTGCGGGCTATCAGACAGCCATAATTACAGGCGAAGAGTCGTAAGTATTTAGTATATCCATCCCGTTTCGCACACGCTTAAGAAAGTCGGAAGTAGATATGGTGTTACAGTTGCTTTTTATGCTCCCTCTGAGGTGGGTAAGATTTGTGTTGCTGTGCATAGGAAAAATCAACACTTGCAAGGTAAGAAGCGAACAGACATTTGTCCTGTAAGGTCATCATCATCATCATCATCATCAGCCTATTTAGGTCCACTGCAGGACGAAGGCCTCTCCCATCGATTTCCACTCCACCCTCTCCTGAGCGAGTTGGTTCCACTTTACGCCCGCAAACTTTTTAATTTCATCGCTCCATCTAACCCTTTGCCTGCCTCTGTTGCGTTTTCCCTCTCTTGGTATCCATTCCGTCGCTCTTACTGTCCATCTGTTATCTGTTCTCCTCATGACATGTCCTGCCCAGGTCCACTTCTTTCTTTTAATTGATATAATAATATCGGCTACTCCTGTCTGTTCTCTGATCCATTCCGCTCGTTTTTTATCTCTTAGCGTTACCCCTATCATTTTTCTTTCCATTGCACGTTGCGCGCTCCTTAGTTTCATCTCTAGTCTTTTAGTTATCCTCCACGTTTCTGCACCGTACGTTAGTACTGGGAGGATACAGTGATTGAATACTTTGCGCTTTAGTGAGAGCGGTAAGTTTCCAGTCATGATTTTGGAATAATTTTATCGGCTGTCGGGTGGATGTGATTTATAAGATTCTTTTAGCTGCGGACGATTCAACGTAGGACAAAAAGCGTGCTGCATTAATCAGATATTAACTGAACATAGGAGGTCGTTATCCGGTGTAACGCCTTCTAATCCTTCGTCGCACTGCCAGGACTGTAACTGCACGCCCAACGTGAAACGGATTCGCGATTCTGTAAAGGCATAAGCGAGAAGAAACGCGTTTAATGGCGGAATCCTGGCATACCAATAGTAGTGGAAGCGCTTGCATGAGTCAGCTATCGATCACCTTAAACGGAGAAGGAAATAGTATGTCTTAACACTTATCACTCGCGTTGACCGGAACGTGTACCTGTTTGGCAGGCAGCACTTCCATTCCTGAGCGTGCGCAGTTAAGTTGTGTGTCTTCTTTCCTTTTCGCCTCAGTGCACTTCTTCATTTGATAGTCGGCTTTCGTGTTGTCTACTCTTCTTCCCTTGTATCCGTGTTTTGCACGCCTTTATATTATGAATCTGCAGCTTGCGACTTAGCACTGTGGCGCATAGAGAAGGGACGGCTATCGCACTGTAGCCCTCCTTTCCTATTTCCGACTGGAAATCGTGTTAATTCGTTTAACTGCAGAAGTGGACATCTCCATGTGCTACACGAGATGCGCGGCGTTGCCTATGCTTCCCCGACTCCACCATCCAACTCGCACGCTCCTCTCGTATGGTCGTGTTGGAGATCAAAACAATGTGGACGTTGATTTCTGCATTCGGTGTCCACAAGGCGCCGACTTAGCGTTCTATATTCATGTAGGATGTAATTTATTTCCATTTGTGCACAAAAAAAGTAAGAATATACGAATACCTGACGAAAGCGAAGCAGAATGGGTGGGCGGTTACGCGGAATCAACACATTCGGCACGTGTGTTCTGGAACTAAGTGTCTCTGCACACAATGGGAGTCCGCTGCAGCAGCAGCTCTGCAGAATCGCCTCTGTTATACCGCATGCCGGCGCAAATGGGCGCAATTATGCGGTTTTTGTCGCCGACTCCCCGGTCGTTTCTCTGCGGCGCACCCTTTTCCTTTTTCGGCCTTCGCTCTGGTTAACCACGCTTTCCATCACTAATTGAGCATGCGCACTGCTGCCACTCGAAAGACGTAATGTAATGGAGTAAACAATGAGTGGAGCTGGAACCGCCAGAACTGCAAGCGTGGTCTACGTTGCAGAAAAAAGAAAACGAAAAGAGAATGACGCTTTAAAGACAGCGAAAGGCAGTGCAGTCAGATGGTGTGTGCATGTGTGGGCCGATCCTGGAGGCAATGCCCGCCGACAGTGTCGTCTGCTATGGTGAGGGAGAGCGAACGGCGCGCTTTGACAATGGAAACGCTCTTCCTGTGATGAACGCTGTACCAGCTCGCAAGGAACGAGAACGCACCCTCGCCCGCGACAGACAACGCCGACGCAGGCAGCGTCTGCTAGCAAGATTCCTGATTAAGAAAAAAACCGACTTCTCGCGCTGAACAACCGTTCACCGGCCACCCCGTATATATAGGCAGTGGATATTGACCTGCAATGCAGTGCCGGTGCGAGATTTCTCTTGTGCGTCGTTAAACAATAAGGATTCGCAGCGTGCGCGTTAACTAAATGTAATCCGGAACTCGGCACGATCTACGACGTGGGAGCGCAGGAATCTCATAAAGACCAGGAGCATAAATGACAACGCGTGTTTAAATATACACACGCGTTGTCACTCATTTACATGCGCGAGTGAGTAACGTCGCGGGTGATTAACGGTAACACCGAACGATCCCCAGTGCTTCGCCCACTCGTCATGGTTCACTTCGTGGAGATGCGTGAATTTTTCTTCGATGCTACCCTATTCTGGCATTTACTGTTGTCGTTAGAGATAAAGGGACTGATAATAAAACGTTTGAAAGGCTCGTTCCTTTTGCGCGGGCGAAGCCACATCACATACAAATTTTGCTGATTCTAGAAAACAGGGACCGTATTCGCAAAAACATCTTACGACAAAAGAGTTCGTCAGAAAACATTTCAGCCAACCTTGACAATGGACATTGTCATTTCAACCAATCGCAAGAAACACTTGCGAAAGATAAGTTTCGCGAATTCGGCCCCAGAATTGCACGCTTGACTACAGGCCGAGAAATGCATAGTTGGACGCCAGCACGCGAATAGCATGGATGAAGACACCAAAGCCGCATCAAGGGGTGTCTCGGTTGCTCCGACCCTTCCACAGACCTGCACTACGGCAGCGAGACTGCTTTCCAAAGACACGAGATCAAGTTCAAACCAACAAAGGCTGCACTGCGAGCGGCAGTTAAGGGCGTAAGATGCGAAACAAGCGCCAAGAAGAGCGGCAGATCGTGAAGCAGGGAAAGGCGGCGAATTGTAAAGCGCCCGGACAAGCTTTACGTGACTGTATTCACGCCCACATCAATAAACAGCTTCGCTAGATCATGTTTCTTCACACGTTGCTGGTTTTCGAAAGCAGCGAGAACCCAGCACACGCGCCAGAAGGAGGTCGTTTGGCGTTTCACCCGACAGTTGAGGCAAACGACGCGAGAAACTGAGTGCTCCCGAGAAATCCGACCATCACCCCGCGAGGGAACGGCGCTGCCGGCTTCTCCCCTCTGCCGAACAGTTTTGGCTCTAGGCTGGACAGCGTTGCTGGTATTTGGGAAATAGCGTTGCGCAGAAAGAGAGGGAGAAAAAAAGGGGGAGGGGGTGCGCGAAGCACTAAGAGTGTGTGATGGAAAGGGAGCACAAAAAAGAAAAAGAAAAAAAGAAGCAGTGGGTAACAGCGTATATGTTGGGAAACCAGTGATACTGTACAGCGTACAAGGTGAAGAAAGAAGGATGTTCACAGCAGGGATCACGTACACATCCCCCAGAGCCCCTCCCAGAAAATAATGTTATAAGAAAGCGCAGAAAGCGTGCGCTAACTGGTTGGTGCAATGTAACACCGTGGCACAACGAAAGGCACCGAGATAAATAGGACTGCCGAATGTGGGGTGGTTTCTGAGCGCGAGGGGCAGAGGAAGGAGTAAAATCGGAGAAGATCAGCGAATCAGCGTAAGCGTGGCACTCAGTGGCGGCTGTGACCGTTTTAGCTAAGTACAGATAGAAAGAAACCGAAAGAATAAAGTCGCGTAAAACGCTGCAAGCTGTGAAAGGCAGTGGCCCTCGCGTAAGGGCAAAAAATATAGTAACAAAAATAATAAAGCAGACCGCGTAGACGTTCGTGGGCTGCGTCGTTTCTTGTCGGTCACGTTTGTAGCACAACCTTCAGATGAGCGGTGAATGCCTGACGCGGAAGCTACGCGGACGCTAGCCGTTGGCTGCATATGGCGTTTAGCGGTACGTGCACTATAGCTGCTGCAACGGGAGCATCGGAGAACGCGAGGGTAGGGGCAACGGGGGGAAAACTTGGGACGTGTTTCGCACCTCAACTGCGGCCTTCAAACGACACGGCCAGGCCAGATGGTTTGCGACGTGTACAAGAAAAAAGAAAAGTCTGGGAAGTTGGGCGACCAGCCTCGGTAGTCGCCAAGACTATTGGGACAAAAGAATGCCGTGGTCAGCTGGAACGGTAGGGTTAAGAGTTTACACGAAATTGGGATATTCTTGTGGCTACAGCTTTCATTGATTCATTGATTCATTCATTCATTCGTTCATTCATATTGCAGCTCAAGTGTGCGCACTGGCAGGAGTGTGTATCCAGTAAGACACAGGATTTCAAGGAACAGCGATAAAATTACGCAGACAAGTAGCTAAGGCAGATGTCTGGTTATACAAAGATAAAAGTACACACAATTAAGATGAACATCAATGAAACACAAACAAACAAAGAAGGTAACTAAGAAGTACAACTGGCCGATAAGGGGGGGGGGGGGGTGTTATGGATGGGTGTCGTGGATGGCAGCTTCAAAACTGGGCGATGGCCATGAACGAACAGAACGAGGTAACGTATTTCAGTGTTCAATGGAACAGGGAATTCAACTAAATTCGAACGCGTTGGTTGAACATAGTAAGGTGAAGCTTTAGGTTGTTAGGACTGTCTCGTCGTAGACTGTGGTGCAAATTCCTTGGCATTTGGCAGTCCTTGTTGTTTGACAGTTGAAGAGAAGAACTTAAGATGCTGTGGAAGAATTTTAATGACTCAGTTCGGTGACGACAATAGAACGAAGTTCAGTTCAATCAAGAAAAAGGTAAAATGAGATGAGAAGTCGCAGCCATAATAATAACATACGAATCTTACAGAATTTCTTTTCTTTTCGTATTGCATCTTGCTTCTTAATCTTGCACTACTTATACGGGTTCCATACGATAGATGCATAGTCAAGAACACGACGGATTAACAATTTATATAAGAAAAGCTTAGTTTGCTTCCGAGAGTTTTATAAGTGCAGCGTAGATAACCAGTTTCTTGAACGCCTTTTTTCATATACATTCAATGTGCTTGGATCATGATTATTGCGTTTAAGAATGACGCCAAGATATTTCTACTTAATAACACTGTTTACAGCATGACTAGCGCAGCAGTAATTAAAAACTGAAGGGGATTTATTACAGAGGGACATAAGCACTGTTTTCTTAAAGTTACTGTTCGTCTGTTAGGTGTTCCACCGCTTGTAGAATCCAACAAATGACTCCTTCAAGCTGTAATGGTCACTGGGAGTTTTAATCACTTCATATAAAACGCAGTCATCGGCATAAAAACTAATGAATGAGGAGAAGTAAGCAGTCAAGTCATTTATGTAGATTAAGAGAAGTAGAGGCCCAAGAACAGAGCCTTGGGGCACTCCAGATGTCACGTTATAGCAGCAGAGTTGGCTGACCTGTCAGAAACGAACTAAGAGCGAGCTAACAAAAAAGTGGATGTCCAGTTAACAAGCTGAGCATTGTGTAATATAACGTCCAGTTTGGAAACGAGCTTACTATGTAATACTACATTCAAAGGCTTTTGAGAAGTCCATAAAAAGAGCATCAACCTTGCCGCCAAGATTAATCTTAAAACAAGTATCATGCGTCGATTCAGCTAACTCTGTCGTTGCCCTAAAACCACTGCCTAAACCCATACTGTCTGTGTGATGGTAGTTGGCGCGATTCCAAAAAGAGCATAATGTGTTTATGAACCATATTTTCTAACATCCTGGAAGATTGTGAAGTCAGTGCTGTCGGTCTATAATTCAATATAGACTGCTTGTCATCGGATTCATAAAGAGGGAGCATTTTAGCTATCTTCCATTGGGAGGGAACAGCATCAGATGATAAAGATTTATTGAATATGACCGTCCAATACCTGGATGACCACAAGGAGTAGGGAACGAAGAATGCACACTGCATCCCATCCAGACCGGTGAATTTTTAAACATCCCATTTTAAGATAAAGTTAAGAATGCCTTTATTCTTTACTTCAATGTCACTCATTTCTCCGGAGAGAAATATGGCAGTTAGAGATGGAATGAAAGTTGTTGTTAGGAACAAACACAAACTTAAAACACTTATTAAACGCATTCAATATTACTGGCGGGTCACTAATGGCGTCATTATTAATTTTAAAAGAAGAGGATGAGGCATCGTGGGTAAAATAGAATACCGAATTTTCGTGGATTGGTCCTTAGTATGTCCGGCAGCAGAACGCGAAAGAAGAAATCCTTCGCCGTTTTCATCTCGGAGATGAATTCACTCTGTGCCTTCTGAAATTTGTCCAGATCAACGGGATTGTCAGTTCTTCCTGGCCACCCAAGTCTACGGACACTAAGATATAAATGTAAAATGTCACGCAGGGTCCAAGGTAGCTTAGCATTGCTCTTCTTCGCTTTAACCGGTACAAATCGTTGAATAACACGACTTAACAAGATCCTCAAACTAATTAACAACTTGATTTACATCCTGGCTCTCATCAGAAAGAACACAAAGCGTATCGAAATGATCGGCAAAGCCATCGGTAATGGAATGGCCAATCAGGGAGACTTTTGCTGCTTAGGTAGAGGAAACATTTGTTTCCGCGGGAGATACGTAGCGGCACTTTCGTTGCTTAGTTCGGCGGCCTCACACAGTTCGCTGACTACCATGTGTAACACCTCAGGTGCCGTATACAAATTTCGTTTTTAAAGCGACTTCTTTTAACGCGATGGCGTTAACGAGATCGCGTCGCAGAAGATCCGCCATCGCCGTTCACGGCGGAATTAATTATTTCGAAGTTCCACCGCTTTGCGGACTACCCGACCGCGCAAACCCTCCGCAGTGGAGCACGTGCTTCAGTGAACAAAGTTCAGTTTCTCAAAGTATGATCTGGCAGAAAAATTGCAAGCTTCTGCTGAAGTAAAACCTGAGCACATGATAACTCTGAGTGTAATTTGAATGTACGCGCAAAAACATAATTTGGTTACAAGGAAACTAAAATTATTTCAGCATTTTAAGACGCGGTGGAAAATTTAATGAGTCTTCCAGAAGGCAACGCGAACGAGGCCAAATGTCGATGTAAGTTCCGCCTTTAAAGAGCTTGAGTCCTTCAACATTTCTTTGCAAGTTGTCGGTTCACCCAAACCCACCCACCCACTTACCTACACACACACCACACACACACACACACACACACACACACACACACACACACACACACACACACACACACACACACACACACACACACACACACACACACACACATACTTCCACACACAGAGAGAGAGATAGGTGAATGCCACTTCCTTCGTATTTTCGCGTATAATGTTTCAGTTTATTCGGCATTCTCTTTTTTTTTCACAGTACTGTTATACTGCAACTGCAAGTTTCCCACAGTAGCATTACAGTAACTCGCAGTAGCGTTGTTTATCAGGGCACTACCACCTGGAGACATTATGTCTCTCAAGATGCACACCAGAATTCGCTTCCGGTCAATCGGAAGTTGATGTTCTGGTGCGCACGTTATGCATGCTATGCTGCTTGCTGCAACTGAAAGTGCAATAAATAACATGTGGATATGTGCCACATGATAGATATCTGTTACCTGATATCTAGCCAAGTCAACAATGAGAAGTAGGAGGAAGGAAACAGTAAGGCAGGTAGGTTAAGCAGAGAGCATCCGGTTGGCTACCCTGTGCTGGGGGTAAGGTTGACCTAGATTTGACGTGCAGCGTCAAACACTAACTCGGACATTCCAACGAATGGACAATCGGCAGCTTTCAGTACAGATGCTACTAGAACACCGTCGCCATCGCTCGTTGGCCTACAAGCATTGTTTTCCTTCTTGAGGACGACGGGCTTGTGCGAATGTCTTTAACAGTGTGCTAGTGGAATGCTCTACGCATCAATGTGTTATCTGCCATTATCTGTCACTATTTTCTTTCCTCTGCTCTCTTTCCTCTTTTTCTCGTCCCAAGTCAACAACATGTTCATCAAACTCAAGGGGCTATAGCGCCATTAAAGTGTCATAATTGGAACGCTGAGGTCGCAATTTTTTTTCTCAACAGTGATCACCCTGCTTTAGTGATAATACAGTGTTTGACGGTATGTTTGACGTGCGGGTAATGCTATTAATGGATTAAAATTATTCTATTGCCTCCCATAACACCTGCAGCTCACTCGTGCATGCATCCCTAGTCAAACACACAATTATTTGTACATTCAGAAACGTAATATCGCTGATTCCTGAATAAATAAATATCCAGTTACTTCATTATTATTGTTCCCTCGACTACGCTGACGGCAATATCCCGCTTCCTTTAAACGGACGCTGCAACGTTTTTGATGGCTTTGTACATACAAATTGAGCCGATAGCCTTCCGGTCATCAGTCGATCAATATGGGTGTTCTGTCTTACATATGCAATTTACTACGAGGTATTAAGCATGCTCGTCTCAGTAGACCGAGGCGACTGGACTAAACGAGTTTCAGCCGCCCCTTCCCATAGGTCGTGGCATGGGAATGCAGCGTCACGCTTATGAGTGATTTGATTGGCTATAGACCTCTATGGCGTCATGGGTAATCATTTAATGAGATAGCGTTAAGGAGCTTGTACAGCAGAAAATCTGGCGTTGGCGTCGGTGTAGGCACAGGCGGACATAATCATTTCGAGTGACTACTACCGCCGTAGCAATCCGGAGCCCACCACGGAAGCTCTTCGCCATGCCACAGGCACTTCAGTGAACGAAAAATAATTTCTCAATATAAAGCCGTAAAGAAAAGTGGAAATTGCGATTTCACTAACACGTGCACATGATAGCTCGGACTGTAATTCTGTTACGGCTCCACCGCGGTAGTCTAGTGGTTATGGCACTCGGCTGCTGATCCGAAGGTCGCGGTATCCCGGTCGCGGCTGCTGCATTTCGTTGGAGGCGAAATGTTGAGGCCCGTGTGCTGTGCGATGTCAGTGCACGTTAAAGAACCCCAGGTGGTCGAAATTTCCGGAGACCTCCACTACGGCGTCTCTCATAATCAGAGCTGATTTTGGGACGTTAAACCCCACAAATCAATCAATCAATCAATCAATCAATCAATCAATCAACGTGGATACCATTAGTTCTGCTACGAGGACATTTAATTACGTTACGACGGAACTCAGACAATTCCAGCACTTTATACAAAAGGTGCCAACCTGTGCGTGTGACATTTGCATGCGCGTGCAAAGTTCTCGTATGCCGACAGAAGGCGCTTCGACGTCAGCTCTAGGGCAAAATGTGCCGAAACGCTCGCTCACTCTTCACGCTCGTGGGATGGATACGTTACCGTGTTCTGGTGCCGGACGCACTGCAAAGGCTTCCTAATCGGCGAGCACTGATGGGGTACCTACGTCAACTTGTACCCGACCGCGACGGAGGCCGCGCAAGACGGAGGCAGAGTGTGAACTAATAAAGGAACGCTGTGCCATGACATATATGCAGTTATGTGACTCAAAAGCATGACAAGCGAATGAAAGGACGAAGTGAACGAGGCTATCGCGTTCCACTTTTACAAGCGAAGTTGAAGCCGCCCTCCCCCCTCCTCCACTTTGTTTTCTATCGCAGTTTAGTCGCGACACCTGCCCGCGCAATAAAGGATTCGCAATAAACGGCGCCTACCAGATCTCAGAAGCTACAGAAGAACGCGGCACTCCCACGCTGCGGCTGCCGTTGGAGGCGCAGTCGTCGCTAGCGCGGACGCACCCGAGCGCACGAGTTGAGAATAAAAGCGCTTTTTAAAAGGATAGCAATCTCATTTTGCACGTGGGCGTCTCGATACAAAGAAGTGCGCGTAATTTACGTTGCGAGTGATTTAATAATGCTGCCGTCTATTGGATGGCACAATGTCAGAATACTGTTTCAGGGAACCTTTAATTTCGGTGACAGAGTGTCCAACATCTTATAAATATGTACACAAAGAAATCCGCGGTAAGGAAGGGTCTAAAATAACTCGCTCTTGAACGAGATAGAGACGCGGCATTAAAATAACCGATGCCCTCTCTCATGCTTGACACTCTTGTTCATTTCGCAGTATCGCGCGAACACCTGCTGAGCTGTCGTAGCGCCGTGATGAAGCACCCTTTTTTTCTTCTCCTACCAAGCGCAGCATAGCCTAATTCGCGCGTACGCTCGGTGTCGAGGACGTGTAGGCCGCTACGACCACATGTCAACATTGACATCTCTTAATCTCCCTATATTCCACGTGACGGCAGCGGCAGCACGAAGTTCGTTCCGGCCTGCTTCCGAGGCTCATAGAATGTTTTAGTTGTAGGGTTTCGTCTGAAAAATCCCGGTGCGTCGACTGGGTATCAGGTTCGCAAGGCTGAGCTGGAATGCTTATCAACCACTGGACGAGACTGTCGTCGGTAGTGATCGCACTGCTCCTGTGTTACGATGTTGCAGCGTTCCTGCCCCTCCTTCCCCCGCCTCTTCCCTATTGTTTTTTTTTGTCTGTTGTCCTATTACCTACTCCCGTTTTCCTCTCGTATTTTTCCGTTCTTTCCACCTCTCTTCTACACGAGGTTCAATATGGCGTCTCTTTTAATGAGAGAATCGCAGGCTCACTTTATTTTCTTAGTTGCCGTTTGTTTTTCTTCAATGGCCGCTTCAACTTGAGCGAACATGTCAACTACCATCTAGACACTTGCGAATGGTGGTAAAGGAAACAGCCGTCTTAGAATTCGCCGTCTCAATTTGTTGATGGGATCGCATTATTCCTGGTAGGAAGGGGATTTGCAGCGAAGAAAAATACCGGACTGACCTTCCAACGTAATATTACATTGTATGATAAATAAATAAATAAATAAATAAATAAATAAATAAATAAAATTTTCTTATTGGAGCTCTTCGTAGAGTAATTTTTCACCAGTCGTGACGTTGGACGTTGTACGATTGACGCGAGCGTGCCTGAGCTATAGCGAAGAGTACACAGCAATGAAAAGCTTGGTAACCTTTCTTGTTTTAGTTTATTCAGACTAACATTGCTGGCTAAAGTAGTGGATCTAGGCAGAATAGTTCCGTATAAAGGCCATTCTTTCAACCATGCATGTAATCAGATGCGGGAAAAAAATGCCAAAATAAAGAATGGTTGTTGTAATTAGAACAAAAAGGGGATCCGGTCAGGTGTCCTAAAAATATCATGCGATGAACAACAGTAACTCATAGCAAGTACGAAAATACGTGAAGAAGGAAAAGATGTAACCAAGATCATACCAGATGCCCAGGATGAAGTCAATGCTGTACAAAATGTAACATGACAATCAACAGCAATGTATAACTCTATATGAAAATATCGCAGAATAAAAAAGATAACGGCATAATAAAAATAATCTTCTTTCAATCTCAGAAGCCTATTCGGGGCACAGTAGCGGAGAGTAAAGTTGATGTTAACCTTATTCCTAGTTTATAAATACATTGTTCAATAAGATTGATCAATAGTTCCAGGGTATATCAGGCATTTGATAGCGCAATGTTTGATTTACACAACTGGCCCTGAATAACGGCGTTCTAAAAGGAGTTCACTGCGGTAGAACATTCGTTGTGGTGCTCGGCTACTGACCCGAAGAAAGCGGGCTCGATCCCGATCGCGCTGGTCGCATCTTCGATAGAGGCGAAAGTGCTGGTGAGCCGTGTGACTGATTAATTATAGATTTATAGAGTTGTACGTCCGAAAAGCACGATTTGATTGTCAGAGACGCCGTACTGGAGGGCTCCGGAAATTTCGACCACATGTTGTTCTTTAACGTAAAATGACATCGCACAGCACAGGGGCCTTAACGTTTCGCGGCCTCCATCGAAATGCAGCCGCCGCGGCCAGGATTCGATGCGCGACGTACGTTTGGATCAGCAGCCGAGTGCCATAGCCATCAGACCACCCTGGCGGGGCTGGTGGCCCGTGTTCCACGCGTTGTCAGTGCAATAAAATCATATCGTACGTCGTTTTGGCGTGTAGCATACCAACGATTATTGTTATACAAGAATGGTGTTCTAAATCTGTCGCGCTGGGATCGTATAGAGCACAGACGCCGAATTCAGGACGCTTCTCTTTCGTGGGTTATTTTTCCCGTGTGTGAGCCTTTCTTACTAATTATATGTGCCGCCTCGTGATTGGCTGAAATGTTCTCTTATATTTTAGCATATTTAGCGTAATATTTTAGCGTAAGACATTTTTTAGCGTAAGGCATTTTTAGCGTAAGAAATATCTTTAGCGTAAGACAACAAACATTTTTAGCATAAGACATTTGTTAGCGTACGAAATATTTTAGCGTAAGACATTTTTTTGTGAATACGAGTCCAGGTATCATAGGGCCCTTTGGGCATTCATGGAAATAATATAGAAAATAAAACGGGACAGCTCACGCTCAAGGAAATTGATCTTCAAAGCAGCTGCACTTTCACTCGTCGTGTCGATGTAGTGGAAAACGCATCTCGCCGCACCTAACGATTATGGACATTTCTATGGAACTTTTTTACTCAACCATCGCATTTCGCAGCGTCGGCTTCAATAGCGGTAATTTGGGGCAGTGACGCAAGCGGCAGCGTCTAGCCAAATCAATGAAGTGAGTCGTGCTATACTACTCGGAAACGTGGAAGTGCTCAAGATGAACCGTCCAACCCACGCACATTCATCTTATCAGCGATTTTGACACATGCTCGTCGATTTCACTCCACGACGCCCTTCCAGAATTCTTCTGCCAACACGCTTAACTTAATGTTTTTTGTTTCGTTTTTCGATTCTCAGAACTGCTCAGTGGGTTCTGTGAATCGAAAACTGCTTTTACGGTCATGTAGCTGTTACGCAAATTGCTATTAATCACTTATGGTCGGCAATAAGCTGAAATCAGTGCGAAGTTTGTAACATCTCCTGCAAATTGCAACTGACGTAGCACTTTCGACGCAACTTTATTTTCATCTGCGCCAAGATACCTCTGAGCTGTAACACCTCCTTTATGCTTCGACGCCTTAAGCTCCACCACGGAATTTACAGTAGCGCTCTCGGCCACTATTTCGCCTTCAAGCCCGCCAATGTGGGAATGGAGGCACATTTTATTGATGGCCTCCATGATTCGAGAATAAACGACACTTTCCCGTTGAAATCGCGCATATTTTCGGAAGGCCGCTCCCCGAGTTGCTGATCGTTCATGAATTTTTATGGGTTTCTTCGTCACTCAGCGCCTTGTATCAGATATTTAGAAGTTTTCGGGAGGCTTAACACGAAGTCGTCGAATCAGATAGATGAAGCAAATACGGCCAATTGCCACTAGAAAACACTTCGAGGTAAAGTATCATCGTACAGTGAGCAGGACAGTCACAATAGCGACATACCAAACGTTAAAATAACTGTACACGGCGCAATTTGTGTGTCGTTTTTTACTCTTTCTCCAGCATTGTTCCGATCGTCCTGCTCATTGTATTATTTGTAATAGTTGTTATTCGGTTAAGAAAAGGACACCACTTTGTGGTAGGGGACAATAAATAAAAGAGAGGAAAGGAAAGAACCGAAATAGTGTTTGATTGATTTCTGGTGTTTTACGTCCCAAAACCGCGACATGATTTTGAGAGACGCCGTAGTGGGGGGTTCCGTAAATCTTGACCACCTGGAGTTATTTAACGTGCCATGTGAACGCACAGTATTCTGGCCTCTGGAATTTACGTCTGCGTCGCAAATGCGACTGCCTCAGCTGGGTAACCCGCGCCTTTTGTGTCCACGGCCAAGCACCTTAACCACTAGACCATTACGGCGGACATGAATGAAAACCAACTAGTTCGTCAGCATCTGCTATCCACGGCAAAGTACGTTTAAGGTCTATTTTGTTCCTTATCACGCATACCCATGGCCATCAGAAGACATATAATACCCACTGATATGAATTGAGGCCCGAAGTTCTCGACTAATATCGCTGCAACGAACTTTTGTTAGGTCCGTATCGCAGCTGGTATTCAAGAAAATTGACTATGCGTTCCAAAATACGCGAAGGTGTAGCCCGTGCAGGGTATCAAACGGAAGCTGGTGAACAGAGAAACATTGTAGGTGCAGGTTAGGGTGAATGTTTCGTACGCCATCGCGGTAAACGTGGTTGTCTATCCAACTCGATAAGAATTCTTGGCCGGGAAAAGAACGCGAAAGGGAAGGGAAGTTTTTACGGGGAACTAGTTTGAACGTCCGGTGGTGGCGTCGACGGTAATGTGCGACGATATTCCTGCGTGTTTATTGCAAGTTCTCAGGGGACACCAGGGCGGAGTAGTCGAAGACGCGTGCGTCAACGAGCAGTCAGCATTATTTGTCATTTCCAATGAATACTCCCAACTTCTAACCAGTAATAACAGTTAGCCAATAGCAATTTATCACCATTTTATTAATACAAAGAAAGAGCAGTTAGAGCACTTTTCCTTTCGTACAAGTCTTGGGGTGGCTCCACTGCTGCATTACAGCTAATGCAGTGATGCACGCTTTACAGGGCACAAACATTTTTCTCTCGCTCGGTCATTTCTCGCACCACAAAAAGAATCTATCCCAAAAACCGATTTCAAAGAAGCCGCCAAAGAGGCAGAAATGACAGCGCCCTATTTCTGCGACATCCTCACCTCCTCTGCTTTCATTACGGTGCGTCAGGTGACCTATAGTTCTGACTGGAGACAAAGATTGCCACTGCGACCTTAATGTTCATTCAGTTTACGCGCCTTGAATGGCGCCAGCCCCTAGCCCTTGGTGCACATTTGGTCGACGGTGTCATCTTTCTAACCTCTCTCCCCCTTCTCCCTAGTGCAGGGTAGCAAACCGGAGACCAATATCTGGTTAACGTCCCCGCCTTTATCTTCATCTATCTCTCTCTCTCTCTTGGTTGACGGAGCTAGCATTTAGGTTAACATTAGGTGGACTCGCTCATACCCACACGTCTAATGAGGGTATCAGCTACACGTGATTTAGTGATATCTTTCTTTCTTGCTTGCATGTGGCTAATAATCAGTGTGGGGTGCACCTGCATTCGTTTAATTAATTTTAATTAATTGCACTTACAGTCAAAGGACTGTTTATCCTACTAACCTAATGCTACTGCATCACATCTACCTCCTGCAGCATTAGAGAGAGAGAGAGAGAGGGAAAGAAGCGAAGGGAAAGGCATGGATGTTAACCAGATGCGCGTACAGTTTGCTACCCTACACTTGGGGAAGGGGGAATAGGTGGTACAAAGAGATAGAGGAGAGAAATAGAAGAGTTCTGCCCCATCTGAGAGTGCACATTGTCGCAAGAGTCTTTGGCTGCTGTCAGCAGTGTGTAGATTCTGGCCTTGAGGCACGTAGTGCAGGCATGGCGTCGGGCATCAGATGAGGAACGCATGCGAGGTTTACGAAGACGCAAGCAACAGTAAGGCGTAAGCCGCATGTCGGACAGTCCACCAAGCGCACTAGCAGAAAACAATTTGGCGCTTTAAAGTGATGTCATTTATTTCTCTATTTCCGCAAGGCCCCCAAGATGCATTCGCAACAACTCCATCCAGAGGTGAATCAGAGCTGCAGTGAAAGAATGATGATGTCACTAAACGCTAGCGCCATAATGTAGCCCCCTTCGAAAGGGGCATATTCTTTCTCTTTTTTTCCAAGGCAAACTACTCGGACGCAAACCAGCTCAGAGTAGTAGCTCATCACGCCGTTTCGCATCGTTGTGCCGGTTTTCTGGCGAATTGCCGCACGTGTTGGAAAAGGGAGTTGGGTATGAACCAGAGAGAACGCGCTCATAGGTCAATTTGTGACAAGCCCTCAGTAAGCGCACCCTTCGTGGTGTATTCGTATTGACTCCAACAAATATGGCCTCGCGAAGCGACGAAGAACAATGCGAGGCTCATGGATAAAATTGGGGCGGTGCCTCAGTTTTCAAAGGAATTGTCCCGTTCAATGCTTTCACTTTATCACGGCAAAAACAGTTATGCCCGGAAACGAGAAGCGAGACACAGATTAAGCCCCAAACCAATTTTCACTTCGAAGGCACCCATAAGCTATAAGAATGGCCTTAGAAATAGAATAAAATTCCGTCAAAATAGATCCGCTTCTGAGGAGTGCTGCCAGTAATTTAATCAGGGGAGCCATCGAAAGATGTTACATGAGGAATTTTTTTTCTTTCGTAGACAAGTAGCGAGCACCGTAGATTCTGGGGTTTCACTCTGCAGAACAAAAGGGCGATTATGCGGTGAAGTACACCGTAGAGGTGGCCTGAAAAACAAAGAACTTAGCTAATGAGCTCATCTTCTGTCAGTTGCGCATACGTTATATCTATATCCTGTATGTACAATTAAACGAAACGCGTATGCTTCTGATATTGATTTCTCGGTTCTTGACTTTTCTATTGAAGAGCATAGGGGAAATAGGGGAGCGAAACGATTTTTCTTTAGCATGCAGAGGGGTTTAAAACAGCGAATACGCTAAGTCGTTGTCTTAACTACGACGTTACTTTCCTCTAGACCTTTGCATATAAGCAAAGTGCATTCATTTACTAAAGGGCACATGCAATAATGGTACTTCCAGCACGAGATAGGTTAATTACCCTGGTTAAGTGGTGCATTCCGGCTAGCACCTAATAACGTTAGATTACCACCGCACAGCGCACTTAAAAGAGCACGTCGCACTGATCAGACACCTTTTTTCATAGTATGATTTGAGCTTCTGCTGGTGGTGTTTGTCGTCTGACATTGGGGAAACGGCCTATTACTAAATATATATTTTTTATAAAAGAATGGCTGTTAAAGGGAACTCCTTCCCGTAGAAAAACGACGTTTCGTATGGTGGTTTAATGCCATAAGCACAGGTTGTGTTTGTGTTAACCTTGTGCAACTGCAGTGTGCCTACATTTACTCGTAATTCTTTGTATGGCCCGATGTAAACTACATTTCAAGCTGTGTTGCTGATCAAAACTTGCACATTGGTAATGGAAACAGTATTTGTGACACTGGCTATAAGCTGTTGTTGTTGGGAACTGGATGATCAATTTTTTTAGCTTTGACGTCAAGGTAATGCTAAGTGCGTAACATTAGGTCATGCTAACTGTTGCCTAAAACATTTTATCTGTCGTAAATGTCTCCGATACGTGCGCTAATTCGACGTAAAATTTACGTCATGAAGTTAAATGTAGTGTATGCATTGATCCCTGCCATCTTGTTTTCATGCCGTTGCTTGACGAATGATATGCGCTCGAAAGAGACCAAAAATAAGCAAAAGGTATGCGCCGGTGCTTGGTATATTGAAACTACCTTTTGATAGCGCAAGTTTAACGACACTCAGCAGAAGAAATGACTGATGGGCAAAGGCACTTGCATCTACACTCCCTGAAGACACAGTCTTCAAGGTCCCATCGGAAATCCTTTCAGCTGCGGCTTCTTGTGCAAAATTTTCTTTAGGCGTCTTAGTAAGCCATATTCCAGCGTATCGGAAAATGCATAATTTTGAACGAGTCACGTCAACTATAGAATTTGAGCCTGAATGAAATAGTCTTGAGAGTATGTATGTATTGCACTGGTCGATCTCGATTCAATTAATCTCCATGCATTTACTGCAAGGATTTATGTCATCACAGCCCTATACAGAGTTTTGGACCACACCATTAATCAAGGAAAGTGTTCTATATGTGTCTACTAGCCAACAGCGTCTTTCCTATAGCTCACTACGTACCTAGAGCACTCGCAGTCGCATCTGTTACAAGACACTCAGCCGTCCTGCTATATATTTTCTTGCACTGGAGAGGCAATTCGAATGCAGAACGTAAGTAAATTGTAACTTTGACCTTTTGCGTTCTTGTCTTAGCTTATATACTGTTGCTCGCTTCCAAGAACAGATGATCTGGCCCTGTTTTAAGCTGCTGTAAGCAATGTAGAACGCCTGCACACGGAGCCGTCAGAGGACGATCATTATTTCTTCCCCTCCTGTCACCTTGTGTCAGAGAGATGTAAGAAGATAAGAGCCGAAGCGAAGGGGAACGAGAATACGTTGCCTTGCTCGCATCGCCTTTCGTCGCATTGCCTATAGGGGGTCAAATAAGCAGCCAAGCCGGGGCTTCGGCCCCTCTTGTTCGCGTTCGTGCTTTTGCCTCGATGTTCGCACAAATGGCTAACTACCACTTTGACAGTCGCTCCTCGCCACCCGAAACGACGCGACGCCGTTCTTGTGCCACCGTTTTCGCCCCCCCCCCCCTCTTCCCCCTTACTTTCGTCCCCCGGACGCGCCTGCGTACGGCGCGGGCCTCCATTTTCTTCGGTGCCCCCTTTCGCCTCCCTAATGCGTTTCTTCGCGAGAAAGAACCCGATACGAAGACGGCCCGAAAGACGATAGTAGAGTCCTCCCCGAGTGTCAGGTTTCAGTCGACCCAGTGGGGATTTAAGAAACGTGAAGTTTCTGTTTCCTCCGCGGGACTTCTCCGGTCGCTCTTGTCCGACGCGCTCTTCTCTCACCGAGATTCAATTTCCAGATGCATTGAGCGGCATTCTTTCCCTGCGTTGTGCGTTGTGAAGGTAAGAAGGAAGAATAAAGCGTGAAATGAAAAAAAATAGGGGGGGGGGGGGGGTGTATAGTATACTTTCAAACAAGGAGCGTTCGGCAGTTGTCAGTGCAGTGGAAACACGATACGGCGTGTGAGGAAAAAAAAAGGGAAAAAGAAACACCTTGACGTGGCCCGGAGAAGTGTAAATGGTGCCTCGTCGCTCTGAAAAGCATAACGCGCTTTTCACCCGACAAGCGCTTGGCAGGTATACTGGAACGCGAACAGCCGAAACGCATGTCCTGCGGAAAGTTCCTTGTCCTGTGTTCTCGAGGGAGAGACATAAAGGTTCGCGGAATAGCGTTGCGAAAGAAATATGCATGCTTCAAAGAACGTGCTGAGCGCATTTCATCGTCCATGCGCTTTGATGCATCATTCGGTGATGTGTACATTAAGCAAGAAAACACGCGAACGCATTGTGCGGCGGCATCGCCCGTAACGGGAGCTACTTTTTGATGCTGTTGTTTTGCCTCGTTGCAGCAGCCTACCTTTCCACTATCTGACAGACGATGTCACTTTCATAGCTGATATAGCAGCAAAAAAAAAAGAAAAACAACACAAAGGAATAGGGGAGAAAATAAGCAAGCGCTGACTTTCAAATGAAAATTTATTACGGAGACACAGGATTTATAAATAACAGAAAAAAAAACCCGAGATTTTACGCACACAAAAATGATGCATGCCACCATGAAACCTTCAGCAGATAAGTTAATTCGCAATTATTGTCAAGTGACCGAGGGTTTCTTAAGGCACATCTGTGACAGAGGATGTTACGCTGCTGACCTTGCGTAAAATATTTCGCACAGAATATACGCGCAGGTGTTTTCACTGACTTGCGGCATTTATTTCATTCTCGGGCTGCTCCAGTATGAAAAAAAAATGAATATCTTAAATACGCGAAATGCATTCGGGGTTAACTCAAAAAGAGCAGCAAAAAGGAGGAAAAAGTATTTTCCTTGGCTTGTAGATGTCCCGCTTGTTTTCGCTATTGGTGGTTGCTCTATGCGGAAGGTCACCACTCGCTTAAATGGGCTGCTTTTCTATACCACTATTGCATGTCACTTTTGAAAGCTTTCGTTATTCTGCATTCACGTTTGGCCCTGTGTTGGTGTAACCATTTCAATGGCGCCTAGACACGAGTGACCCTTTAGCACTGTGGCACTCTGTCCAAGTTCCACAGAGATTGTTAACGCAGATAACTGCGAGACAACGACGACTTACCGCGATCAACATAATGGCAGGTAGAAAATTCGCTGTCTAGTGCTAGTGAACTCCCATATAACACTATAGAGAATTCGCTATAAGGTAACATTGCCGCTAATGGTGGGGCTTCTTAAAAAGGGACATTTTGAAAAAATGAGTCTAGCGCCTTACTTCTCTGCGCTTTCGCATCTACACATGACATTGTGTGTCCTGTCCTGACTCGACATTTATGTAGTTGTTCTCTGCTGAGCCAAGTTGGGTAATGACGCAGAGTTTGTAAAAAAACAAGTGAACGGCATACATCGAAAGAGAGCGAGAGAGAGAGAGAAAAAAAGAAACTTCATTAGAAGGAACATTGTATTAAAAAATGCATTTATTCTTGTACTGAATATTCCATTACTACTACTTTCACGTCTTTATGCTGCGTGCGCTAATTCAGAGGAAACCGTGGGAACCACGACAGAAAGCCGTCTTTGTATTTTTTGTTTTCATTTAGCAACGCCCTTGCCGTTACTGCATAATTCTTCGTGTGTTTGTGTTATACGTTGAATGCAAGGCCTGTGTTGTGTATGAAATGAAGCAGCGTTCACTGAAATTTGTTGTCGTGCATCCAGTAATCATAACTGGTTGTAGCAGTGTAATAGAACACCGCAAAGCATAAGCCACTGTATTTTTAGGGGCCGCTTAGAAGTTTAGGCTCTGGTGATAATGATGCAAGCAGAGTTCTACCTGGTAGACCTGACCAGCAATTTTCCCTTTTCATCACTTCTTTCCACATGGTACGTGTTATGTTATGTCACTTTATGCTCTCGCTGAAAGAAATAAAGAAAGCGAGGCACTTTCTTGTACGCTGTTCATGTGCCGATTAGAGAGGCCAAAACAACATCATCATCGTAGTCCCCCTACGAAGCCCACTTTTTTTTCAGCTTGATCGTGGGATAATCTCTTTCTTTTCTCTTTGTTTTCTTTGCCCAGAAGGATAATTTCTAGACAAGCGCTTGCCGGATTAGAGCAAGCTTGGTGCAACGCTTATTTCATCGAATTTCATTTTATTTTCGGGTTCTTGCATAAATCGCCCAGCATCTTTCTCGACTTCCAACTTGCACAACACCTCCGTCATCATATCTAACAGTTGAACTTTGCCAGTTCGAATGCAATGTTATGTGTTGTGCGTTTCGTATTTACAGCGTATACTGGAAGGCGTCAAAGACTGATCCTTCCTCTCCATTACCTGTTTGTCACGAGTCGTTTAAGCACGCTTTCTCCGACGCGTCTCAATATGATGGGCGACGTATTTTCGCAGCATACTTCCCAAGCTCTGTCGCTTACGTCTCGTACGAGCTCCTGTGTCAAAGGTGATGATTCTGATGAAGCTTTGATACTTTGCTACTTGCGGCAAGGCCTTCCTACACTATCTGTTACCTTAGCGGTTAGAACTAAACATATTCGTTAGGTGTGTGCGAATACCAATTTTTAAAGGCGAAGCTGTCTTAGCTCGAGGAAAAATGTCTGTCGTCCGCAGAAAACTCGGCATATCGGGCATGCCCCGGAGGGGTACGGAAGAAATGCCTCAGTGTCCTCTCTGGTTCAAGTGAAACAATTGAAACCAGATCCGAACGCTTTAGCTGCAATGTATTTTAGGATTACTTCTAGTTCTTTATGCTAACATCGCAACAACGCTAGCTGAGTTCGAGCAAAAATCGAACCGAGGCCGTCTGCGTGGCAGGCTGGTGTACTATCAAAGAACCACTTCAGCAGCTGACGCTGCTTCGGGCAAAAGCCCCTATAGGTCGTGAATAGCAAAGCATATCCATGTATACTATGGTACAGCAAGGAGGTGGGAGGGGGAAGTGAGGCTGAGGAAGAGGGAAAGAAGGAGGACAGAGAGTAAAGCATAGTGTAGCTTTGTAGTAGTCTAGCAAGGGGGTGGAAAGGAAATTAAGGGTGGGAAGGAGGGATGTGAGAGAGATGAAGAGAAAAAGGAGGGAGAGGGAGCTAAACCACAGCGTACCCATGTATAGTGTGGTACAGCAAGGAGTTGTGGAAGGGGAGTGAGTGAGAGCGGAAAGGTGAGGCCACCAGAGCCCCTGTATAGTATAACAAGGGGGTGGAAAACGGAAGCGAGGGTGAAGAGGAGAGCTGTGAGAGTGGGGCAGAGGGAAATGAGGAGGGGAGAGGGGAAAGCGTAGCGTACCTATGTATAGTACGGTATAACAAGAAGGAGGGAAACGAAAGGGAAGGTGAGGATGGCCAAAGGAAAAGAGGAACGCCGCCAGCTCCGCTGTGACCTAGCCAAGCGCCTCTAGTGCAAGCGGTCCACAATTCTTTTCCCATACGAATGGAATACGACTATCGCATCGATCATCGAATATCAAAACACAGACACGCCTTCATTTATAATATTTCATCTGACGCATCTAACATAAGCATATAGACCAATAGACTAACAACGAAAAATATGTTCCCATAAGCCCCGCCGCGGTGGTCTAGTAGTTCTGGCAATCGGCTACTGATTCGAAGGTCACGGGATCGAATCGCGGCCGCGGCGGCTGCATTTCGATGGAGGCGAAATGTTGAGGTCCGTGTGCTGTGCGATGTCAGTGCACGTTAAAGAACCCCAGGTGTTCGAAATTTCCGGAGACCCCCACTACGGCGTCTCTCATAATCAGAACTGGTTTTGGGACGTTAAACCACATGTTCCCATAGGAGTACAACGTCTGGACGAGTTTGTCATATAGAAACTGTGTGGACAAAATTCAAAGCCTAAAGCAAGTGACAACATGCCCTAAACGTTATCACGAAGGCATATTAGTGGTTCCACATGGCCAGGAAGAAACCCTGCGAAAGGACACGGTGAGGAATAACAGGACCGCACGTTTTGGCTGCCTGTTCGAAGCATGCAGTACACATCAGAATATTTACGTGAACGCCTACAGAGCTTCCGAGCAAGTGAGAGCTCCAGCATTCGCTATCGCGCGTATCGTGGTAACTCATGTTGACGGCGAGAAGTGCTAACGCGATCACTGTTGGCCGCCATCACGCCCCCGTGCGCAACCTTTGATATCAGCACCTTGATATTGATTGATTTCTGGGGTTTAACAAACATTGGGACCCTGCGCAATGGCACCAACATCTGTCATTTGCAGCAAGACGACCGGATCGCATGTTCCATCAGTTCGAATATTTCAAAATTTCAAATACCTTATTTCCAACTCGAATAAGTGTACTGGAGAGGCAATGTTCGAAACATTAGAATATATTCGTACATGCCTAATATTTGTCAGAGTAAAACCAGCAGGAAAAAAAAAACTATATAACATTAAATGTCACCTCAGCGCGAGTCTCCTGTGGCTCCTTAAGAGGTGAGAATCTGCAGTTAGAATATCGAAAGTAGCTCGAGGCACGATTTGGAAGTCATTGCGTGCATGTCAATAGAATATTCGAACGAATGACGCAAGAAAGATATTGCGAACGTCGGGAAAAAAGACAAAAAAGAAACGAAAAAAAAAGAAGTGGAAACCCTTTTCTTCCCCAAAACCTTCAAAAGCAAATGGCCTAGTCCAGCGCATCAAATTTTATTCCCTGGAAGCTGGAAGGACGAAGCAATACGGCAGCCGTTTCCCTTTCATCTTCACTTGCATCACGCCACAGATCGTTCACAGAATCAGCGAAGACTGACAGGGGTGAGCGCGTGCTTCGAAATGAAAAGAAGCAAATTAACAAAAGAAGAAGAAGAAGAAGCAGCGAGCGGGCAATATCCAAGCAGTGGAACCGACGAAGTGAGCTATGACATGTGTAGGCAGGTTCTCAGCAAGAGCGCTGCGCTTGGAATCCCTGTTCGCTCGAGCAGCTCTGAACAAGACCAACAGCGAGCCAACGCCGTTGACGGCGGCTGACACTACTATATGGAAGCGAGGTTCTCCGGCCACCAGAGGAGGCAATGCGAAAAGTACGCGAGATATTGCGCCTTGAGGCACTTGTGGACGATTGGAACGGAGCGAAGGCCACGACAGAGCGGCGGGCATAGACAGCCGCGCAGCGTCCGGAAGGGCGACACTGCAGCAGCAGCACCACCGCCACCACATAGCGCCGCCGGTGAATGCATGCAAAGCTATGCGTGTCTGGCGAAGTACCGACGCGAAGCTGCCTGCAAGGAGGCTTCCCTTGCGAGCATGACCGAAAACAAAAGTGGCTGAACGCGAAATTTGCGTCCCTGCTCGGGGCTACGCGGAGAGCTGTTTTCGCTCGTGTAGTGCTGTGGTGTTTCTCTCTGCGAGGGAGCTTTGCGTTTTTGCTCGCTCCATCTCGCTGGTCTTTTTTCCCCCCGAATCGAACCATTTCGTGTGTGTGTGCCGTTTCCTCTTTGTCCCTTCAAATTCTCTTTTCCGACAAAAAACAAATATATTTCGTATTTTTCGTCTACTTCTTGCATCCCTCCAACCCGCACACGGTCTTGTCCTCCTCATTCTTCGTCTCTGTCTATCAGACCCTTGGCTCCGTGGATAGATTCGAGGTCCCACCCCCCCCCCCCCCCCTCGTGGTATGTTGCCTTCCCGGGGAAGCATCGGAGTTGTCTTTGGCGTGCTTCCTGCGAACCAAGCAGCCTGCTCCTAGATAGGTATTTCGGTAAACCTCCCCGGGGACAACTGCTCCCGGGAGAATACGACGACAAACGGAGGAAGGAGGAAGAGGAAGGTGGAGGGGGCAGGAGGAGGGGGTGACTGAGGGCAAGCCGAAGAATAGGCGCGCCAAGGGGACACGCGCCTCTTTATGGGAAAAGCAATGGCAGCGCGAGAATATGTACGCCACCACTGAGTGTTCTCGATCGAATCTGGCTGCCGAACACGTACACGTTTACGCCGCTCTCGTTTGCTGCGTACACGCTCGCCCGCTATTCTTCTTCCTTGTTCTTTTCTATTTTTGTCTTGGCTTCTTGGATTCCCTTGCCAGCGCATTGTCACGGAACAGACCGAAGGTAAGAATATTTTGATTTCACCGCGGGAACACGGCTCAGTAGAGAGACAAAGCGAGGCGCGTGTGCATAAGAAGCGAGACGGGGGTGCCTTGCGTCATTTCTTTCCCACGAGAGGAACTCGGGGGGAGAGGGGGGAAGGGGGGGGGGAAGCCAACGAACGCGCAAGAAAATCGTCTCCCGTGGCAAAACATTGTTTGCATTCATGTCCGGGTGCGGTTATCTGGGTTGTAAAATTTGTCGGTTGGAACCGATGGGTTTCCTTTACGTCCCACCAATGGAGCCCGACCCGACAGCGTAAAATTTTACGATCAAGCGCGCACACTCTTCCGACCCCTGCCTAGTTCAGGAACTCATCGGTGCCACGCATCGGCGACGCTGCGCGGAGAGCGGCGCTCGTTTCGTGAAAGCAGCCGTATTGACGGGGAGAGCGATTCCTCGCGTCCCATTGGCTTCGGCCTGGAGATTTCAGTCGTTTGTTCGGTATTACGGCTCTTGAGTGACGCGCGCGATTCGCTGAGGTTAAAGGAGTACTTTTTTTACAAGTTTCTTTTTTTCTTTCTGCCCGCATCTTCGTGCACTGAAAAATATATTGGGCACACGCCGTGGAAGCAGGTTTGTTTACGCAAACATTTAGCGAGTCAATACGTGTCAGGACGTGCAATCGCCAGCCATAATGTAAAGAAGACCGAAAATTGGGGTACTTCCTCTGTACGCTCGAATTCCCATGAGAAAAGTGGTAATGGAGAAACAATCGGGCACACGAAAACAATTGTGTCTTTTTCAGCCAGTGGTGGTCAAAACATTTTAACGAAAGGGTTCATCTGATTGGCAGATACAGATGTCTTCATCTTGATCTGCGCTGCAATCCGGTTCAAATGTTTCCTGCCTTGACTGGTCAGCTTGCGGCCACCGCTAGTGTCCTGCTCCACCAGCTTCAACTGTTCCAGGGCTTGAAGAGCCTTGCATGCCACATTGGCAGAAGCAGGAAGGAAGTGAGATGGGCGAGCACCTCGTCGGTAACGGCCACCATAGATCTTTCGCATGGACTTGAGGCCAGGTGGCGACTGCATGTAGAGGTGCCGTGCCACAGATGTGCATCGTGTGTAGAACTAATCCTAGTCATAAGGGACCAGCTCCTTGTAGAAGGCGGTCTTCACTACATCAACCTACATCAGTCCGGAACATTTATCTTGCCGGATTTTTTTTAGGAAGGCGGAGAAAGCCCGCGCATACGCTTGCTGGTCAACGTCTTTGACTTCGACAGAAGGAATTTTGCCGGTGCTTGTGAAGGAAAGGCCGGCCAATATCTGACTCTTGAGAGACAACCAGGTTTGGAGTATTTAGTTCATCGCTGCTTTGCATGTGACCCGATGGCACTGGTCAAGGGAACACCGCAGGCGGTTAAAGGGACCGACAACCAATTTTTAAGGTACGTGTTTTCTTTATTCCAACGGAAATCTTACCGATCAGAGTGTCTAGTCACGCAGTGACAACGGGGAAAACGTCCGTGAAACATTTTTTATGAGAATTTTTTGCCTATGGAGTCTTACATACAACATATGTTGCAAACAGTGGCCGACAGCCGTCGGTTGTGTTAGCGCCAGGCTATGCCTCCACAGAGCGCATGCGCGCTGCGCCTGGGAGCCACTGAGCGTATGCGCCGAGGTTAAAAACAGATCTTTGGCTTCCGCGAAGGCAGCGCCGCTTCTCGGCGTCGACTCCTTTTAGTGCGGAGAAAGGAAATAATAGGGCGGAGATGCGTTTTTATGTGCCGACTGCAACTCTGAGGCCGAGTTACGGTGGTATGAACAACAGAAGGCGACGTACAGGCGATCCAAAGACTCCAAGTAGCAGTACCAAGGCGTCTCCACCAGGCTACGCCACGTTTCAGTTGCCCCAATTTTTAAGCTCAATTTAAAATACAAATACTGTTCAAATCGCTAAAATGGTGCTAGATTCCATCACTGTAATTCGAGTTCTTTCGAAATGCTCAAATATTCGTTCACACGTTCTGGCCAGTTGTCGGTCCCTTTAAAAACGACGGGTCAGATTTTGCTATTGGAGTTACTTTCGCCGATTTTAACGGATACCACAGTTGTCTTATATGGAGATCCAGGAAGTTACGATAGTGGCGGTCACAGAGTCTGCTTGGACAAGTTACTCTCGAAAGCACGATGCTTGAAATTACGCTCCCACAGACACTCGATATTCATGCACTCGACGCAGAACAGTTCACTTTTCCCGAGCTTTTTTCAGCGTGCCAAATTTATACGTCACACTACTTAATAAATTTGCGACATAAGGCGCTATAGTTGAGAAGAGGTCTTCAGATAGTTAGTTTGTATATAACAGTTATACTTACATGCCCCCTCAATTTTCAATGAACCTCTTATTGTTTTCTCAAAGGTCAATAACTATGTCACAACGTCGTTAATGCACGTAGACTATAGCACCCTGAGACTACAGGATACTTTTTGAACATTACTGCTAATTACTTAGGGAGATAATCAGTGATAACTTATAGATGTAGTAAGCTGTGCATTTACGTGCGTGTTACTGGACTATTTTCGGCAGTATACTTAAAGTTATATACTCTAAAATGAAATATGCACTACTGCATGTTCTTGCATTCATATGTGCCCTTTCCTGCACTTGTGCACGTAACTTCACATGCATTCTTGCTAATAGATCATCTTCGATGTTTATCAGCCTTTTTACGATGTCGCTTATTTTTGTCTCCCTTCCAATAAAGAGTAAACGGTTCGCTTTTGCACTGAAAGCGTCGGCTTCTCGTTTATGTTTGAATAAAGGAAGAACAAAGGAAGACAGTGGACAGGCGCGAAAAGTGTAATAGAATACGTAATTTTTCTCAGCGCTAGCAGTAGATCTGTAATGTACCGTGACGCATGTAGTGAGATGTAGAACGTACCGTCATCAAGATACTGAAATTAGATCTGAGGAGCGGCAAGCGTGAACGCCACAGTCGCACCAAGTTTCACGCTGATTAAATTTTTTTTTTATGAGCGCGAGACAGCCCACCTCCCGACCAAGGCAGCCGCATTTCAACGCGAGCGGAATGAAAAAAAAAAAACAAAAAAAAACAAAGAAACACCCGCGTACTATGGTTTGAGTTGAGGGCGTGTTAACGAACCGCAGGTAGTTAAGATTAATACGCACTTTTTCACTTCGACGTGCCTTGTATTCATATTGACACGCGCACTTGCGTTCGTATTTCGTGAGGATTGCATTTTATCTTTTCATATTTTTTGTCATTTTGCGTGACGCTCTTTAGCGCTCAGCGCACTCCCCGTTTATATTACATGCTGCTTCTAATAGTGCTTGACCTTTAACGGCTCGGATTCACCACCGTTCATCCTTATGCCCCCCTCCTCTTCCTCTCGTGAGAATATCTTGGTTTTTGCACATGAAATTAGCAAAACTTGTACTTACTAAATTAGCTCACTGAAATTTTTATTCCTTATTCAGACATTCCGGTCTCGCTCTTACCTATAAACTACACCAAGATGATATAATAGCTCCGCCACAGTGGCCTAGTGGCTATGGTACTCGACTAGAGATCCGAAGGTCGCGAGATCGAATCCCGGCCGCGGCGGCTGCATTTCCATGCGGGCGAAGTGTTGAGGCCCGTGTACTGCGCGATGTCAGTGCACGTTAAAAAACCCCATGTTTACGAAGTTTCTGAAGCCTTCCGCTACGGCGTTTCTCATAATCATATTGTGGTTTTGGGACGTAAAACCTCATAAATCAACCAATCAACTCAATCAATCAATCAATCAAGGTGATATAATACTTAATATTCTAAAAAAGAAAAAGAAAGCTGCAATAGGCAAGTAAAAGTTAACTTTGTCGACCAGTTTCACGATTAGGCACGCGATAACCTATCACCGCAGAACATTACGCTCTCGCGCGATGCATGTTTTTACTCAATACGAATAGAAGATTTCGTGCTGAGTAACTGAAGCAAGTGAAGACGAAAGAATATGCCATGGTTAACAAGACCTAGCGGAAGATGAAAACAGGACAGACAGGGCTAATATGGCGAAGTCATCGCAATAAACACCCCGGGGTCTTCCGCATTTGGGATCTTCTACAGCGAAATTGTTATGTTTCTGTAGTCTAAGCATAAAAGGTTGCGCAAATACCCACACATGAAGTCAACCGACTACTTCATTTGCGCGCCAAGTGCATTACGACCATGATGCTCCGCGCAAAGGCTACCTTGAACTGCTCGGAAGATCAAATGAAGAATCAGAAGAGCTTCGAAGGAAAACGGCATAGGCTTTCGCTGCCGTATCAAAAGAACTTCTACAGCTGACGCTACTCGGACAACTGGTTTTGGGACGATCCTGATATATTTCGTCTTGAACGTCGCTTGCAACACATTCGCTCATTCCGATACCTTAAGCGAAAAAAAGAAAAGCAATGCCTGACCGTTATTTAATGGCACAGTCACTTCGTAGATTAACCTCTCAGACCAACGTCGGGACCGAAAAGACAAGACGGAACCGAGAAGCGGAGAAACAAGCGAATAAAAATTATGCGTGCGAGCCTCGAAGTCGAACGCCCAAATGTGCACGCTCGGAGAAGGAAGCAAATAAACGCGCCGCAAGAGACGAAAGCCCGGCATAAAAGTAGCCACCAGCCCAGAGACCAGCAGTACATCCGGACCGGAGGGAGAGGAAATGATAATCAGTTCTCATTTATCTCCGGCCTTCCGCTTTAGGCATGACTGTTTCACGGATTCTCATCAGCAGCACAAGTAGGAGAAATGACAGGCACCACAAAGCCGGCCTGAACGAAGGGGGGAAAAAAGGAGGGGGGGGGGGGGTAGGGTGTAGACAGAGCGGTGGACCCCACACGTTTTCATTACACGCTGAAGGGCCCGTGTCTGTCGGCCGAGGTGACCGCTGGCCGAGTGCGCGTGCGGCCCAATATGCGGTCGCCATTGCATCGCCATGTTTGGACGGAAACATGCCGGCCGTTCCTTTTGTGCGGCGTCGTTATGAATGCGCCGAGCATGCTGCTCGGTCCCGCTTTTGGGCGCGCTGGTATTCGCGCCGGCCGGCCGGCGCGTAGCAGCGTCCCGTCCAACAGCGCCAGCAACAGCCGTCGCGCGCGCTCTGCGATGGCACGCGTAGGTCGCTGCAGCTCCTCCTATCTGCTTGTCAGGCGCGCGCGCGCGCTTTCCCGGTGCTTGCTCCATCTTCGCGGTTTCGTGGTTTTCGCTCTTTCGAGCCCGCTTGCCGATGTGTGTCTCAGTTTGATTTCTTGTTTCTCGCCGGCGTCGTTGGCTTTCCCGTCATTGTGCGGTGACCAGCGGTGCAGAAAGTTCGACCGCCGAGCGGTATGCGATCGAGGAATGCTTTCACGAGATTTCTCCTGAGCGGCACGTTGTGATTTCCGTTGCGCCTTGCACGCTCGCTTGCGTCCGCTGGGGGCCTGCAGCGCGCCCTTGAGGCGAAACGAGGCGGAAACGAGAGCGCGCGCGAGGGGGCGGGGTGGTGCCCATCAGTACTTTGGGCCTTGCCGGAGTGCGGGGGCGCTGAAGGGAACGCCGACCTCTGCACGTTTTGTCGTTGCCCCTGGCACTAAGTAACAGCTGCCGTGTCCAGTCACGAGACAACGTTGAGCCCGAGGAAAATTGATCGAGAACGACGGGCCGTGGCCGGGAGGCGCTCACTTTGTCGACGTCGGCTCGAAGAAAAGACTCTCGAGAGCCCAGTTGGCACGGCGGGGAAGGGCCGTACGTCTCGCACGCCGCGCGACACGGGACAGATGAATGGACTTCGATTCGACACCTGAAGTCGAGACCTGGCAAAGTCGTCCGAATGTTAAAATGCTCTTGTGTAGCCCTGCATCCTAGGCGCTGGCTCTTATGTGCCGTTCAGGAGATGGAGGTACTTCGTCGCAAACCATTTTTTGCGTGAGTGCCTTGCCATCCTCACGTGGGAAAATAACATCCACATACATACATACATACATACATACATACATACATACATACATACATACATACATACATACATACATACATACATACAGCTCCGCCACGGTGGTCTAGTGGCTATGGTACTCGGCTGCTGATCCGAGGGTCGCGGGATGGAATCCCGGCCTCGGCAGCCGCATTTCGATGGGGGCGAAATGTTGAGGCCCGTGTGCTGTACGATGTCAGTGCACGTTAAAGAACCCCAGGTGGTCAAAATTTCCGGAGCCCTCCAATACGGCGTCTCTCATAATCAGAGCTGGTTTTGGGACGTTAAACACCACATAACAACAACACATACATTCTTTCACGGGGACCACCATTTCATTGTCTTGTAACGCGCGTTATTGCTCGGTACAGGCCGCGCTTGAACTTGCATGCTGCTTCGCGAATGGCATCGAGAGTTCTACAAATTTTGGATTCGAACGCTTCAGTACGCTTCAGATTGTACGCGAGCACCAGTGATAATGCTATTATATACTGAGTGTCACGTTTAAAAAAGAAAGAGTCGACACGCTTCACCTTTGATCAGCGTTATCGTCGAGCGACGATTGGGCTTGCCGGTAGGCTTGCTCTGCCTTGTACAGGACCGCCCGATGAAGAGTTCTCTCTACCTTTGACAGTTTGCGGTCTCCGTCCTTCTTCAACCACGTGACAATGCATGCATGGGCGAGAACAGTAACCAGTGGGCTCAATTTCTCTTAATCGCAGTCATATTTGTGACAGCTTTCACTCCTTCAGGTGCCACACGAAGTTGTATTTATAAGTCACCTATAGCCTACGAGGTTCGTGTACTCCTTGACGCTTGCTGCTAAGGTGTTCGGCATCCACCGCCATGGTTGTGACAGGTGACGTTGACTCGCACTCGCAGCGTAGGTTTTAGCACGCGTTTTAGCACGTACGTTTACACGGATGGGAAAACGATACCGCGGTAACTTTGTGGTTAGCGAAATGCGAGTTATATTTGGGTTGCCTTTTCTCAGACTTTCGTTTCCTTTCATGGTATATTCCCGATATCTAACTATATGAATCAGATGAAGTTGTAATTTCTGCTACGGTTTCCTTGGGTTGCGGTGCCCGCTGGCTTCATCGCACTTTGTGTGTCAGTTTCCATGGGCACTGATGTAGACGCGCGTATGAAGCGATTTATGGACGGTATTGACCGAGGTGTGGCAGAAGTGTTACGAAACCGCTGCATACGCCTGTCTGGTTTAATGCGTATATCGAGCCATCGTTGTCCCTATATATATATATATATATATATATATATATATATATATATATATATATATATATAAGTAGGAGACGTAGCCGATCAATGATATTCCATTTATTGGTCGACGTTTATCGGTCGATAAAAGATATATTGTCTTGAGAAAGGTCAGGCCTTGACCGAGACGTCGACCAATAAATGGCATATCATTGAAGTGCTACGTCTCGTACTTATACTCATGCGGCAGCCGAAGCCACCTACTTCGCCAATATATATATATATATATATAATGTTATTCGTCAACGTTTCGGTAAAGGCCCGACCTTTATCAAGAATTCAGGGTATACGGTAGGTTGCGTGTAGGTCGCCATGAATAAAGGTCAGGCCCTGACCGAAACGTTCACCAATACATGGAGTCTCGTTGAAGCGCCAAGTCTCATACTTATATTCATGCGGCAGCCGAAGCTGCTCACTTTAGCAACCTATATATATACGTATACCTGGGTACGCCAGAACGCTGATGTAATTTCCTATCGATGATGATCGGAGACGCAGCAGCGTGTTAGCATGCCGTATAATCTCAAGTATTATTTTCACGCTTGCGCCTCGAGATGTTGTTTGTTGCTCATCAGCTTCCCTTCACCTCTAAATGGAAGTCATTGCCAAAACAAACAAGCTAATAAAAGTAATGCAAAACTGTCAGGTTTACAGTTGTATACGTTATACGTGATATTAGAGAATTTGGTTAGCAAAGAAACGAGTCATGTACCGATCTGTGTCAATAATGTGAATTAGTTAATTGAAATAATTTTTGAATGTGGGTGCTCACTGCATAGGAGATGAGGGTGTAAGCCACAGAGCCATACGTAACAAACAAACAAACAAACAAACAAACAAACAAACAAACAAACAAACAAACAAACAAACAAACAAACAAACAAATAAATAAATAAGAAATATCCTGCGGCTCACATTGGTCCTGCGGCTCCTGTGGCTCACATTTATTCGACTGGATGCAGGCCTCAAGTATGCACCCAGTCGACCGAAAATGCCGGTTAGAGAACCCTGGGCGGTCAAAATTTCCGGAACCCTCGGCTACGGCGTTTTTGATACTCATACCGTAGTTTTGGCACGTTAAACCCGTGCAATTAATTAATCATTCAATATTAATTATTCACTGATAATTAGGTTCACGATATCAGAAGGGCTGAGTTCAAATCTAGCCAATCAATACACGTTCAGCGTAGTTTAGGAATATGTGTTCATCCAGTGTGCGCGCGGTGCTAGAGGCACTTTTCCCTAACAGCACTTTTCTTCGACCATTCAAGCCCGCCGCAGCGGCTGCATTTCGATAGACCCAAAATGGTGAGGCCCGTGTACTGTGCGATGTCAGTGCACGCTAAAAAGAATCCCAGATGGTCGACATTTACGGAGCCCTCCACTCTCATGATCATATCGTTGTTTTGGAACGTTAAACAACAGACATCGATCAATCTTCATTCATTCATGCTTCTTGTCTGATGGAAAAGGGGCGCGCTCACACGCTTAACGCGGCTGACAGAGCAACAGGTGTGACCGCCAAACTCCCGGAGGATTTGTTAGGGAAGCATTACCTTAAACAACAGGTGGTAAGGGAGCTCTACTTCCCTTCCCACTTGGTGCTTTTTAATATAAAATACACCTACTCGGAGGCGGCACAGAGGATGCAGAATGGCGGCGCACGAAATTCCTGAACGTTAGGCCAACACGTGTGAAGCTCTAGCCTGGAGGCAAACGATGACACTGAGCTGGCTGCGGGCCAGTTGTGTGGTTTGAGTTTGAGAAGCTCATTTCTACAGCTCACGCGGGGCGTTACACCAATCATTACGTGAGCAAACGAGCGGATTTATTGATTTTTATCCAGAGGCAGCACTGGCAGCAATATTTATGTTAAATGGTGTCGTCCTCGTTGGGTTTTTTTTTCTTGTACTTATGACTGCTAACAATGACAAAACAAAAGTGGCTGCGAATAAATGGAAGCGAGTTGGTCGATTGCTATAGATCTCGGGCTATATAAGTATATCAGCAATGATATGTACTGGAAATGCTTGCATTTATTATCGTTTAACCGTTATGTCGCCTCCATCGAGCATTGGCATTCGCTTTCGGCAAAGGCCAATGCCTAAACATGGGGAGCCACACGGGTATATAACTAGGACATCGCTCGGCTCGAACATAAGACCGCCTTGCAGGCAAGTCCATGTGCACTTAATTTTCGAGCATTAACTGGCCGTTGCGCGAGAGGGAGAGACATAGAGAGAGAAAGAGAGAGCGAGATAGAGAGGGAAAAGGGAATGAGAGCTGCGCGCAACGCGAAGCGTGGCTATGAAAGCGTATAACCGTGCTCAAGCGAAATGACGCGCAATAAGGAGCCTTGGGGGTGGTCCGCTAGAGCGGCAGGCAACAACTATGCAGCGCCAAGCGAACCGGGGGGAGGCTCGGTGAGCCCGTACGGAGATATTGTTGCTGCGGGTCACGTTGCCGTGAGGAGAAAGAGTCCGAAAGGATTGCGGCGGCGTCCACTTTGACGTCCGTCGAGCCAGGAGGCGTCGGACGAAGGGTGATGCCTGGTCTGCGAGACCTGAACGCAGAGCCTCGTCGTCTATGTTTTTTTTTTTTGCCCCCCCCCCCCCGTTCCTTATCTGGGCCCTAACCTCCTGTTTTTCTTTCCCTCTTTCTTCCGTCGCCGTGTAGTAGTGGGCTGCCGCAGACCGGGGGGACATACATCCTTCGGCTGAACGACGGCTGTCGCGACGCGTTGTACGCCAGCGTTTGCGGGAAAGGGAGGAGGGATCGGTGCAATTGAGCCCACGGCGCGTATATAAAACACCCGCCGTCTCCCCCTCGCGACATTGCCGAACACGCAGCTGAAACTCATTGGGAATTCTGCGAGTCGCGGTGGTGGTGCTTTAAAAAAGCGCGCCATACACAGCACGCCGACGGCGTCGCGGTATATATATACAGGCCTGAGAAGTAAAGGAGAAGTTTAAAAGAGTGAGAGGGGGGAGGGAGCGACCGAAATATTAGAGCGAGATATAAGGCGGGAGGACGTTTTTTTTTTTCTTGCGTTTTGCGGTTGCCTCGTGGTATTTACATTGGCCGTATATGGACTGCTGTTTCGTGTACTCGCAGCGGAGGATCTGCTTCGTCATTGAGCACAGGCGAGGAATTCTTTTTTGTTTATTTGTTTCACGGTTCAATAATGTGTTTCTTTGGTTCGTCGTTTTGTGTCGTTTTTTTTCTCTCTCCCTCTCATTCTCTCTCTTAGCTGCAGTTTTTCGTAGCTGAGAACAACATTGTGGTAGCACAGAGATTGTTCCCTTCTTGTGTGCTTACATCCCTACTTTACTGTTTCTTACTTTTTTTTTTTGCTCAACTAATGCATTTCGGAAGTTTACGTGTGACTCCTCGGCGGACGAAGCACTATCGCTGGCGCTGTGAACAAACAATTTTCGATAAAATGGCGAAATCTATAAGGGAATGCACACACACAGTTCGTCGGAATGCGTCAACGTTTCTTTGCTGATCGATTACTATGCGGCCGCGCGAACTCGTGGCCGGCTCGCATTTTTCGGCTCTCCCTGTCTATAGGAAATCGCGATCAGTTTTGGGCGGCCGCGAGATATATGAACGCTGTCGGTGTGCCCGCGTGGCGCAGTCGACAAGAAGCGCGGCGGCGATGGAAACGGGCCGCTGTGCGCGCGGCCAAACACTCTGTGTCACCGAATACACTCCGGTGGCTCTTTGAACGTAGAGCCCCGAGATTTATGACTGCTTCTCTACCGTGGCACATTAGAATGCGGTTGAATGCGACGACCGCCTTGAGCGCATCCTCCGACTGTGAAGCTGCGCAATGAAACGAAGAACGTCGAACGTCGCTGACTTCGAGTATTGCCATGTGCTCGAACTTGAATACATGTAAAATGTATGTGTGCTTCTTTTCTGCAGTTCTGGTGGAAACTACTGTTATTGTGATTATGCCGGATTGCTTCGCATACTGATTCGCAACCATGCATATTGAACGCCACACCCAGGAGCCAAGGAGTAGCCGGCGCCTTATTTGTGAGCCAACGTCTCCAAATACCATATCAATAAAGGAGGAAAAGAACGTCGAAGACGGACGACGATGTGGGAAATGTTGAGGTAACGGAATTCTAATGAGGAAGAAGTGGCCTTATATTTTTACATTCGATATTATCGCGAATATTTGACTAGGAAAGGGCATCGTGCAGCCGGGCGTTATGGAATTGGTTATCTTCAATTCAGGGAGATGCGTTGCACCAAGGAAGTAGTGCTGCGAAGCAGAAATCACAGGCGCGCGCAGTCGCAATATGCCGCTCCTGTGTAGCATTGATTTCTGGAATTTCGCGTCCGAAAACCGCGATATGATTATAAGAGGCACCGTACCGGAGGGCTCCCGGAGTTTTGACCACCTGAGATTCTTTAACGTGTACTGACATCGTACGGTGCACGGCTCTCGACATTTCGCCTCCATCGACTTCTATGGAGTAGTCACTTGTGTCACATTGCTTGCGAGCGACTGGACCTTTCATCGTATATTGTGGCGGCTTAGTGTATTCTTTGAGTGGCAACGTTCACTTTTCTTTATTACATATGCATAGAGAGAGCAAAAATGTCGATTAGCAATTATAGCCTCCATACTTGAGGTGGTTTGACTTTATTGTGGCCTAAATTACGCGAAATTCGCCCAAGAGAAGCTCCTCGTTCAATGGATTTTGTTAGTTTCGAACATCATCTCTGGTCATTTCCATTAATAAACTAACACAATGGAAAGTAACAGAGGCGTTTCTTGTGGCTATACCTCGAGGAAAGTGCCCGCAGCTTCTTTTATACCACATATCAAAGCATCTCTTGGAATGTCTGTTGCCATACACGATTTCCTTGCAGATAATAACCGCAATGTATCGTTAGAAGAACCCTGCTATACCGCATCGTCGAGGCTGCTATGAGGAAGCAACAAACGGGGTTCTTTCAATGTATATTGAGATGAAAGAAAATAATCACAATGACAGATTTACGAGTTCATTAAAATCGCGCCATTGCGCAGGACTAAGTTGACCAGAAGCTTAGGGGGCACTTCACCGCTGCTGTAGTTCCGCGTGAATAGAATTCTGCAAAATTATCGAGGAGCAATGCTTTGTGCCGTGTAACCCGGGTAGTTTATAAATCTGATAAACTACCACCGTTACGAAGCAAATTCGAAGAAGTTTCTACGGGTAGCCTGTTCAACTTGAAAGCGCGGCGATCAATCAGCTGCCCCGGGTGAATTAAGCTTGGCGTCTCGTGGGACGGCGTCGGCCGAAGGCAACCTTATCACCGAGGCGGCTCTAGGGACAAAACAATGGAGCAAGGATAGCTGGATCCAATCTCGGCAAGAGCCACCTAACCTTGACGTGAGCGCAGTCGCCTGAGCCAATTCACGTGGGCACTGCCGTCATGTGCGCAACTGAACGCGCATTGATGCGATGCTGCGAAGAAAGCCGCCTGCCGAGGCTCGTTTCTTTGAATATCGGAAACTTCTAGGCACTGTGATGCATTGTGCCGCCTTTTAAACACCATTCATACGCACAGTAATTACAGAATACTTTAGTATAGTTAATAATAGAAATGCAGCCAGGTCGCTATTTAATACAGAGGATACCCCCTCCCCCCACTCCCCCACCCCACCCTCACTGAATCTTGGAAGAACGATAGAAAAGAAATAGGTTGAAAGAAATGCGGTGCTTACACACGAGTACTGCTGCTTACAGTGGCGGACAAGAGTTGAAATTGGCAAGTGCGCAGTCCGTAGTAGTGCTTCACCGCCCTATAGAACTGCGGCAGTGCATTTAGACTCTCTTTCATGACGGCTTGCAATGTCGATATTCCGAAATAATGCGCTCTTACAAACTTCAGCCATCGCTGCTACTTAACATTACTCGAGCGCTCCCCCCTCCCCCCCCCCCCCCCCCCCCCCTACATTATCGAGTGTTCTAATAGCATTTACAGCCATAACAATCGGTACTGCAAGCGAGCCAATTCAGTAAAACAAAAATCCTAAAGACTAGTCTGGGCTCTGCGCCTGTAATTTAAAAAGCAGGGAAACCTCGGTTCCGCAGTGCTTCTTAGATGGTATGAAAACTGCGTGCCTTCAACACAGTGAAAGCAGTAATCTATTGTAACTGCATTCTACCAAGACGATGGGGACTCCAAGTGTTTCTATGCTGACCTTCAAGGTCAGCGATACTAGCGAGGTTGGCATTCCTGATACTGCGGTGTTCTAACATTTATTCAAATGGGAACTGTTGCTCTTTTGTGCCGTGCTGATACATAACAATTTCGCACGGGAACGCTAGCAGTGCGACCCGTCGATGTTTATGACACGGGTCAACGTAAACAATTCTATCGCGGCATCGAATCCCTGCCACGGCGGCCGTATTTCGACGGTGGCGCCAAAAGAAAAAAAAACACCATGTACTTAGATTTATGCTTACGTTAAAAAACCCCTGATGGCAGATGGTCAAAGTTTTACTCCTGAGCACTCCACTACCGCGCGTACCTCATAATCATAGCTGGCTTTGACACGTAAAACCCTATCAGTTATTAACTGCTCGTGTGGACGTCGTCTGCGTGGCTAAATCGCAATAGGCCGAGACGCTCACATCAACTTTCCTTGACTGATTTCCGGGGTTTTACGTCCCAAGCCCACGACATGACTAATTTCGACCAGCTGGGCTCGTTTAACGTGCACTGACATCGGACAGCACACGGGCCTCAACATTTCGCCTCCATCGAAATGCAGCCGCCGCGGCCGGGATTTGGTTCCGCGACTGTCAGATCAGCGGCCGAGTGCCGCAGCCTCTAGACCACCGTGGTGAGGCAGCCTCGTTTTCGCGTTATTTCCTTGAGAACAAATACAAAATACCTATTAACCAATATTATCCACTTAATGCACTTTGGGAGTACAGTTTTACGTAACCGTGCAAGAGTTCCCTGTGTTAGACTGTGACATCGAAAAGCACAGAGCATGCGGCAATTTTATTCGCGTGTACGGTTTCTTGTAGGGGCTGGGTACTGTAAGGCACCCTGCCTCCGTACTGTCTAGAATAATTTTTGGGCTGTGGAATATCCATAGAGGCATTATTTAATAATAAAGTGGAAGAGGAGCCACAGTTCTGAACGACAGTGAACATAGAGCGATATAATATGACAATGCGACTCGTGTGTACGACGTTCATAACTGATAATGGTGCAACTTGTTTAGTTATGTAAACGGTCGGGGTTCGTTACGTGATATTGGCAAGGATAGAGTCGTAGTTTCTACGAAAACTAGAACAAAACAATGTCAGGGAGCCAAAAGTATTAAGGTAGTTTCCGTTATGGCGCTCTTCGTAGCGTTCCGTGTATTTTTAAGATGTTATGTTACACAGCCTCACTGGCTATTACGCGGCGCAGTATAACGGGGTAAGTTACAAAAAGCTAAACCAAGTAGTTCGGGAATTTCCTGGTAGATATAGTCATCCTGGCTTGGTTGCTGACATTTGCTTTTATTCAATCTCGCAGAAGAGTTTCTTTGAAACAGCAGCGGAGAGATTCGCAGGCGTGAGGTATTTCGATAGCGAGGATGAATAAACGACTTATCGCGAAGTTAGTCTCGAGCGAACTCTCTTGTTATCCTCGACAAAAGAGCTTCTATATCACGAAATCAACAGTATAGGACTTGTAGGCGCACAGTGCACCGAAATCGGAGCATCGTATATAGTGAAAGGCATGACGCCACCGGCCCGGTGTGCATCAACTCGCGGAAGCGCTATCGGGACCAAATACATCTTTCAGAAATTTCGTGTAGCGGCCATTCACTCACTCGTCGCAAGAATGAGCATGAAGTAAATTAAGGACAAAAAAAAAGGACCCTTCAGTGTCCAAAAGGACGTGGTCAGCGGCGGGGCAGAAAAAGCCATTACGGATTTCATGTCCGCCTCAAATACGATTGCCGCGAAAGAGGGAGTCATTCTTCATCTCCAGGGACTTAACGTTCGTTTTGTTTACAAAACATCAGCCAGAAAGTATATAAACACCTAAAATAAAAAAAAACGACTAGGTCGCTCGGCTGTCCCTTTTTAGTTAGTGCTATCAGGCCAGTGATTAGTGTAAACCGTTTATACGCGTTCTTGAACCTGAGACCAGGAAGATGGACAGCTGTATGAGGGACACACAAACACAAATAACGACAGGGGAAAAAAAAAGAAAGGACATAAGACGGGACAGTCGAGTTTGCTGCCGTGTACAATCAGCTTGTTGCTCTTGTTTGTTTTTATTGCTGCACCTTTATTATTAATGTTTGTTCGTCCTTGTCTTATTCGGTTCTCGAACGCCGGACGCGATTCCCTGTCCTCCTCCATGATACTCTTTGCCTTTTCTTCAAGAAAAAAGGCTGTTGCGGCGCGGCTGCTTTCACCTTTTTATGTTCTTCTAGACACTCGTAGACACGCACGACCTGAGCCGCTTTCGCGTTGCGCACGGATCATCACTCTATTTGGACGAGGGGTGCTTCGCTTCGGCTGCGAGTGACGTTGAGTTATGTTGGAGCAATATGAGGGGGGGTAGGCCCAAATGAAATGTGTCCTGGTCAGTGGTGCTTCATTCAACCTTTCGCTCATAGCAGCGGCAGTTTTTTTTCCTGTTTTTTTTTTCCTTCTTTTTAGTGTTCTGCATTCTCACCGTCTTCGAGTGGACACTGAGGCCCTCAGTGGCGTTTCCTTTCGCTAGCCTTTTTTCCAGATCGCTGCTCCTTTATCCGATATGTACTTCCTGGTCAGCTGTGGCTCGACCTTCCTTTAATGGTTGCATGAATCGGTTTCCTCTTCGGGGGAAAAAAAGATGATGCGCGATCTATAGATGAAGTGAAAAGCGTCAGCCGTCCGTACTTTTGCGAGTTCTTCCGATGGCATTATATGACAACTTTGTGTTGTGATAATCGCCATTGTTTCTTGGTGAATGTACAATTGATTTTACCACATGAGAATACAATGAAATTTTCCACAAAGGAGCCGAGCTCTCGCTTCCCCTCTGCTGTATATCACAAACTTCAGCCTCCACTCAGCCTTTTCCTTCTCCAAATGAGGTTGTTGCACAAAACGGTAAAACGCGACATTTCCTTTCCTGTACCAGAGAGGACTAACTTTTCTGGCAGAAAAGCTTCGGAGTCCTTCCCCCATCGGCAAAAGGGGGGCTAGCGAAGCCTGGTGTACGCTTTCTTTCTTTCTCTTTCTTTCTTTCTTTCTTTCTTTCTTTCTTTCTTTCTTTCTTTCTTTCTTTCTTTCTTTCTTTCTTTCTTTCTTTCTTTCTTGGACATGAACTGGAGAGCGCTCACTGGATGCCGGCATCTATTTCTTCCGGCATATAAGACCCCAGCTTAAAGGCCGCCTATGATCAACCGACATTGGCTAAATTAATTGGCGTGGTGGTTCGACTCCACAGACCGACCAGCAATTTCTATTTTCAGGATGTGTTTTTATTTTCAGTATATCTTATCTCCCGAACTATAGAGAAGAAAGAAGCGCGCGCACACCGTTTCCAAGAAGATTTTTTTTCTTGTACGTAATCGATGGCTTCAAAAGTCAGTCAACACAAGCGTCCCTTGAAAAAGGCATCCTGTAATGCATGCCTTGAGAGAGAGAGAGAGAAGGAGAGAGAGAGAGAGAGAGAGAGAGAGAGAGAGGTGAGAAGGAAGGTAGGGAGGTTAACCAGAAGTTAGCATCCGGTTTGCTACCATGCGGTGGCGTGGGCAAAAGAAACGGGATGAGAAAGTGGACAGAGAAAGAGAGCGACAAAATAACAAAAAATGGTTGATGAGTCATATAAACTCCGATCAGTCCGGAGAACGAAGAGTGCAGCTATACGGTGCCTACTAGTTACACAGATACAAATCATAAGTAGCCACAAATAATCCGCGCGCTACACTGATGCCTAACATCGGAGAAAGCTCACTTGAGTTTTGTTCCGACGTTACCTTAACCTGCTCTGGTGTTACCGCATCAGATGGAACCCACAAGACCCCTAGTACCTTTTAAGCAAGTCCTATATGCAAGTTAGAGATATAACGGAGTGGTGATTAGGGCGTTGATTACAAGTTTTCACGCTGATAAACTGCAGACAAGGATTTGCGCAGCCTCTTGTGACGAAAGCCCAACTTTTTCTGCGGGAATTATACACGTTGGTTCCCCCGAAGTATTGCGTGTGCACTGAATGATCTATCTATCTATCTATCTATCTATCTATCTATCTATCTATCTATCTATCTATCTATCTATCTATCTATCTATCTATCTATCTATCTATCTATCTATAAATGCTTCGGATTGAAAAAGTTGCGCTCTTGTTTGATGACCGCCACTGTATAGTGGCTATGGCACTCGGCTGCAGATCCAAGGGTCGCGGGATCGAATCCCGGCCGCGGCTGCATTTCGCTAGAGGCGAAAGGATGAGGCCCGTGAACTGTGCGATGTGAGTGCACGTTAAAGATCCCCAGGTGGTTCAACTTTCCGGAAGCCTCCGCTACGTCAGTAATACTCAATCCGTGGATTTGGGACGTTAATAACACAGAAATGAATCAAAGGTTTATGACAGCTTCACCGCAGTTTGCCTGTCCGTGCAGAGATGCATGCTCTGCAGGAGGAAGTTCCTGTGAATGCGATACGTTGGCAAATTAAGTAGACCTTGAATTTTGGAACGGCAACATGATTAGATAGATAGATAGATAGATAGATAGATAGATAGATAGATAGATAGATAGATAGATAGATAGATAGATAGATAGATGCAAGATTAATAATGAAATGTTCGTACAGTCACATCTCCTTACATGATTTGATTGATTTGATTTCTGGGGTTTAACGTCCCAAAACCAGCTCGGATTATGAGAGACGCCGTAGTGGAGGTCTCCGGAAATTTCGATCAGCTGGGGTTCTTTAACGTGCACTGACATCGCACAGCACACGGGCCTCAACATTTCGCCTCCATCGAAATGCAGCCGCCGCAGCCGGCATTCGATTCCGCGACCCTCGGATCTGCAGCCAAGTGCCATAACCACCAGACCACCGTGGCGGGGCATGTCCTTACATAGACTTGGTGGTGTGCAGTACATGTTTGCTAATAACTGTTGCCAGCCCATTCTATGAGCATGTGTCTCATGAGAAATTAGAGCGGCTGGATTTGTGACGCGATGCTTTTCGGGGATGAATGATGACGACGGGCGTATTTTCAGATATTGACGATTAAACGTCAACGATTCTTGGCTGACTTACACAGAGTGATTAGCGAGTCTGAGGTCAAAACGACGGGCGAGAACCGGGGCTGACAGTAATGATTGGGGATTTTTTTTTATAGAACAAGTTACCGAAGTTTCTGTTGGTGGCTGGGAATTAAGTAACTTTGCAGGGAGACTGCTGTAATCCTGCTCCTCCCCATGAGAACAGACCAATAGTGCTTGCGCTTTCTCATGGAGCTCACGACGCAAAGGGGCACTTGGCTAGGCCGATATCGCAGTGGCCTTTCTTACTAGAGCTCTACCAGCTCCCAGAGAGTTTAGTAATATTTTGTTTTGCGTGCGAAAAAAGGTCATGTGCTAGTGTGGCCATCTTTAGCTTCGACAGCCACAACCAAGTATATTTTTTGCTAGGTGCTGGGCAAGTAGCCTTTCAAAATTGAGGGGTGTCATGTATGTACATGCTAACCAGGGCGTTCTTAGATATGTATAATGAAAAAAGGTATCTACGTGCGCGCTCAGTGATATGCGAAGTTGCTATCTACAGAATCTACTCGCATTTTTGCAATGCGGTTATGACTATGCCTGTGCTCTAACATTTTGCCACCTTTCCGAAACAAGGGTTTCTGTTGATCTTTAAGCTTTTTTTATCGAAAGAGCTGTATTTCATGTTAAACTTACCTGTTATTCCTCGAATGAGCGTTTCCGATGTTGAAAAAACAAGGTGCCCGCTTAAGCGCATCCTCGAGCACCTCAGTACCACCGCCTCTAATAAAGCCGCGAAAATGATAAACGCGGCTGATGCTTGACCTAATATTTCTACGAGTTTATCGGGGTTTGTGTCATATCTAAAACCATAACGCCTTGAATGGGTCAGTGAGAATGTGGCTGTTCTGTTCTTACTTATTTTGTATTGAAGTTATTGACACGAACACTAGTTTGAGGGATCTACATCTTGCATAGGCTAAAAATGTGGGAAGTTTCTCAGCATGACTCGAAATTTCACCTGTGTGTCACTGATCACGCGATTGTTTATGCTACACACGATTTGAAACATGCACCATTTCCATGTTCTCGGCTACTCACTTAGGTATTACTGGTAATTAACTTGCCGACATGGGTTTAGCCCATACTGAAGAGCAATTATGGGTGACGATGTTTACGGCTGCAAACAAGATCAGCATGCTTGCATGATAGTGGATGCCCGACTATATACCGCAGATTTAGCCTTAAAGCTTCTACGTCCATAATGACTGCGCCGAAAATACGCAATAGTTTTGTGTGCGCTGAATAAAGCCTGCGCGTTCCACATAGGAACCGACAACACAATCTGCGATGGCCAACACGATGCATGTGTCTACTACAGTCATGAAAGCACAAACCAGTATGCTCGGTGGCAGCGTGCGCAATACGTTGCACGAAAACAATTGCTCTTCATCGTACTCAACCGTACGGACGACCGACGAAAACAAGCATACTTGTGGATCTTTTGATCCACCGGCGTATGTAAACACTTCGAAATAAAGCGTCTTTCTTGAACGTTCCTTTTTTTCTTTTTGTCTTTCACTTTCTGCCTTGACATCCGCGTTCAAACCCCCCTTTTATCGCACCACTGCGGTGCGGCGAACCGCGTACTCGAGTGTGGTCAGCCGCCTTGCTTTTCCCTTCTCTCTCTCGGTCTCTATTTATGTGTTTATCTTTGCATGATTATATCCGTATGCACAGCGAGAGTTTCAATCACGCGTGGCGCATATCCGCAATCGTCACTCTGGAGTATGCGCCACCACTAGTCGAATGTTAACGCTTCATAACTTCTGGTATTTTACGTTCCAAAACCGCCAAATAATTATGAGAGACGCCGTAGTGGAGGGCTATGGAAATTTGGATCACCTAGGGTACTTTGACGTGTGCTGAGATCGCACCACGGACGGGCCTCAACATTTCGCCTCCATCGAAACGCAGCAGCCACGGCCGGCACTCGATCCCGCGGTCTTCGGATCAGCAGTAGATCGCCTTAGCCACAGGACCACCGTGGAGGAGCTGAATGTTAATCGTTAGAGCATCCATGTGTATCAAGGAACTGCCAAAACGGGCCCTGAAAGTTTTAGCATGAGCCACTTTGCCGGGGCCAAATTAGACAGGGGCATTTTTAGTTCACGAGAGCTTGTTATAGTTTGCAAGATAAAATAACTGAGCTGAAAATAACTTGCGAAAGCGTTGCGTCGCGATGGGAATAGAAAACCAGGACCTTCAAGGTGAGAGGCAAGTGTGATCTGCAAAAGCCACGACAGGTGGGTACCTCTAGCTCAATAGCAGGATATACATATACTGTAAGCAGGCGCGCACTGCACCAGCTTCTTCCTTTGCTGTCGCCTTCGCCAGCAATAAGCTGTACGTGTGTTGCCGCGAGATGGCGCCATCATCTCATCTCGTTGCTCGTTGAAGCCAGGACGGGAGTACTGAGGACTAAGGTGTACCGAGCAAGGTACGAGGGGATCGACACGTTGTGTAGTGCGTGTGGAGAGGAGGAGGAAACAGCCGAGCACTTGATACTTTTCTGTAAAGGACTCCACCCTGTAGTCCAAGGCAATGCGGCAGAATTCTTTAAAGCACTGGGATTCAGGGATAGTGAAGGCAGAATAGACTTTAAGAGGGTAGAAAAGACCAAGAGGAGGTTGTCTGATTGGTGGCTAAAATCAAGACAGGAGTGACAGTTAGACATATATAACACGAGACATTACAGCTAGGTGGCGTGAGCCGCCGCCCGATATAAAGGGTACAGCTTGATCCATCCATCCATCCATCCATATTAAGAATGTAGCGCAGCAACGTTATTCTGCTCGACACCTGAAGGCGAAGCTTAAGAGCCTCCCAATGGATGTGTGGCGCACCGGCGTTTCGCTACGAAGAAAACAAAGTCTTTTGGGGGGGATCTAACACGAGTACCTACGTTACTTGTAACTCTGAGCTGCGCATTACAGGGTCCCTGAAGGGGTTTTTTGGCATTGTGTCACTGATTAGGCTGCATCATTATCAAATCATTCGCACTATAAATTAAGCGAAGCTTCTTGTACCAAGGCACATGTGGACTTATTTCTGTTACCTTCCTCCTTACCACTGCTGTTCCTCCTAAACTCGGTTAGCCACTAGGTCCACGCTAGCGATGGTTGCACCTACAACGGCGGCCCCTGTGGCGAGGCCTCAGTAGCGACGTGGGGCCGCGATGTCCCTATTGAGGTCGCCTGCCTCAGTAGTGCTATGAGCCACAACGCACTTGTGGAGAAACTTCACACGAGGGATAACATACTTCTGGAGAAAAAGAAATCATTCACATGTTGTTGACATGTTCGACTGATTTGCATTTGATGAACTACTCTAAGCCTTTCATTGTGGGTATGTGTGAGAGCCTAGGATACGTAAATGCGACGAAAAAATTGAAAAAAAAATGGAAAGGTGTGCGGAACGATCCCTGAGTGGAACTGGATATATTTGGGGGGCAATAGTACGCGCGGAACAACCCGCTCACAGATATATAGGGGACATCAAAAATGTCGCACACAATAGCAAACACCAATACGCAACCGAGCTCTGTTCGGGTAGCGTCTCGGAGGCAAAGTAATAGTATATGAAGCGTGGGAGCCTCAGAATAGCTTTTTTTAAGATTAACACTGTCTTCATTGCTCTCAACGCGCCAGGAGCACATCGTCAAGGTCCAGGATTTCGCTGCTACAAGATGTCCGACGTGAACTTGAAGCATTCTATAGCTGCCCGTGTCAAAACAGTGTGTTGTTGCTTTTTCTACTGAACAGTATGTAGTACTACGTGTGACTCTAAACTTCGTGAAAGCAGTACTTTTCTCTCATCTCTTCAGTGCAGTCTGACTCTACATCTTGAAGAGGTCGGCTTATTAATAACGTAAAGGTAATCGCCATCATGGCATCACAAAGTTTTAGCACCATTCCACGTGATCTAAAATACTGGATTTCATTCACGAATGCAAATTATCTGTTTATTTTTTTTGCCGACCCATTATACATAAAGGAAAGCTTTCGAAATAAAAAGTACATACAAACTGATCCACATTACCTCTGGCCACAGACGTAGCATTGGTCGAAATATGTTTGTGGCATCATGTTTCAAGTAGTATTTAATTATTTATATTCCAGTTTGCCCACCTGTCTCAAACAAAAACGTCCCTACGGTGTATGGGGAACATTGCATTCCTAATTGAGGTCCACATGCCTAGACGTGTCAAACTAAGTGAATAAACTGTGCTACGTTGGTCTTTAGGAGAAAAAAAAAAGAGCATACAGTTTCAGCAAAGACGTGGAAGACCATATGAATGAAAAAATGTTTAGGTGATTTCTTTGAGTCAAGTTTGCGTTTATTAGTTTTTTTAGCGGATTTAACTTTACCAGGCTCGGTGAAACGGTGGAAGTTCTATAAAATGACATTAGCCGCGTAACGCCATTAGCCTAACCATCACGCGAAGAAAAATATCGCCGATGCGTGCAGATGGCGTGTATTAGTAACTTCGTCCGCATTTGGTGATGAATAAGCGGATTTATTTATCCTGTTTTCAATGACACCGAAATAAACTTGCTCGTTTGACTGAATGTCCCATTGAATTTATAGTTAACAAGAGCGCATTTTGTAATGGTACGCCGCGTAAAGAGCTAGTAAGCTGGAGCGATTGATTAGGATTCATTGAACGCAGAGATTGAGGCCCTCGATTATCTCACCACATTTATAAGTATTTTTATATGCAGCACATTTATTCGGCATAGACAAAAGGTCGTTCAATTGGTACTTGTCTCATCTATTCAAGAATAAACTTTACTGCGTTCTAATTCCTAATTGCGTGTTGCATTTTTATAGCAAGCTTTCTTTGGATTTCTTTGTCAAGGAAAAAACTACCCTCCGACGCTGTCCTCAGGGAAAGAAGTTTTTTTTTTTTTAATATTCGGCAGGTCTTACTCTCCGCACTGAATGGTTCTAGCTTCAAATGGATACGTTGAAAGATGGGGAGTTCAAATTCGCTGATTAAGTAGCCTGCTGGCTAAACATTTTTCCACTGGCTCGACGGGAAAATGAAAAATAAAAATAGGAAGTTTCTGGCTGCATTCGTGACAGCGTAGACTGGGTTTTGAGGAGCTTTGGTACAAGTCAGCTAGAAGCGGGAAGAAACGACTCCGCTCTTGAATAGTATAGGCACAGTGTTCCACATAAAGAGGAACAATTGCTGCTGGCTATAGCTGAAAAATTACGAACGCTGTTCTTGTAGAGCTGTACATGGCCTCAGTTGTTAGCGACACGCGTTAGTATAGCAACAACACTCATTAGAAATCCACAACTATCAATAACTACGCTGATTATTAACGGAACATAAAATTGGTAAATGGCATTCATTGCGTGGTAACTCACCCAAAATATGAAGTAAAAAAAAGAAGTATAACAGTCTGAAGATACTTTGTCGTCTTCTTTGTAATCATCCTCACTTCCTTTTGTAAGTATACTTCGAGCAAAATATTCAGTCGTCGTTATCACGCAGCGGCGTCGCCCCGTCACTGCGGTCTGGTGGCTATATTACTCGGCTGCTGACCTGAAGGTCGCCGGATTGAAGCCCGGCCGTGGCGGCTACATTTCGATGGAGGCGAAATGTGCCCTTGTATTCCGCGATCTCAGTGCACGTTAAATAAAGAACCTCAGATTGTCGAAATTTCCGGAGCACTCCACTACGCAGCCTCTCGTATTAAAATTGTAGATTTAGGACGTAAAACTCCACAAATCAATGAAATCAACGTTGGGGTGTCTCACGCGCTCATTTACTTAAGCACCGTTTAGCATTTTGGCCAGCCGCGAGAACTACGCGCTGTATTTTTTGCTATTGTGGTGGCGCACCGTGCTTGAGTTTATTATTACTTATTTCCAAATACTGTTGGCCGTCATGACCGTAACAGGGTGGGTAGAGTGACTTTACACATGACATAGTACAATATAGTGAAAACAAAACAGCAAAAGAAAAAATAAAACGTATTTTCAAATACAAAATACGAAGCTGTAGGAAAAAACAACATACAGACAGACATTGTGACGGTGCTATAATATGCTAGACGAGTAACTGCAGGATGAAATTTCGAAGTTGCAACAGGGCGCGTCCGCTGCTGGACCATTGATCTTCATGTGCCGCCTCGGATAACCCCTCGTATATGGCGACGTTCCAGGAAAAGGAAAAGACCGACTTGTCCCGTTTCCGTGTAACAAGTTACCTTGCAGTATCTGCACAAGCTTCGACCCTTCGACAAATGTTCTGCACTTGTTGAGCTCATATTCAGTCATTTACAGAAGAGCATGATACTCCGAGCTGCTCTTCCGGTGCAATGATCACTCCACCAAGATCGGTATCGATCAAGTTCAGTTTATTTTATGCGACAGCGTCAGCGGCGTTAGAACTTTTGGCTTCCGGGGGCAGTATTGACTTCATATTGGAACACCCACCTTACAGGAGGGACATAATTCGTCAAACGGCGCATAGTAAATTATGACCTGTTTGATGTGTTTCGTATTTTGCACTGTATTCCTTGTTTTCTTTCATTGTGTTCTCTCTCTGTCTCTCTCTCTTTATCGGCGCACGTAGATATTAAACCGGTTTGAGCATATATTAGCTTTCATAACTAGCACATATGTTCCCTTAGTGAATGCACTATGGTACCAATGAAGTAAGTAATTGTTGAGAAACTGTTTGTATGCCATTTTCGTTGTCACACTTTTCTTCTTGTTCTTCTTCTTCTTCTTCTTTACTTCAGATCAAGTGCTGTACCCTGTCATTTCACCGCCAATGGCTGGCTGAGCAACTGCAAATCTGTCATGGCACATCTTTTTTCCCAACCACCCTTTTTTTCCCGTAAAGGATTTTTTTTTCCTTTTTCGTTTTTGGTGAAAATTAAGTTACTTGACTGATCGACTGATTCGAATGCCACTCTTCAAGCACTGCACTCAATCAAGCCTACATCATGGGCTTGTTGAACAGCTGTTATCTGAAATGAGCGCCACACCACTGTACTGCGAATCAGTAGAGATGATTGATAGGGTTTGACGAGAAAAAACCACGATGCGATTATGAGACACGCCGTAGTGGAGGCCTCCGGAAATTTCGAATGCCTGGGTTTCTTATACGTGCACGGACGTGGCCCAGCATACGGGGCTTCTTGCATTTAGCCTCCATCGAGACGCGGCCGCCGGAACCGGCATCGGTTCCGCGTCTTTCCATTGTATACTGTGGAAAATGCGCATGAAGCTTCTGTAGTTCCTTGGGCGTCATCTGGTGAGAACAGTATCATTGGCAATGAAATAGCATTGATCTCTGAAACAACGTCAGCATGTGTCTCTGCCTTTGCCAAGGCCTCATGAAGCGTTGCAATTTTTGCTGCTTCCAGGCAGTCATGTATTATTCCTCTGGAATTCGTCAGAATGTGCACCCCCGCGACAGCAGTCCCTTAATGCTTTGTTGCGCTTTGACTACAGACTGCTCGACCTCGATGAGACACAACTTTACTGTAATACGTACGTGAAATTTATCGACGGATCCATATTTGCAACAACAACAACAACAACAACAACAACAACAACAACAACAACAACAACAACAACAACAACAACAACAACAACAACAACAACAACAACAACAACAACAACAACAACAACAACAATAGTAATAATAATAATAATAATAACAATAATAATAATCGATGTGATTTTACGTGACAGAACCAACTATAATTACGAGGAACGCGCCGTAATGGTGGGCTTCAGAATAATTCTGACCAATGGAGATCTTTAAGTACACATAATCTAAGTACCCGGGTGCTGTCTGCATTCAGTCCCCATCGATATACGACCACCGTGGCTGGGATTCGATCCCGCGACCTCAATACTCCAACATCCTAGCCGCTGATCTACATGGGCGCCGTCCATTTTTACAAGACACAACCATATCAAGACAACGGAAGGCGAAAGTTTCTGTTTTCTGCAGATTTCATTTCAACTCTCGTAATAATAGGATATAAAAAAGCAGGAAAATAGACTTGCGGTTGATGGGATACAAACCAAGTTTACTGCCTTCCCATTAGGAATGCGGGGCGGCACTATATCCGCTGCTTACTGCTTCTATCACACCGTGATAAACGGAGCGTTTGTATTTGCGACGAGACCACTGAACATAACGTTACGTGCTGCCCTTGTTCTGACAACGGCATAGCCTGCCTTGCTCCCTTAGCCACGCAACACCCGTACGATAGAATACAGGTGCACGTTAAGGAACCACAGGTGTGCTAAATTATTCTAGAGTTCCCCTCACTACGAGATTACTCATAATCATATCGTGGTTTTGACATGATTGATTGATTTATGGGGTTTTACCTCCGAAAACCAGCTGTGATTATGAGAGACGCCGTGGTGGAGGTCTCCGGAAATTTCGATCACCTGGGGTTCTTAACGTGCACTGACATCGCACAGCACACGGCCCCTCAACATTTCGCCTACATCGAAATGCAGTCACCGCGGCCGGGATTCGATCCCGCGACCCTCGGATCAGCAGCCGAGTACCCTAGCCACTACACCGTGGCGGGGCAGGTTTAGACATGTAAAACCACAGACAGTATTACTGGAAACGAGAGGAGGACGCTATGTGGCGCCTTAGTTGGTGAACACTTAGTTTCTAATTGTGTTTCCCCTGCGTGGCTGACTCGCCTGCTTCTTTAGGGCTCCTGCTACAGGTGGCAAGCGTCTATCATCTCCGAGATAATAAGGGTGGATAGATACCCGTGAAGGCCGATTAAGCTTTATTATCTAATTTTTTTTGGCTCCCTTACTTTTGTTTGCAGGAACTGACGTGCGAGATTCGCCGCCTATCTCACTATTCTGTCACCTGTTCTTAGCCTTTGCACCCAACCTTGCCTTTCGCTCAGGGACGATGCCGCCGCCATAGTTCTCTCACGGACAACCTTGGTGATCCCAAATATTACACGACACGAGCCGATTTAACGCTAACACGTTAAATACCAAAACAACAAACACAGTCAAAAGTTGGGCTTCAGGAACATCAGACAGCCACTTTGTCAAGGCACTTCTTTTCGTCTTGCGTTATTTACCCGGAAGCCGAAATGCGTCTCGAAGCAGTAGAGTGTACAAATAGCACGGCACGAACGGAGCCGGTTTTACTGTTTGTTGAGGCAAAACGTAAAGCACGCGGAGCCAAAGCTTGAACAATTGAAACGGGAAGATTTGTGCGCCAGTTTCGGGCATATAAAGCGGAATGAGACTGGGAAGAATTCGCTGTTCGAGCGATGGGCATATATTACACGCTGAGAAGGGAAGCCGTGCCTGTATTTCTGACTCATGCGTGTCCGTGTTTCTTCTTCTTCTTCGCCTCAGCTACACTTATACGTCTCGAAAAAAAAACGATAAAGGAAATACGGTGCTGAGGAATAAAGCGAGGTCGGAGCCACGCGAGCAGGGGATATTTGTCTGCAAGGCGCATGTGGCATTCAAGAGCCGAATCTCCGAAAGAATGCCGTCAGTAATCTCCTCTCAGAACGTGGCTTTACATCACTTTTGTGGGTTGGGTCCGCCTCCTATGCCCGCTGCGGGAAAGTCACCTAACTTTGTGTTATTCGTTGAGCTTCAATTCGCTTTCCTTTTCTTTTTTTTCTGCGTTTACTTAGATTTTACGGACGCGATTACTTCGGCGAAAACAAAGACGTCTTTACGCTACGCACTGCACAAACCAAAAGAAAGCGCCGGCAAAAATTTGCCTTTTACGAGCTAGAAAAGATACAGCATGCTAGCGAGCGCGGAAAAAGAAAGAAAAGCAAATTTCGCGTTTCTGCTTTGCGCGAAGAAAATGCTCCACTCGTTATGGGAAATCCTCTGATTGAATTGTAAATGTTTAAATGCGGCCGCCAGAGCTGCGCGGTATGCAAAATTTGTCCGTGGCCCCCCAAAAAGGGAATATGCTTTTGAGAAAGGTCAACAACTTAAGTTCTCTCGCGATCGCTCGAACGATTTATTTCGCGGCGGTGTGTTTCCCTTAATGTTCTCTCTTATTTTCTCCTGATAGATATTCTTCGAATCTCTGACAGCGGTTCGAGGTCAGCGCAATCGCAGGATCATGCCCCGAATTCTCTACGATGTGGCGGCACCTACAATTGTGCCAATATTGATCATCATTCTTCTTTCTCCTCTGAACGTGATACTTTGTGAGCGCACTGTATAGCGTTGGCAGTCATAAATTCCCATACCACCTACTTTGCTCTTCTGCTCTGATTCGAGTTGTTACCGCAATGCGATTGGTTTGCTTATAGTTTAATCACGCAGATACGATTCATTGATGTTTCGGGGTAACGCTACTAAACCAAGAAAAAAAAATAATACTCACAGATATGGCGAAACGTTGCTGAGGTTTGGCTGCATGGTAAAAAGGGATATTGCTCAGAGGAACCTCGCCTATAAGGCCCCTGTGTATTACTGCACTGTTCCGAAACAAACTAGTGCAAGACTTGGCTAATAATGCTAAGAAGGCGTTCACACTAACCACGTTGTCCCACGGCACAGGACTCCGATACCCGTGCTATTGACATAAAGGAAATCAAAAGAAATCAGGCGGTAATGAAAGGCTTAAGAGTGCGCTGTCTTACCAATATTGAAATCACTATTTCTAACTGGAGGGAAAAAAAAGATAAACGCATTCTCTTTGGCTCATGTGCTGCTTCAGAACATTTCAGAACTCTTGTACCCTGAAGTGGCTTATGCGCCACTTCAAGGTACACGTGTTCTGCTAGCTGCTTTTGCATGGGTATAAGTTTTATTTTGCCTTCTTTTTCTATATCTCTCATAACTTTTTTTTTCAACGACAATGAAAATGGGACGCAAGATCTGTTCAAGGTTTGACGTGTTATTGAGGACAGTTAAGCACACAGTTAAGCAGTTCGCCATTTTCCGGTAGGGATCATTTAGGCAGGAAAGCAAAATGTACAGCTGACATTGGTTGCATTGTCTCTGAAGGAGCCTGTGATGAAGGCACCACGCTGTGCAGATCGTCATTACATCCCATCGGTAACGTGCGTCGTTGTTGTCTTCCCCATCTCCCAAATTGGTCGGTATTGCACCCCCGAGCGTGTTGGTCGTCTCGGTGGACTGTAATGGTGTTGATAATTTGGTTTCGCCTAGCTGTATCTTCGCTGTAGCATTTTATTATTCATTTAATTCATAACAATCAATTGAAATATCGCGGAGGATTTTTTCGTGAGGATGAAATCAGTGCTGCTTCGGCCTCATACTAAGCGGTCTTCCCATTGCCTAATTTGTCGAGAGAAGGCGATTTTCAGTTGCGCTTGAAACGAAATTGAAAAATTCTCTGCTGCGCCTGGCGTACTGATCTGCGACCTCTTCTGACTTATGTCCAGAAAGCGTCGCCGGGTCTCCTTTTAAGTGTAAACGCCGTGGGAAATGTGTATCAGACGTCGTCCCAGGCAGTAGTTTAGCCACAGGTACGTTTTTGTCCTTATTTCTGGTAAACGCGACACCACACACAAAAACGAATAAAAGCACTTGCACTGCGAGTAGAAAGCAACTGTCACGGTTCTCTTCGGGAGGCAATGTACGCACAAGCAGTGGTTTTATCCCACGCTCGTAAGATGCAGAGGGAGCTACGGCTCCAGTATTTTCCAAACCTCCTACTTCCAACTTCGGTTAAAGTATATATATATTCGTCCTAAGTGGGATACACAACCCCCTTAGATCGTTTAAATAATGCACACCCCAGTAGAGACGCAGAAACAAATAGAGAGGACAACCGCAGTATCCCTCCGCGAAGTTCGGACGCACTGTAGCTCAGGCCGAACGACGAAGGTATCTGCCACGTGCGCCGAACTTCGTGCATCCATGAAGAGGCCTTGGCTTTTGGCGACAAAGGAGGGCATCCGACAGTTTAAACCCACTTAGGGAACGAATGGAGGAGTTCCTTTGTTTTCCGTCTCCTTTCCGTTTTTCCTTTCCTGTCTTTCCTTCTTGCGCCCCACTGTCAATATTCAATTTCGGGAACAGCGGGCATTCCAGCGGAGATAGAGCAAACCCAGGTCATCGATATCGAGCGACTTGGACAGTGCTGCGGTGAGAGAGGGAAAACCCAAGTCGAGAGAGTAGAGGTTAGGCACGTACTTAAGAAGGGAGAAAAGGTTGGGTGGGGGGGCAAAGTGGGAGCTCGGTATAGCCCGTCTAAGATACGCGGACTCGTGACAAAGGAGGGGGCTTCTGCTCTTCGAACGGAGAGCACGCACGTCCAATCTCGTCGTCCCCGGAAGTGCCTTGTCCGAGTCGTTCTTTCGAAAGCGTGGGTTCGGTTTATAGCAAAAATGGGTGGGGGGTGGGGGGGGGATTATGAAGGGCGGACACGTCATGAGGCACGCACTGCCGAAAAGCGCTTGCGCTGCAAATTTATTTTAGCTTGTCGAAAGAAGACTTGCACGACACGCTACTTCTTGCAACACTAAATCCGTGACTGTATAGTTGCTCGTTTCACTTTTGCGTGTATACATGGAGTGCGTGGACGTGCCGTTAGTACCTGTGTGCTAAGTGTACGTCGGTAAAATCATCGCTCACTCACTCACTCAGACCAATCCTTGAGTGTGAGTCGGAGTCTGGCTGAGCAGAAGTTTGTCCGCTGCTTGCGAGTGAGCCCAGCTGAGTAGGATCGTGGCGATTTCTAGCTGTAAAAAACGACGAAATTCCGTTTATTTTGATAACCTATGGCATAAAGTACTTCCTCGTGGAGAGCTTATGTTAGGTAGTGGCGCCTACAAGGGCTAATATTCCTTTGGGTTTTCTCTTGCTTTAACAAATTTCCTGACCGTTGCAATTATAAAGTAAGTCTGATATGATCCCGCGTGCCTCTAAACGGCGCACAAGTCGGCATGCGATGGTTATTTCTCCAATCTGGTTGTTGATATTAAAGCTGCAGAACAGTGTCTTACCAGATTGGATGCGCGATGCCAATAGGGCTATGCACAGTACTGCAGAAGTACACGAGATACAAGATCAGCAAAAAAGCTGAATTCAAGCTTAGTCCGTGAAAATTTCCTGCAAAAAAAGTTTCAGCTTCAATTTTAGTGATCTGTAGTGCTAGGTTATTTGTTGTCGCGGGGCTGTCACGGTGCCCTTTAGGACACCGTGATATCCCCGCGACAGTTACATCGAAAGCGTCACGCATTAAACGAGCAGAATTAAAAAGAAAAGAAGACACAAGACACGACGACAAAAACGGCTTAAAGAACAGCGTTTTGATGTCCATACGGGGACCTTGTTAACATAAAAGTTGTTAGAAGAGAAGAGCAGAAAATCACATTTGCAAACCAGCACACACATCTGTGTGCCTGGTGTACATTCTGGGACGCAGGCGAGCAACAGCAATCACGCTCTTATCTATGATAAGGCATGTATAGCTCAGTGGTTACTACGAAGCAAGCATAGCCACGCCTTTATGATATTTCGACCGCCCACAATTGTGCTTACTGCTAGCGTATTGTGACCACAGTGCCGCTGACATTTTGTTTGAATTTTTAACGCGACAGTGTTTTATGCCGGGGTCCACCAAGAAATCACTGATGTAGTTCTGTGTCAGAAGTGTGTCTGAAAAAAAAGAGCATACATTTGCCAATGAAAAGTAGCACCTGCCAAGATCCGAACCCGCAACCATCGAGATGCGACGTGGTGAAATGGAAGCTTACCGATCTCACCACCAACGCATTGAAAGCACAGGGAACAAGCGGGCCTTATATCTTCACTACACCACTTTGCAATTCGCATCTGACTGATGTCTGGTTGGGAAATGTGTTTAGCAAGCAAAAGATAAACATCGTCTCCCTTTAGCAACGGTGGTTCGCAGCGGTGGTGCCGCCATCTAAGAACGATGGAGCAAAGGAACGGATTGTCGTGCTACTGCGCGATATAAGTTAGAGCTTCGGCAGTTTCAGCAGCTCTATCGCAGCGGAGGTTTCGGCGTTCTCCCTGCGCGTCGCTTGGCGCTACATACATAATTTGTCTTGTGTGGAGTATATCGTAGCCAGTTGTTTTGTGACGCGCTCTGCTTCAGGAACGCAAAGAAGGCCGTCGATAAGGAAGTAATGCACCTTTTGCTGCAGCAGACTGTGTGTTCAAGAAGTGATCCCCTGAAAACGCGTTCGGTTTCGCTTTCAAGGTATCAACGTTTGCGTACGCTCCTGGTTTATGACAGGTTTGCGCAGGGCTCTAGCACGTGCAATGCAGTGTGTCCGGAGAAATGCGAGTCGTTCGAGAACTCTCGCATGTGTACAACTGTCGAGGGTCGATGTCAAATTGTCGATGTAAATTGGCAGTTAGACGTAGTTTCCCACCTGCATGGACCTTCGTGACCGCAGTATACTGAAAGTAAAAAAAGAAATAAAAATCTCTGTGCATTGTCACTTGCTGATCTTCGCCATTGCGTTGCGCAACTTAGAACAATGTCTGAATTCTGCTAAATTATATAAACTAATCCTGAAGTCAGTACAGCCTAAAAAAGGTTTCTTTGCATGTAATGTTATTTATACTGCAGTATTTGCATACTACGAGCACTTTTTCAGCATGGAGCGATTCCGACGAGTGTTGCTGATGTTGGCTGACGTTGACTAAGAATGACTAAATAATTGGTAATAATGACCAATCTTGACAAGCTACTGCTATAGGCCTTTGCTTTTATTCAGTCTTTAAGCAATAACTGAGCTGAACAGCGATTTATTGGTTAAAGCATTCTCAAGGACAGACACGAGAGTGGCGTAGGCAATGAAGCAGCCACGACTGTATGGTTCTATACTTCTCTATAGAAAAGCGATTTGAAACAAACTTGAAGCAGCAGTTGTGGCTCATCAATTGTTGCATAGGTAGATACCTCGATTCGTTAGGCTAATAATTGACAAATAAAGTTGTGGTGGGAGATTAAACGGAAGTACAAGCGTCATAAGTTGTAGTGTTAAAGTATAAAAATTTTCTATATTTTTATGGGCCTTGTTTAATGCATACTTGTGCTTGAACTTTTTCCTCTTATCATATCACACCAATCTCATATGCTCGCTCCTCCATGCAATCTCCAAGCCTAGGAGCCCCTCGATGCGCTTGGTAGACACTTCCAAGGCCGCCAATTTTGAACCAAGCCAATTGCCGACGACAAGGCTCTCGTATAGGTAGACAAATGCGAGCAGGCAACGAGGCCCTTCTGAGGAGGTCCCTTCAGCCATGCCACATCCACCTATCCGACCTGCGGACGAACTGTGTGTATCAGCGAGCTGGAGGAACAAGAGTTGCATCCAAGGCCGCCGTAGATGGCGCGGAACGGTGCCGCTCCGCCGCGGCCCGAGCCTCCATCCTTCCAGCGTGGACTGCTAGCCACCGCCGAACGCCGGCGTAAGTGAACGGCTTTCTTCCGGCAGAGCCGAGAGCCACGATAACGAAGCCATGACAGAGCAGCGCGTGGGTGAGCTAGCGCCCCCTCCCTAACTCCTCCGGGAGGGGACCCGCCTCCGATGAAGGCGCTACGTTATCGGTGGCACCCGCGCCCTGTAGTCCGGAAATAACGGCAGTACAAGCGCTTGCGCGCGCGCTCACACGCACACACTCGGGCAGGAAGAGATAATCGATCATGGAAACGAAGCCGCCTCCGGCTGCTGTGCTGCTTGCAGCTACTGGTGAGGTGAGCAAGGAGGCCGGGGCAGCCTTCAAGGCCCTGCTCGCCTCGTCTTAAGAACACTGAATGATCAGGGCCCCCGCAGGCTGATACACTGCCGGGCTTCACCGGACCGTGGTTCGGCTGGCTTCCGCCTTTTTGGCCGCCACGTGCGAACCAGACTGGGCCTTGCTTTGTTTTGGAAATGACCCCACTTTTGGCTGTCTGCTCTGCCTATCAAGGTGTGTGAACAAGACGAGCGCAGTAACGAAAGTAAACGAAAGACAGCAGCCCCGATAGCCGATGCTCGCTTCGGCTTGTTTCTTTTACAGCCTAAGCTCCTATACGGGCTAGTTGAAATGAGTGATTTTACTGGCGGTAGTGTTACACCACCTTCGGTGTGCGTAAATGATACTACAATGCTTGTGTCTATTTGAACCCGGCTCAACAGGGGGTGCTTTCACCCTACCCATGACTATCCCCACCTGGTTGGACACCATTTCTTCTCAGCCACGGATCACGTGCTAGCAGTGGTGTCTCAGGACATAATGTGTTTGTTGTTCGTTGGCTGTGGTTTTATCGGTGAAGAAAAATTAAACCAGGAGGATAAGGGGCACAAGAAACATGAAGAGGAGAAGACGAAAGATGCTGATGAAGGAGGAGGAAAAGAAGACAGTGGGAGAGAAGAAGAAGAATTAGAAGAATAGAAAGAGGAAGAGGAGGATGAAGTATAAAACAAAAAACACGGAGAGAGGTAAGAGACAAGAATGATAATGAAAAAGACGACGAAGAAAAAATACTGACACTAGTCCTCACGAAGACAAGTCCACTTGTCGAAACGTTGGCTCCTGCGACATTTCCTGTTCTCAGTCGTTTCTAGCGCTCTGTTCATCGATTCTAGCCTGTGCAATAGTTACTTTGACACCTTACCACGACGTGCAATATAAATTTTTTGCCTGTCAAAATGCGCAAGTTCTTGACCCAGAACAATGAATGTGAATTTAGTTTTGTGAAAAAGGTTTGTTGGACCGACAAAGAAGTTTAAATTTCAGCCCTTCAAGACTCTTTCCTGCAAATTTTCCGATTTGTTAACTTTGACTGCGCTTACTAAAAATAGATACGCTTTTTTATCACACTACTTCTTTGCAAGAAAAACGAAGCGATATTCCAGCCTATCAGCACATTACCACACACATATGACAGGAATATTGATAAGTAAGTCACAAACTTTACAAGCGGCCGAAGTGCCGTTAATTAAGGAACTAACTTCTGCAGACGAATTAAGCTAAAGACAATGAAACTCGGTAAACTTTAACTTTTATATCTGAGCATTCTTGCGAAACAAGTTTCGTTCTTAGTAAAGTTCTCTGATATTTGAAAACAGCGCTTGAATGCAAGTCGTTTGCTAAACATGTCGAAATTCCAATACAGTTTATTAAAAATGGCCGCGTTAAACTTTTTTTGAAAATCGCCCTGGTTGAAATCAAATACGATTTATACCATTCTGCATAAACAAATATTGCATTATATTAGATCCTAACATGGCACAATGTCCTCGCCCCGGTTGTCTAGTGGTTATGGCACTCGGTTGCAGATCCGAAGGTCGCGGGATCGAATCCCGGCCGCGGCGGCTGGATTTCGCTGGAGGCGAAATGCCAAAGCCCGTGTAATGTGCGATGTCAATGTACGTTAAAGAACCCCAGGTGGCCGAAATTTCTGGAGCCCTACACTACAGCGTCTCTCATAATCAAATCGTGGTTATGGGACGTGAAACCCCTCAAATCAATCAAAAACGTGCAAAGCCTCAAGTGTGACCAACTCGTCATAGCGGGCGCGCCACACATAACACGCTCAAAATCGGTCGCAGGCCCTTCTAAAATGATAATGACTGCCATAACCACAAAAGAACCCCTAAGAAAGAACAAATGCGTCACCAGGCCACATGATGCGTCAGGCCTTGTCCTGCTATCGGGTGCTTAGGGAACAAGAGCAGACGCGTGGCGAAGGGCGTTCGCGGAGGCGCACGCTCACGTTTCATCAGTGGCGCTTCGAGGGGAGGTCGAGGTCCGCTTGCGCGTGGCAGCATTGCTGGGAGGGTGCTGGTCTTGCCGACTAAAGTAGGTACTTTTCGACCACAATGGTACGACATTAACGTACTTACTGCATGTTGAGCCGGTGCTGCTAAAGCTAAAGCTTCAGTTCGTCCGTAGATTTATCTACACTTACGGATACTGGGTGTAGGCTCAGGACCGTGGCTTCAGAGCCTTTGGCCAGCTGAGGCCTCCAGACACGACACCGGGCACAAGGCCTCCACACCGCGCCGGGCACCGGGGCTATGGAAACGCTCTTTCTTCGATGAACGCGCTACCAGCTCGCAAAGGAGAACGCGCCCTCACCCGCGAGAGACAAGCTTGACGCAGGCAGCGTCTTCTAGCAAGTTTCTTGATTGAGAAATACCGACTGCTCACGCTAGAGAACCGTTCACCGGCCACCCATATATATATAAATAGGCACTGGATCTTGACTTGCAATGAAGTGCCGGTGGGAGATTTCACTTGTGCGTAGTTGAACCATGAGGATTCGTAGCGTGCGCGTTAACTAAATAATCCGGAACTCGGCACGGTCTACGATGAACACCGGAGCTTCGCCCACTCATCATCATTCACTCCGTGGATATGCTGTGAATTTTTTGTTTTTGTTTGTGACTAAAGTGTACTATGTTTCTTTTTTCTATTTTTGTTACACGCCGCTGCTGTCTATATTGCACGAAGCTAGCTGCGGGCTCTTGTCAAGCTGCCTCTGCAAAGAGCGCCCGCAGCTTTCCTATCATTGCACTGATTAAATGAAGATTATTATTATATTATTATTATTATTATTATTATTATATTATATTTATTTTATTATTATTATTATTATTTTATTATTATATTATTATTATTATTATTAATTGTACTCATTGCAACAAATTTGCGTCATAAAAATCGAATGGTAACAAAGCTAAACCACTTACGCCTGTTTGCCTGGGTATTGTACTTTGGGTCGTCTGCTAGCAAACATTTTCTTCAAATAAAGTGCGCTTTACAATTGCTCATTCTGAAGACTGTCAGAACAAGGTGATCCAATGACCGGAGGTGGTATGATCTAAATTCAGTGGTGGAAGCCTCCGCATCTTGCCGTACTGTCGGAGCGGCGAGCCACCGTTGGGTAGAAGATATCTATGTAGCATGTGCTGAGTTGCGCAGCGTTCACTTAACCTTTGCATGTCCCGACGTGTGGTTTGGACTGGGGGAAATACATCAGTATAACAATGAATGAATGAATGAATGAATGAATGAATGAATGAATGAATGAATCTATCGGTTACGTAGAAGTGACACAAGACAGCCTAACTCCGTCAACACTCCGGCAACTTGACTAAGTACCGAAATTACTGCGGAAAATAAACATGTGCGGACTTGTTCCATCCATCTAGCCACTTGCTCTGTTATGAATCTTTCCGTCCTAAGAACATAATACTTCCAGGCGTCCATTTGCCTCTGACCCTTTAAAAGAAAGTTTCTACGAACGCCTTTTCTCTGTGAGGTTTGAAACGCTACAGCGTAAACTCTCCGGCGCAGTCGATTGAGATATGAAAGTTGAGGTTACGTTGCCGTACACACGAAGGCCACGCTCATCAACGGGCAAAAACTAAGCAGAAACGCAGTGCCTGCACCTTTCTTCGTCGTTGACAGATTCGGGAGTGATGGACCATCGTGCATGTGCGAAATACGATACATGTTTGTAGTATCGCCGCAAGACGCACCTACCAGTCCTCGCGTCCACGTCCAACACCGTCCCCAGCTGTCATTATTGTTAAGCAAGCGGAAGTTGTACGAACTGCCTCGTCTTGGTCTGTTCTGCATTCTTGTCATGACGGATGTCATGACAAGAATTATGTGCCTAATGTAAGAATGACAAGAATGGATGTGACCAATGTCGTTTACTTAATACGAACACTTGCGTAGTGCCTAATTTGTTTGCGGACGAGATCTACAAGGAGAAAGGAAACGCCAATGAAGGGATTGTCGCACGTCACCAGCGTCGTATGGGCGATTTGCCTGGACCTGAGCTCCACCTCTGTGTCGTCTACGCACGATGTATACTCACCACTACAAAGAAATTTGTTGCAACCGGACGCGCCAAGCCACTCACAGGCGGACACATTGTGAAGCGACAAACCACTTCAGAGCACTTCAGAGGAAAGCTAAAATTCGTCTTTGTCATGCACTTCAAAGCGCATCAAACACAGTGGCTGACAGAGTGAAAGTGAGCCGAAAAGAAAGGAGAAAAATAAGGAAACAAAACAAGTATTAAACAATGAACTATGGCACGCTGGACTCTGAACGAACAATATGCGAGCGTGCTCGACTTGCAGCGCGGCTTCGGCGGAGCAAAGCGTCTTGACATGCCACGATTCGATGGCGCGCTACCGAAAAGCGAGCAAGCACCGGAACAAAAGTGAGGGACCAAAGTAGTCCGCTCATGCAGGGCCGCCTCGAGGCGGCGCCCACACTCGCGGGAGGCACATTCCTTCATCAACGAAAGCCCGGAGAGGATGCCGTAAGCACATCCAGCGTCTCACGCGTCGCCGAGCGTGCGAGACACGAGAGCGCACTCGATTTCGGAGGGAGCGCGCAGGCAGAGCAGAAGGCTTTTGCGGCAAAGCGGCGTCGCGAGTAATGCGACTACAGGCGTGGCCCTCAGGAGCTATACTCTGCCGTCGCGCCTTCCACCACCGTTCCTCTAGGCGCCGCGAAAGTTGAACGGGCAGTGATGAGAACCAAACTGGTAGGTACCGTTATGCTGAACGCATGGGGGCAAGGCAACGAATGCACTTCGGAGGAAAAAAAAGTGGTTGATCCCTCTGTCATATGAATCGATATAACAGGAAAGTGAAGCCTGTCTGCGCACATAAGCTGTACTTTGACGAATCGAGGGGCGGGAGATGGGTTAGATACTCTGGACATGTGAACCCCTTGCATGTACACACCAGCAGCGCCTCGATGCTGCACAGGGATGCTGCACAGGTGTACACAAGCAAAAGCTCCCGAACGACTGACATTTCACTGGAGACAGTGGATTGAACGCACCAGCGCCCTGTTCTAACTTACCATAAGCCAGGAGCGTTCGCAAACGGTGAAACCTTGCAAGCGACACCGAAGTGTTGGTCAGCGGATTGTTTTGTGAACGCACACTTCGCAGTGGGAAGACGCATCATGTGCTTGTCGGCGGCTGCCTTTGCGTTCCTGGAGTAGAGCGCGTCGCAACGCAACTGGCTATTATATATGTCACACAAGCCAAATTATGTAGCAGTCGTGGCTGAAGCAACGCACCGGCAGGCCGTCGAAGCCTGCGCGGTAATAGAGGCGTCGAGGCTGCTGAACCAATAACTGCCGGCGCGCATATTAACACGACGAATGACGACTTCGCTATACATCGTTCCCAGACGGTGGTACCACCGTTGAGAAGCAAGAGTGCAGTGTAAAAGAGGCTAGGGTAATTTAAGGGCAATTTTGCTTGCTAAATTCCGTTTCTTTAACTGGACATCAATTTCATGCAAATTGTAAAGCGGTGTAGTAAATATATCAGGCCCGTCTCTTCACCCGTACTGCAAATCTGTCGGTGGGGCGGTTAGCGTTTCCAGCTCTTGGGCTGGTTGTGGGTTCGAATCCCAGCTAGTGGCACTTTTTCTATCTTAAATGAGTGTTTATTTTTCAGGCATCTACTTCTGTTACGGAAGCACGTCACACATTTCTTGGTGGACCCCAGTATAAAACACTTTCGTGTTAAAACAAAACCAAATAAAATAAACTGTGCGTTTTCTGTGTGTCATGGCCGTTGACTACGCTACACTGTAATGCGCTCTGTCTGTGAGGTTGTCTTTATTTCTTGTTAAAAATTCTCAGTCTAATAAACATAGCATCTCAGATAGCACGTGCCAAGTCTTGAAATATCAAGGAGCTGGACTCGAGAACGGTTGGACGAGTGCCTATTTTTGGGCCGTAGCCACTTTCACAGCTTGCCAGAAAGCAACGAAGACGTTCCTGCAGGGCTTGAAGTTTACACGTCGCTGAGGCAGTGACGTGTAACGCAGCGACGACAAAGAAGGAAAGCTATTTGTACTTTCTTGCGATTCAAATGTAGACATAACAGGCACACAGACACACGTGCAACTTACCATGCGGTAGAGGGGTATTGAGCACGGGCCCTCGAGGTGCCCAGTAAGCAGGCTACCATAAGGCTATTGTGAATCATTCCACACGATATATAGAGTAAATAAGGCCATTGCACGTGCACTTATAATGATGGTGCTTGTCTAACGAGAATTGCGCTTTTAATGTGTGATGAGCATGATCATAGCTATGCATATTGCCTATCGATTTTCGCGTATCACTTGTTAACGGATGGGCCATTTTCAATTGGATTTGTTTACTGCTGTATTGCATAATTTTAAGAAGCCTGCGGCTGACCTTCAACACTCTTTCTGTGTTGGAGCAGACACTAGACGAAAAGGCTATTGGTCCAAGTGGTTTTGTATGCATCTACTATTGGATATTTTTCAATAAAGCCGTGATTTACTGATTGATTGATTGATTGATTGATTGATTGATTGATTGACATATGTTCTGATACCATTCGGCATGCTTTTGCGTAACTTTGCTCGCTCCACTACGAATAGTTCAGTGAACGATACTTATGAGATCACGTCAGTCAACCCTGTAGTACATTTCTCTTCGACAATACAGGGGTCCTTGCTTTGGACTAACGTGAGTGCCAACGTTACTTCGTACCTTGAGCTAGCATTCAGTCGTCACAGTGCTATCGACTTTCCTGTTTAGCCACGTCAGGCATACTCATGAGTGGGCACTCATGAGCTTTGTACAAGGATCTTGATCCTACTCGTCACACTTGGCTGGATGTCAAACAATTCGCCACAGACAATTTCCTCGCTGGCTCTTTCTCGATATTGAGTGCCACCGCTGAGGGAAGGAGAATTATCGCGTTGAGACGCGGATAATCTCATTTTTAGTTGGTATTTGATTGACATAGGCTGTATAAAATTCAAACTCATCGTTGTTCGTCATAGATTGTACCCTACCATGCAAACTTTGGTGTGTATCAGATGAGCGAGTACGATCAGGAGAGCACCGACACCTAGGCGTCTAGATAGATAGATAGATAGATAGATAGATAGATAGATAGATAGATAGATAGATAGATAGATAGATAGATAGATAGATAGATAGATAGATAGATAGATAGATGCGGTCAAATTGGCCTACGTTCACCAAGAAGTGTAAAATAACCAAATGTAATACCCTGAAAAGGGTCTTTAAGGTTGAATAAACGAACTTGTAATAACCACAATAAAGGATTTACACTGTTCGCAACATCTTCTCGAGATATATAACAGGTGCACTGGCGGTGTTTTTTTTTTCTTTAAATGTTCGCACCGACGATGTCGCACCACTTAACTTGGCCGTGGCGGAAGACGAGCATCATTACAACGGCCTTAGGAGTTCGCTCGGGGCTGTCGATGTGGAGTGACATATCCTTAGGAACGTTACCCTCGCTTCGTTTCACTGTTTTCTCGAGGGATTCCCCTTCCCTGTACTTAGATTTAAACTCGCGGACAAACAAACGCAATTTGATTTCACCGCGAAGCACCGGCACTTCATTTTTTTTCCCTCCAGAGCCGCTAGAATCGAACGTCTACGCCGCAGCCCGTCTGCCCCACTTTTCGACATTGTGTTTTTGTTTCACTCTTTTAGTCTCGTTCAAGGCTACAGCTGTCGTGTAGAAACCGAGACTCCATCTTCCGACACGAATGCTTTAAATGTTTGCAAGTGCCGCTCATGAGTGACGCTTCGAAAGCCCTTTATTTTCGCTTCAGTGTGCGTCAGTCAATTTCTACGCACCCAAAGAACGACGTGTTAGCTGCACTGCGGCATTCTACGGCTGTGTTTTCTGTATTTTTTGTTTTGTGTTTCAGATGTGGAGCTGGCCAGCTCGCGAAAGAGAAGTGACATCTGTTCGAGGCTAAACTAAGTTAGGTGTCTAACGTGATTAAGGGGCTGAAAGAGCGAATGCTCAAGTGAAGCGATAAACAGAACCAGTGGAATGCACTAGGGTTGTACGAACGTCTTGAGTGAAGGGAAAGACGCGGGGAGACTTATTCTACCTTTATATTTCTGTTTTTCTCTTTTTTATGGAAACAATTGGAATATCCAACGACAAAACAGTAAGCGAATGAAGAAAGGGCAATAACAAGGTCAACCAACTGCTTAGTCGAGATAAAGTAAATCTAGTAAACACACACTCACTTGCAACACACAAGCAAAAAAAAAATAGAGAGAGAGAGAGAGAGAGAGAGAGAGAGGAAAGCAGAATCGAATACGTTTGCTCGCTGGCATTTCTATCGATTGTTTTGTGTTCAATATGCAGCGTTCTCGGAGGGGCGTACACTGTTGTTGAAGCCGTCTTAATTGTTTGTATTTTGTCTTTTATAAAAAGCATGTATTAAGATGCTGAACTGATATTTCTCCTATAATTTTTTTCTTACGGGATAGCACGTTCGCTGCACAACCTAACTAAAACAGAAAAAACACATAAAAGCAAACTGAAAGGAATGGGGAAGGCACGTACACGACAACACATGCAACTCAGGCGCTCTCCATGAAGGGAAAGACGAAATAAAAAGGCATACAAATTTTTCCCAGATGTTTGCAGTGTTCTCCACAAAGCAACGCTAATGACTGTTTTTAGGGGCTATACTGCGGTGTGTGCTTTGTTTATTGTTGCTGTTTTGCCGTGAGGTTCGCGAGTCTCCCACGCTCAGTGAAAGTTCGCATCAACGCTCGCTTCATATACGATGTAATGAGGATGTGTGGTTGTCGAACGTCGAGCATGTGTATTCGAGGTGAACGACCTTAGTATCCCCTGCTGGAAATAGGGCTGCTAAAGTTAGAAATAAGGGCGCGTAAGCCACGGAACAGGGATGTAGTTTGCAATGAAAGGGTTGCGTGAGTCACTTCATTAGCTGAAGCGCACCAATTTCATTGAATAGCAGCGCTGACACGGTGCATTATGGACCTATCGCCGCATTTATATATATTAGGGGAACGTAAAAAACCGCTTTTGTTTGGCTATTGCTGTTGCTAACGTTACCTTGCCTATAAGACATAGAAATACAAAAGCCTTGTTTAATGTACGAGCTGTCTTATACGTCGGGATCCTGAGTCTGCCTTATTAAAGGTGTTAAAGAAATGGAATGTTGCAATTTACGTGCTGGAGTAGCTTGAGCGATACCATGGCGCGCTCTTCATAGCCTTGATTTTCGGAGCTGAATAAGGTGACTGGCGTGCTCCTTGAGGAATTATATCCTTGTCGTTCCAAGACAGGAAGTTATAAACTGCATTACTACTACTAGTGTGCCATTTGCAAAGAAATGCTAAACCGCCCATACACAAAGTGTAAGAGACAACCGTACGTTGTCGTCGCGACGGGTGGACTTCCGTGAACCGTTTTCTTCCTTTATTTCCTTTTTTTTTTGTTTATAATGGAAGCACCACATATATTGGTTTTGTATACGACAAAACAACGTCTATTACGATCCGACTGCAGCGACTGTTTGAGCGTTTACGCTCAAACAAGTGGCGTCGTGGGACATTTCCATTTTGCTGCGAGTACACCCCTGTGTGTGTTTTCGCTTTCTCGTTTGAATGAATCTGTTCTCAATCGCTTGTAAAACGAAACGCCGTTAAATTCACTCGAGTGGGTTACGTGAATCCCATTATATGATAGAGCAAACTGAAATAGCTATTTAACCGACTAGAAAAATGCGGTAATAAATTTCAACCACTGGATATTTGCAGAAAGTGCGAAGCGACAACCAACCAAGTCGTACCGAACTGCTACTCAACCAACGAAACTGAGTCCGGAGGCTGTCATTATATTTCGAAATATACATTTCAAAATGCGCTAAAGTATGTATAGGCACAGCAGTTATAATTGCTTTAAAATATTTCAGCTGGTATAGATTTTTAAAGCTTCTCAACAATTTTTAAACTGTTCACAGGAACACCAAGAGTCTTATAGAACATTCTGAAGAACGGAGGCATTATTATTGGTCCCAGTATGTCCGTCTCCTTAAACGATGCATCTGAGTAAGCAGAACTACGGTTTCAAGGAAGTGCTCATGGGAAACACTCGCTAGAACTAATATTACGAAATAATAAGACAGAAAAGTATCGCAAATACGCCTAAATTTGAGCATGGTCTACTACTTCAGTAGACTGAAACGAGGAAGGCAATACAATAAGAGTATAGTGCAGGGATAAACGATGTTTTCTTTTTCAGTTTTCTGCGGAAGTCTTCTTTTTTCGTCACAAACCGGCCACAACTGTACCAAACGCACCCTCTGTTGTCACGCCAAGGGCTCGAGGTACCCGTGGGTTGATATTTGACGTCGAACAATAACAAATATTGTGGGAATGACTTCGCAGCTCTTGGAAAATGCTCTCGCCGCTATGCCGGTAGGGACGTCTGCGCCCGCACTGGAGATGCGGCTTCTGTGCGCAACGATTCAGTTTTTGTCTACCTCTGAATTAATTTCTGGCGTCTCATTATACCTCATAGGTATGTATCATACCCGTCTCGATGTGTATGATACTGTACGAGCCAAAACAAGCCGAGATGTGAGCAAATGATTTATTCTCTAGCGCATTCCCCGGTGAGACTTTAATGCACTCTGGTCAAGTGGAGTAAAAAGTTTACTCCCCTATTGATCTTAGCTTCTGGGATAACGGATGGGGTAAGCGGAACCGTTGCAGGTAGCTATCGCAGTGTATGTTAAGATGCGCATATAGGATCTTTTCCTTTAGCCAGCTAAGCCTAAGACATGGTCATGCATACGGATTCATATCAATAATTTAATGAGTATTACGTATACATGAGTAAACTTGGCATCTTTTTCATCCTTTCTTCTTTCGGTCGATCGCCTGAACATTTGTATTCGACAATCCTGGTTTCTCCGCATAAAATCTTCATAATTTTTGCAGCCTGTACTAGCCGAGTCCACAATCGCTGGACGGTGGCCCCAGCCCCGTCGTCGTCATCATCATGGTCGTCATCAGGCTATTTTTGGTCCACTGCAGGACGAAGGCCTCTCCAAACGATTTCCAATCCACCCTACCCTGAGCGAGTTGGTTCCACTTTATATCCCGTCATAGCAAAATATTTTCGATTTGCACAGCAGTGCTTTCGTTTATTCGACCCACGGCATTTGGTGGGGTACAGTGCTTTGAGCAGCGCGAATAGCCTTAACACGCTCACACAGAGCAAAAATTGGCCGTTGCAACCGCACAGTGCATTAACTCTTTGTCCAACAACTGGACTGTAGTTTTACCCGCGCGCTCTCTGAGCGAAGCGCGCGCGGAGACACACACACACACGCACACACACAAACACACGCACACAGTGCGGGTTCACAATGAAGGCACAGAATTAACAAATGCACTGGAGGTCGCTTCACACGGACGCACTAAGCGGGCCGCGTGCGCATATCTTTCCAAAAATGATTAAGAAAAAAAAAACAGAACTCCCGGGGGAGTTCTGACCGCATGACCTTCAACTTTGTGGGAAACATAATAAAGTCAAGGTATTTTTATACTCCGTCACTTAGTAACGGTAGTAAAATTGTGTGCGCCTTATTCTCTCCGCCACGACGTAGTGAACGGTAAGATCGTGCTAGTTTTAGAGGGTTGATACGCTGCTAGAAGTTCGCAACTCGGCTAATTTCTGCGTGCAGTTTAAGTGTCAAGGCTCACTTAGAAGAAAAACAAAGGAACCCGAGCTCATGGCAAGCAAGCGCCACTTAAAGGCGTTAATAATCGATTACTCTACGAGCAGGGAGAAGTTCGAGGTGTCTCAGGCTCCAGCGGCGACGGCCATAGTAGCACGGATGCCCGCGATCTCTAGCTGCACGCGCGTTCTTTTTGCCTCGGGACTAAAACGTCCGCCGCAGCGGGGGGTGACCACGGCCGTCGCCGTGAACTCTTTGAATTAGTAATAATGCCCCCTCCAATTTCGCTCTCTCTAGAGCAGGGGTGCACAAAGGTTGAAGTTGCCCGTGTAGGAAGAAGGGTGTCTCTCGCGGGGCAGGTGTTTCGCGAGGCCGCCCAGACTGCAGCCGAGGCACGGCTCAATCCTCCGCATTCTCCATCTGCGACCGCGTCCGCAGTGCGCTGGGCTAACACCCACCTTCGTCGTTGCTTTGTTTTAAGAATACGAGCTTCGCAGGCAGACATGCGGTTGAACAAGTATCCCGAGTTCTGGCGTACGATTACAACAAAAATAAGTAAACAAGTAAATAAATTAAAGGCATGTGTTCTATTCCTTAGCTCAGGATTTCTGCCTGGAAGGTGTTTCTGGCGGCTGTGCTTTACCGTGACATCGTCTCCCGACGGTGTTGAAAATGGAGTGCGTGGAACGCTTCGCTCGCATTCATCCTAATGCATCAGAAAAAAAAAAGAAAAAAAGAAAACACGCTAGTTATCAACCAATTTTAGAAAAGTGTGGGAAAAAGAGAATCAACCTGGGTAGATCCCGTAATGCGTGGCAAAGATAACATCTAAACAGAAAGAGCAGCAAAATGGTTGTCAATGTATGTAAAACGCAGCCCAGGCAGTTTTCTCTACCTGGGGTTCCTTAAGGTGCACCAAAATTGGAGACTATGGGCGTCATTGCGATTCGTTCACATCAAAATAATGCCACCGTTGCCGACAGTCACACCCGTACAGTCAAGCTTAGCAGTTGTACACCTTGGGCGCTAGGCTATCGTGGTGTTCTTTTTTTTTTTTTTTGGCTGCTCTCAATTAAAGAGTCACTCCCACTGATTTCCTGCTCTTTTTTCTTTCAGAGGACTATTAATGCGAAGCTCGTGATGGTGATTAAAAAATTTGTGCACTCTGGTATAACTCAGCCTGGTGAGGTGGCGCTATAAGTAGCGTTAATAGAATCCTGCTCTACTATATTTTTAATGGTAGTACGGACATATGGGGTAAATATAAAACTTTGTTTTCCTCTTTAATTTCTTACACGAGTGAAGTGCGGTAGCCACTACTCGAGTTCGTCGACGCAGTAAGAAGTTGGGCAAACATAAAAAAAAATAATTATACGAACAAGAAGAACGTTCACTTTTTTTTTCAGTTACGGAGGCGTGGGGCATGACGAACGGCTCAGAATGCGAGTAAAAATGACACAGATTTATAGCATTGTGTGAGCGCCAACGTCTAGATTAGATATACAGGTTGAGGAAAGAGGGAAAAAATGTCGGTAGTTGTATCACCCTTTTTTATATTGGAGGGGTAGTTTACCAATACGAGTGAAATCCTTTTTATCTTCGGTCTTAGCATAACAAAGATGTCAGCATTACGAATTACACTCTCAGGGCTCTCAAGAAAATGCTTGCCTTCGTGAGAGCCTCAATGTAAATGACTGAAAGCCGCACTGTAAACGACTGAATCTCATGAAAATCGTCTTCTGGCCAACTTGCTGCAGTGTAAGTGTTGTTGTTTTGTGGGGTTTAACGTCCCAAAACCAGCTCAGGTTATGAGAGACGCCGTAGTGGAGGGCTCCGGAAATTTCGACCACCTGGGGTTCTTTAACGTGCACTGACATCGCACAGCACACGGGCCTCAACATTTCGCCTCCATCGAAATGCCGCCGCCGCGGCCGGGATTCGATCCCGCGACCCTCGGATCAGCAGCCGAGTACCTTAGCCACTAGACCACCGTGGCGGGGCGCAGTGTAAGTGGGGGAGTAAGTTGAGTGTTTGTCATCTGACTTCCTTTTGACTCCTCTTAACGTCTCAAACGTTTGCCAGACTGGACTTCGTACGGCCTGATTACGAGATTGCTGTCCTTCGAATTAGATTAACCTTGGTATTTCACGACACCTTAGTATGACAAAATCACATTATGATGTGGCACATGATTGTGTGTCGACAAAACCGCGGCTCATGATTAGGAAGCAGCCGCCTGCGTGTTCTCACGAATAATTGTTAATACCTGGAGTTTTTTTTATCATTCCACTGACGTTTCTGAATTTTGTCTGTACGGTCTGCCGTCGTCCGCGCCAGTCACTTAAGAGTTACATGGAGTGGTTACAATCCAGTCCTCCGAACAATAGAAACGCCGCTCGTGATCTCTGAAGTCATGGGACTAATTGTGTTCTATTCTGGCACCATGCAGCGCTCGCAATAAAAGTCAGCAGCACTTCTCCTGACGAGAAAATGGTTAAAGAGACGCTAGGCGTCCACGTTTCTTCCTTTCTTTCTTTGTTTCTTTCTTTCTTTCCTGGTGACATTTCTTTGCTGCTCTTGGAAAGTCCTAAGCGCGGCGGTAGAAAATCCAAGCCGTATTTATGGTTCAGACATGTTCAAATCGGCAAGCGTGAATGTTTATTCCAGTAGTTAATACACTTGCTCCCAGAGGGTGGGGTCCTGGGCTCGAATTAAAGTTGGTACATTGTTTGCCGGTTTATTTTTCGCTCTGTTTGAGTTACATTACTTTTTTATCTGTGTATGTATGTACATATTATATATTCATGTAGTCATTTACGGTCTGGCTGAATTGTAATTTAGCAATATATTGTTGTCTGATTTCTGTTATATCATAAGTGTCTCATCAGCTTGTGGCTGTTTGCGTACTTTTTTTTAAATTACTCAGCTATTTTTTTATTCTGTTTATGTCTGATGAAATTCGAACTAGATATGTCGTCCTTTCACTCCGTAAGTTGTTGTATTGCACTGTACATTTGCCTATCCCTGACATTTTTCACGGGGTCGTGGTCCTAGTCAAGCCCATGAAGAGGCTTTTTAACCTCGGCCCTCAGCATCCCAAATGATGGAATGTTGAAATCAATAAAGTTTAAAGTTTTAAAGTTTCAACCTCACCACTAGTTATTAACTTGCGACACTCAGATGCATTAGTTTCGTCCGCCCTTTCATAGAGGGCGCCATGCTTTCCATCTTTCTGGGAGCAGATGATTTTGGCGTGGCTACGTCGACCACTACTACGCCGACACAGGTAAAGCGATACGAGCTTCGCTTTAAAAAAAAAGAAGGGAAAACCGATAGAATAGGAAGAAATAATGTGGCTGGACAAAAAAGATCTTTACTCCTACTGGCGTTCTTTACCACGATGAACGAAGATAAATCGTGCCGCCACACTAGCACATTTATAAATAGTTCATTGGCCATACGTATGCTTGCTCCCTATGTAGCGTGTATAAAGGAAGTCTCACGGCGGGCTTCGAATGTGGATACCGTGGAGCCGCAACAATATTTCGAAGATATAAGGCGGCGATTCCTGAAAGCGAACCACGCGATCGCTGCTTATAAACGCTGCAAATCGGGAGCGTTTAAGAGCGCAGCGATGGTAGTCATTTACGAAACGGTGGTTCTAAATCGTAGCCAAAGCCTGAGCGCCAGATTGGCGCAGGTTATTCGCGTTTTTGTTGGAATATATAGCCTGCAATATGATTTTTTTATTCTTTTTAAACCTGGCGGAAAGCTGCTAATACGCGAGCTCTGTAATCGAAAGATTTCAATTTTCTGGGCTTGAAATGGAAACGGCGGATCCCAAATTACTGCGGCATATACGCGGGATCGCGTATTACCTAAAAATTTGTTGTGCTGCCAACTGGATACAAAATGAAAATGAACGTCACGGTGAACGACAATCGGTCGCAATGGACCTGCGGAATCCAAGGATAAGTTCCCAGAAGTAAATTGCATGGTCGCAAACGGTAACATAAGCAAGCGAGCATAAGGGTCCGTGCGGGAATAAGAAAAAGAAAACAAATAGAGATATACGCACTTCAGTTACGCAAACTGAAAGCAAAGGAGAAGAGGAGAAAGCGACAGATGAAAGGCAGTGAGGTTAACCTGGGCTGAGCCTGGGCTGAGTCCTCCCTTCCCTGCACTGGCGAAGGGGAAAGGGAGGAAACGTCTTTGAAGACGGACACAGAGCAACAAAAACAAACAAGCAAACAGAAACAGTATTGCACTGTCGCCTACGTTATAAATGTTCTTTGTACATTCTCAGGGATGGCCCAGTAGCGTTCGGAAAATGCAGCAATGCTTTCATTGCCTGGCCTAGCTAAGATGCACAGCGTCATGGACCTAAGATCTTGTCAACGTTGAATATGTTGCTGCATTTTGTAGTGCTGCAACAGGAGGTGCTCGGTAGCCTCCTCCACAGCACAATCGCTGCACTCGGCGTTTTCGGCCATTTCAAGTTTGAAAGATAAAGAACTGTTGAATACGACGCCCAGCCGCTAACGGCACAACACCGCCTCTTCAAGTCGGGAAAAACTCGGTAGAAGCCGCTGCTGCAGTAATGGGTCGAGAGTATGTCGGCGATGATGCGTGAAATCAGGGGTGTGCCACTGCCGCGTGTCATGCTGCGGGCTACCTGCTTAAGAGTTGGGCTGCGTCAATCCTAGATAAGGGCGTAGGGTTTGTTCCTTCGTGTGATTTATTTGCAGCATCGTCAGCGAGGTTGTTGCCCGAGTTCCGCAAAGACCTGGCAGCCACCGAAACACGATGTCATGCCCTCTTTCAGTCGCATGGTGATCTATGCATTAGATGTACATCTGACACAAGTTGTTCGTAAGATCCGCGATGTAGGGCGGAAAAAAGACACTGCAGGGCAGTCTTTTAAATAGAAGACTGACCACCTGCTAGCCCCTTGTTGATTAATATATTATATGGCACTTCTGATGGCAACAAGCTCGGAACTGGTCGACGTTGTCACATGAGACATGTTGAAGCTGCAGCTGATGCATTGTGATGGCACAAGCAAAGCGCCAGTAGAACTAGTTTGAGTGGTAGAGCCATCCGTATAGATGTGTGTGGGGTCAAAATAGAAAGTATACAAACATTCCAGAGCTGCTTGCTTCAATGCCAAGTTTCCAATGCCACGAATTTCGGGTAGCTCAGTCTTCTTTCTTCTTCGTAGTACGGAAAAGCGCACTTCAGGCTGGCGCAAGCACCACAAGGCTGGTGGAAAAGTGCCCACGGTGTGAAACCCTATGGTAAGCATTCGTGGTAAGCGTGGACCATATTGGAGAACGACGTTGGTGGTCGTCGTTCTGGTAAGCACGATAGATGGCTCGATTCCGATCCGTGAAATATTTGCCGAATCTTTGTTCTTAGCGTATCGGTTGTGATGTAGGTAGTGATGGACGGTATGTTCTTGAGCCAGTGTTCTAGTGATAGATTCCATGTTCTTGAGCATGTTCGCTCTGTTGTAGCACATCGCGGAGTGCTGAGGCAAACTCGTAATGCCTGTGCTTACACGGTTAGAAGTGCTCAGAGATTTGATTTGTAAGTCTTGAAAAGAACGGAAAAGCCATAGCGCAGAATGCCAATAAAACGCGTTCGATATAACTGTAGCATGGCGCCCCCTGATGGTTCGCATCTTTTCCTGGCGATGAACTTCAGTACGTGCGAGTGGATGCAAGTTCTGTCTTCAATATGAACAGTGTGAGGGGTCCAAGTGAGGTCACGGCCCACATTTACGCCTAAAAGCGGTGGCTTTGGTTGTAGGAAATAGGCTGGCCATTGATGCATACTCGATAACTAGACTTAGCCTCTCGCTAGAAAGGCACTAGAGCACAGTTCTCTGTCGAGCTCGTATGATTTCGTTTATAAATATAGTCAGTGGCCTGTGTCACTGCCTTCTGCAATCTTGCGCGAACCTGCAGACGTGCCACTGCCGACGACTAGATGCCGGCGTATATCGAAACACTGAAAGTTTCGCGTAGAGATTCGGCCAGGCCAAACAGTGCAAGGTTGAAAAGAACAGGGCTTAGAACATTAGCTGGCGGGAGGCCAGGGCCTGCGTAGTGGCCTGAGCTCGGACCATCTTCAATGCTAACAAAGTAACTTCGGATCCATCGAAATAATCGTTCACCAAGCTTGATCAATAAAAGTGTATCTAGTATGGCTTGATGGCAAACGTTATCGTAGGCACCGAACTTTTCACATTAAGAGCCACTGTTAAGCGTTTCCCAGAATTCTGCTGCGCAACGACGACACTAGGTTGATAACGTTGTCAATAGATGAGCGGCCACGTCGAAATCCTGTCATACAGAAGGGTAGATTTTTTGCCGCTCGAAGTAACACTCAAAAGGTGTGAGGACTATTCTTACATAAGTTTCCCAACACAGCTGGCGAGTGCAATAGGTCGGTATAATGCCAGCATCCGCGGTGATTCTCCTGCTTTAGCAAAGGTAGTAGACACTTTCGCTTCCATTCTTGAGTCATCATGCCATCTTCCTACGGCCTGTTAAAAATGTGTAGCAGTACTTGTCGTGCTGCCTGAAGTGGTGGCGCAAAGCGGTGTACGTTATTCCGTCTGGCCCTAGCGAAGACGAACTTTTGCAGAGTATCAGCGGGGCTTCTAGCTCTTCCATAGAGATTGGAACGTTCGTACTTCTGTCTTGTGAGTCAGAAATGTCACTCAAGCCCATGTCGGTGAGTGAAAATGCCCACCGGCCATGTTCGCACAAAGCTCCTCTGCGACGTTAATCTCATGGCGGTTTTGATATAAAGCAAGAGTTTTGAAAATATGACGCTGTTGCAGCATGAGCGAAGACCTCTGAAAGTTCTACACACATAAAAGAGGGGCTTACGCTTATGTAATGACTCACAAAACCTCGCCATCTTTGATCCTCGGATTTATCTATATTTATCTGTATCGTTTCTTTTTTTTTTGCAGGCGCGTTACTATCCTGAGGTCAATAATCGACTGTGTGCGCCTACATCTCCTTCAGCACATCGACGTTGAGCACGAAATCTTTCCAATTTGGTATCAGACTCTGTGCGTTTTGTGAATGCGTGAAACAGCGCGTACATTCGTTTATTACGTCAGAAATTATGTCGTCTAGCCCGCGTGTGCAAGATTCTTTGCATGTGTCTTCCACAAGATCTTCAAAACCTGCAGTCAATTTGGCGAGAGGCTATAGTTCACAAAACCTCGGGTCCATAAATTCGTACGTAGGTCGGAATATTACCATTGCCGTGGGTTTCAATATCAGCGAAGCATTTTCCGTTCGAAATTAGGCAATGACGGTACCATTGTCAAATTTAAGCAGCTGTTATACGTCGTCCCTCACAGAAATGTCAGGCTGCTATTATTTGGCAGGTACAAGTTGCCTGGTTCGAAGATGATGAGTGAACGACCTTTTGAATTGATCTTCGAGCTTCCCCACATCGGATAATCACTGTTGAGGTCACCTGTTATAACACAAAACCAAGTATCGCTGTCGTAATATTTGTTAGCGTCTTGCAGCCAAATTGGCTCGTGGAGGAAATCTAGGCGCTGATCTCAGTAAGGGAAAACATTCTTTTTAACAGTAATGCGCATGTATTGTTTGTCGTCATCTGTTTTGTCGTCATGGTGCGAGACGAGCGAAATAGGTAAGGTCCTTGCTAATGTAGATCGCAACATTGCTGCTCCGCGCGCACGTGGTTTAAACGAAAGGTTCACACCCTGATATTCTCATGGTAATTGACACGCTCGGCTCACAGATCACTACTTGTAAGCATGAACTGCCGGAAGTCCGAGATACGTGACCTCAGGCCTCTTGCATTCCACTCAATTATGAAGGCAGTTCTGACAACATCTCTTAACCATCGCAATTGTTTTTTATGGGTCATGGTGCTGGTGTTAGTTATCAGACGCTGGACTTCTGTAGGATTGCCAGAATTGGACTTATGGCATGCAGAACTTGAAACACGCTTCGAGCACTCGGCGTCTGCATGTTATCCAGGAGGACGCAATACCACTCACCGGTGAACTGATCATGGCGACTACTTACTTGTTTGTCTTCAGCCGTCAATCTATAAGACACAGAAAAAGTATCCCTTACTGTTGAAGGCAGGCATGGCTCATCGGATGGCTCTAATTTAGGAGGCTCTGACCAGGAGTCAGGTGTCCCGCTGCTAGACGCCGACTTGTCCTTAGACCCAACCGCGTTTGGACTGTGTGGCTGAGGTGGTGGCAATTTCGGACAAGCTTGATGTGGTGACGAGGCTCTGGAGGGCTTGGAGCGTCGTTTAGAGCACCGTTTCGAACACCGAGGCTCCGCAGGGCTTGGACCCACCACTCGTCCCACCGCTTCTCGGTGAGATGAGTAGTCTCTAACGTTGCATAATTTTTGTCAGAAAGGCCCTTTCCCTTTGAGTAATCGGGCGGCCCTTGGAAGAAGCATGGTGAGGCCCATTGCAATTTGTGCACTTTAGCGTAATGACCTCGCATGCGCTCGTTGTTTGGGGCCCAGTGCATCACGAGCAGCTTTCTCTCTCGTAATCTTGACGCATTGTGACATGCCGAGACGACAGACACTCACGATTACGGTGTCTTCTGTAGCGGGCTTAATTAGAACTGGGAGGTCAGTATCCGTAATAGTCTCGTCAACATCATAAATTACTCCCGTGCTGGTTTCTTTGCCGAGCGGCATATGAGGGCGGTCTCGCATCCCGTTAAGCTCCCCACATTGCGCAAGGTCTCCATCGTAGCCACGTTATTAACGTCAGTTGCCAGAATGTTCTTGTGGGTATTCACTCCAATGTCTTTTATTGCATCAGGCACCAGCGCCTCTATCTGTACAGAAACGGCTTGCCTGTTGAGACGTCTCATGTTGTCAGCGGCGAGAACGGAGACGAAGAGGATGGTGAGTAGCCCAGTGTACTTTGACGATGTCTAGATGGACGCACTGGAATTGGATGATGTGCTCACGAGCCTTCCCTTTGCCTTGCGGCCCCTCACCAGCTCGAAGGAGTGGTCACCGGAGTCTTCACTGCTAACCTATGTAGTAGTTCACTGTGCCATCATTGTCAGTGTCGCTCTCGGTGCCGTGGCGGGCACTTTAGGGCCACAGCTGCGGGCACTGAGGGGTCCGGTAGACGCGCGTGCAACTGGAAATCCATCGCAGATAAGTAGGAAGCCGCACTTCATCAAGATTGTCCACCAAAACGTAGGATTGAGAGAATTACCGTTCTACCAGAAAGGCTCCTCGTTCAACTGAAAGCAATGAAGCGAAATGTGGTCGCAGTCTTCCCTTTCCGCATTACTTAAAAGCTATACCGACCCCCATCGCAATATAGTGAATTCGCCATCTGTCGAATTACGAGTCATATACTGCTTTCGTTGCAATGCTTGTAGTATACGCTCTCAGAACAGTAATGAACTTGCAATGAGAACATTAGCGTCTGAACAACATATTTCCCTTGGGTGCACATAATAATGCTGCTCTTTTCCCCGTTCGCTTTGAAACAGGCAGATGAGGATTGGTCACCTTGTCTAATTTTATTCCTTTTAGGTGCTGTTTTATTCTTGGCACTCGGATATGCTATCTCGTTTTTATTTTTTTTTTTGTTCCTTGCCTTTTCCACAGAAAGGAGACTACATCTGTTATGGACTGCTTTTTGCACCTATAGCCAGTCCGCGTCTATCAATCTCTTTATGTACCAACAATATTGTTATACTGTGTAAGCGTTCCTTATTTGCATGTATCTACGTCAGCAATAAAAGGTGACGTCTGATGGAAAGACAACTGAAAGAAGAAGCCTCCCTACTTTTTGCAAGGCAAAGGTTTTCCATACTTCGTTACAGTGTCTCGGAGCACTAGACTATATATCTTCCCTGTTTTTTCCCCCTCTGACGAAAGCGCACATAAGTGAGAGATGAGTGGCCTGGAACGAGTTATTTCCCGGCGGTACCATGTAGAGCCTCGAGCTGCTTGCCGCAACCATGAGGCTTCTCAAGTTCATTCCGCCGCTGCGAACGCCTCTAACATGCAATAAAGTAGGGCTCGGTGCCAAGTCTTGTTATAGCCGCGGAAACAGCATTTTTTTTCCCTGGTGGTCTATAGCAGTACTCGTCACCTGTACTCCGCTCGCTTCTTTCTTTTTCCTTATTTTCTCTGCCTAAGCGGACTCAATTCCGACAGTTGGGACGTGATGCGGTACGACGCTCTTTTCGCGCTGCACAAGTGAGGCGGGCGCGAAGTACCACGTTCTATGGACGAAGAAGACCAAATATAAATAAGTAAAAGAAGGGGCAGCTTCTCGTCTCGCGTTAAAGGACGGCGGTAGAGTTTGCGAAGAAAAGAGGCTGTGGGGAGTTGTGATGGAGGACGAGCATAGACGAAAAACGAGCAAAAACTACACCTTGCACAGAATGGGTACTAACAGGGGACGAGGGAGAGGGTGTACGATGTGAAGAGTGGAGAAAACTAGCCTTGGGGTAAGCTACTTGCAACGGCCGCACAGTCGATGGCTTCCGAGCTTGATTAGGCCACGGTGAGCATGGTACCCATCTCTTGGCATGGACCGTACCACTCGCTCCCCTGTCCCCGCACTCTCTTCACTCTGGCAACCACAATCTACAACGCCTCCTCCATTTCCCTCCCTCTAAAGAATGATTGAAAAAAAAAAGAGCACCACGTACACACTAAGCAAGTTAAAAGTATCCTTGCCATCTGGACGAGAGACCTGAACCCCCGCGGGCACTCGCTGGCCCATTTGGAATACCGGCGACTTGGAAGTAGAGGAGTCTTCAAAGGGCGCTTCCCTTTCAGATACCGTTCTAGCTCCCTGTAAAGGCCGAGTCCCCTTTTGCAAGCTACAGCAGCGTCGACCAGCGCCAGGTCCCAAGTCACGTCGTGCATTATAGTGAGCAGCTGCTGCCCTGACGTCATGGCGAGAATATAATACGATCTTTGCTGTATTATAAGATGGGTTGGTTCACTTTTATTTTCTCGCGGCATACTCGCTCATCATAGAAACAAAGTCTAGAATGTGCACATGAGTCCGTCATAGGCTCTAAATTCTATCACTTTAGCGCCGGCTGCCCCCAGTAGATGCCGTTTGCTCACGTACGGTAAAGAAAGGGTGAGCTGAATATTTCACCTCGGAGCAAATAGCGCCTCTAACAAAGCACTTGCTTTCTATTCTAACGACGTGCAAATGTTTGAGTATTCTTGTGGCTCCAACATTGAAAGCAAGCGTAGTGTACGTAGTAAATAGACAGGGCAAGGTTCACGTACGCGCGCTCTTACGCAGAGTAAAGCTGCAGTGACGTGCGGTATAACGCCCCGCAGTTGCACTTACGACAACGTAGACGGCACTCAGCGCAAGAAATCTGCACGTGCGCCATGAATCACCATGCCGAAATTTACGTAAATTCTGTCTTCTTCTTTTGCAGTAGCGAAGGTTGTTTCTTCTCTAGGAAACCACGCGTTTACGCAAGTCGAAAGTGACGTGGTACCAAAAGCGGCAGGAGGAGATCAAAAATGCATGATTTTTGTCACTACGGGGCGTTTTGGATGCGTGAGTCCAGTATGGCGCGACAATGCTGCGAGCACTAGAGCATGTGATGCATTACCTCCAGCAATCTCGATGTAACGGGCGGGCACTGAGGCTCCAGTGGTCACACCGTTGCGATTGAGGTCTTTAATGAACCACAGCAGTTGGGAACTGGTTAGTCAGTCAACCGCAATACATTTGTTGCTATAAGCCGGCATGGAGTCAGAAAGGCGTTGTCCGCACAAGACAAAGCATTTTCATATAGAGGAGCTGCTATTAACCCGCTTTCAATTGTTGAGCCGGCCCGATCAAGTAGCACTCTGCGAGGGCATAAATAACGTAACTGCGCAGAGACCCATTTCTGAACACTTACAGGGGATTATTATGGGACGTGGTCAAAGCGCTTTACAACGAGACCTCCGCCATGAGATGGAATATCATTTTTGTGCACGCTTAGTGCGCTTAATTTACGGGTAATATATTCAAGCATGCAGGCGTCTTCGTGGATCGTCGTCTTGCCCAATCTGCAGTAGAATAGCTTTAGTATACAATGAGTACGCAGCGCTGCATAATATTTTTCTCCAGATATCAATAACGGCCCTAGGAAAAGGAACTTAGTCGCAGCAACCAACTCATACATCCTGGGACGTCTGATCTAAGGCAGAAGCTTTTAGTTGGCACGTGGCTACTGGAGACGGAAGGGAGAAATACACAGGAAGCTTTCCTGCAGGTTGCTTCAAAGCACTCCCACCGGCTGCCTGTTAGAGACATTAGGCGAGGGCACGATAATATCCGACGGATAAGCTTTGAACCTCACCATAGCATGGATGGTGGAGCGGTCGCATGTCCAAATGTCAATGATACGCCTAAGCTCATGAAGCTTCCGTGCTAAGCACTGCGCAATATTGCGTGGCACCGTAGTAGGCTGCGGTCCAAAAGTAATGCCCGGGAATCGAATTCTGGTCGCGTGTCAAACAGTGCGTCCTCCCAACACACCCTCACATGTGTAGACCTTGACTTCATTCGGGAAAATACGGACGAATTACCATTTCGCCGCCGATAGCTGTAACACTTCACTGGTATGACGATGCAGACGTGACGTTTTATCTATTACAGCAATATCGACGGGCCCCTCTATGTTGTTATGGGACAGCCAATGAGGCGGCGACGTGTTCGCGCAAATTTCATTCATTGCTTTTCCGCCAACGAGCATCGGTCGGCCTTCTTCAGAAGCGCGTGGTGGTGCGGAGAGAGGTAGAGGGGCCCCAGTATGAGGAACAAAGCTTGAACCTTCCCTAAACTTTAGGGGGGGGGGGGAGGGGGGCGTTTCTTTTCCTCCTATTCTTCTTCAGTTTTCTGGAAAAAGAAGTACGAACAATAAAAGATGCTCGCAGTAAAAAAAAAAAGCACGGGCGAGCGATTAATCTTTCCCGACGTGTTTCGACTGAATGTGCTCCGAGGCGTAAAAGGGTGCATTGCGCGAGCCGTCGGTGGAGGGAATCTTAATGCGCTCTCACCGCGCTCCTTGTTCCAAACTGTTCCGAAGTAGCGCGGAAGCGGCTCGTGCCTTAATAGCCGCTCGAGCGCCAGGCTCTCTGACTAACGGGCTATTAAATTTACTGCCTCCAGCTTTCTCTTCCTTCCACCCGTCTAATCACCGTTTCGTCGTGCCTGAGCCACTCGATCAAGCCAGTGACACTCAGAGGGGCGGCAGCATTATAGCTCTACGTGAGCCGGCGCCGACTCTTGCTCGTTCTTTCGTATACTCTCTAAAACTCGTGCTTGACCGGTCGGCTTTGACTTGCGCCCTCTTTAAGTGAGACCTGACGAAGAAGGCCACCGGCACTGGACCACGCGAAGATATGCACCGCCGACGCTTGGTCTGCACCGGGGAGCTTGGCTGCAACGTGCGAGCACAAACCGTCAGAGAAACGGGCGTTAAATATCGTCCCACTGTAGCCGTTAATGCGCACCTAGTTAAATGTTAGTTGTGCGTGCGTTGCCCCTTCGCAGTAGTCACTGCTGACAGCCTCCACGACGCAAATTGAAACAAAGTAGACGGAGAAAGTGATGATGGGCGTTCAGCAGACGGGGGCTTTCTTTGAGATGGGGCACGTCTCTGTTTTATTCGTTCGTTCTTTGTTCAATAAAGCGCGCTATAAAACACAACGTGGGGACTTCGCTCAAAGAGGGGCCTCATTGTCGTGTATAGCCGCATTCACTGCTCTATAAGAACAGGAGAACCGAAGGGAAGTTGAGGAATGAAGAAAGTCATTGCGCAGTAATTAACGGTGGCTCTGAGGATGGATAGCACGAACTCAGGGCAGCGATGTAAATAAGGATGAAAATGCGACGTCCAAAGGGAAGAGAGAGTTTTCTCATGCAGGGAGAGGCTGAGGCGAAGATACCGGCAGGCTGCATAACATTTGTGAAGGCGAAGGAGGAAATAATATTCTGTTAAATGTGATGATGACGGTTATCGAAATAATGGCCAGCTACACTGTATACGCGCAGTAATATTGTCTCCTGGCACATCAAACGCAGTATAAAGTGTCTGGGGAGCACTAAATTCGTTCATTAGAACACTTAAGAGCCGCGCCTAACTTTTGTCCCACATAACGAGCCAAGCTTTTTCGCCCTACGTTCACTGTCACCTAGTGAAATCGACACCAGCGATCGTTGTTTTGTTGTAGCACACGAGTACGCAGGTGACGCATGTTCTAAAGCTGTTGAAGCAGTTATTCGCGTTTCGTAATGCCTGAGCAGCTGATAGTGAGCAGAGTGTTTGCGTGAGGTCAATTATTGCCGCAGTATGCGCATACATACAGGGTGTTTTTTTTTTTAGTTGCAACACATTCTTAAAATTAGAAATGCATAAATCGCGGGAATGTCTTGTATACCATTCGAGTATACGGATTGGCGGCCTCTAGATACAGAACAATTTCCGCACTTGTATGCATAATTAGCGAAGTTACGCTAATTAACTTTTTAATTATTAGTAATTGGTGGCTACATCAAATGAGTACTTTGGAGCCCGTCCTCAACACTACCTATCCCAACGATCAAATTTTGAATAGCGGAGTGCATGTCGGAGCTACGCGAACAATTAATTCCCCGTGGCAGGCTCCTTGATACCGAAATTAGACGGAAAGAGAGCGTCTGTGACGTCGATGTCGCCGCCCCCATGGCTTTCGTCACTCGCCACTCGCCCGTGGTCATCGCCGCTCCGGCCGCGCAAGCAGCTTGCGTTATCTCCTTGTTATCAGCGGCGTTGGGCGCCGCGGGCGAGTGAAGAATTCCGGGGAGGCGGCGACATCGACGCCACAGACGCTCTTTTTCCGGCAATTTCGGTTTCAAGGAGCCCGCCACGGGGAACTAATTGTTCGCGTAGCTCCGACATGCACTCCGCTATTCAATATTTGATCGTTGGGATAGGTAGTGTCGAGGACAGGCTCCAAAGTACTCATTTTCTGTAGCCACCAATTACTAATAATTAAAAAGTTAATTAGCGCAATTTCGCTAATTATGCATACAAGTGCGGAAATTGTTCTGTATCTAGAGGCCGCCAATCCGTATACTCGAAAGATACACAAGACATTCCCGCGATTTATGCTTTCCTAATTTTAAGAATGTGTTGCAACTAAAAAAAAAAAACACCCTGTATTGTGTGGCATCAGTGCAACTAGACTATAAGGTCCACATTTAGCGTAAAATAGTTTACACCCTTCTCCCATGCCGGCGTTAGGCCTCTCTCCTGTTGTGCATTGTCTGGTTGCCTAGTTTACGGGATCTGCAGAGAAGGCACCGATTCAAACAAAACCACCCTCAGCGCAGTGATTAGGCCCGCAGAGTTTATTGGGGGTGCGTTCTGGGCGGTGATTATGCTAGCAGATAGGGAACGTGTTTCTTTGTACCACAAATAAACTACGTGCGAAAGAGATGGCAAGGGAAACGTTGTTGAATCGTGGTAAGCTGCTTATCGGAGAGGCGTGCCAAACGTGCTGACTCATTGTGATATTTGAGCATACTTTAGGGAAAGCAGATTTCCCTAATAAGAAGCTCCTCGTTTCAGCCAACGACCGAGGTGACATGATTACTGACTTGTGTGCATAATCATGCAAGATACAGCACGGGCCGTTAGTTCATCGTTTACAGAAGTTAAGTTGCTAAATGTGTTCTATTGGGTGGAGCGTCTTTTGCTACCCCCTCCTTTCAGCACGCATAAGTCATTGCATGATTAGACAGGTTATCGAGCTGCCGAGGGCGCAAGAGTTGCTACTATGTACGACATTATGCGAGCAGCTTCATCTAAAACTTCCCTTCTCCCTGTTTTTTCCGATTCTTTGTCCGATTCTTACACGCTCACAGGTGACGTATGTCGCCATATAAAACAGCGCATCAGTTCGTGTAGCTGCGCATCTCATCAGTGATCCCGCTTATATCCTTTTATATGGCCCGCTTGCGCTTTTCGCCCAGTCTTTAACAGTCGCAACAACCGCCTTGGCCTTTTTAATGAACCCAGAAGCGACGGAGCGACAGAATGAGTTCAGTTCCTCAGAACAGCTGCCTGTTTCCCGATCGACAGCTGGCGCTACATTTGGGCGAAAACGTGTAAATGTGGAGATACAAAAGGTGAAGCCGCACGACCGCGGCGCGGAGGGAACGAAGACGAAACCTGAAAGGAAGAAAAACGTGAAACTAAAAAAGCCGCTCATAAAGCAAAGATTTCTCGAGGCTTTCACACGCATTTCCCGAGCCCTATGAGCTCTCGGGCGTAAACATTTGCGGGCTTTCAGATCTTGCGCGGGACTCCCGAGGCTCTGCCGTAAAGAAAGGTTCGCGGCTTCATAAGAAATCAAAGGGACGCCTTTTCAGAGCGCGCGTTCCCTTTGTCAAAAGGAGCAGCCCGCAAAACGGAGCCGGAGAAAATTGTTCCTCTCCGTTCAGTCCGACGTGCGCGTCCTTTCCCTTTCTTCTAGCTCACCCATTCGCTCCTCTGGACGACCGGAGAGGACAGGGAAGCTGGAAGGAAAGACGGGGACTATACGGTTCTGTCTCGCACGTTCCTGCGTGAGGGTTACGATGATAATAAATACGCGATTTTGAAAGAATGCATCGCGCAAGAAGCGGAGCAAGCGGAGTGAGACATTCCCGACTCTCTCCTTCGAATGAAACTTGACAAAGAAAAAGAAAAAAAAATGCGGAACTCGACTTAGCCTAGGGCACATTTTATGCAGGTGCAAAAGGGTGTTCGGGCTTTCTTACAACTTTATTTTAAGGCTTCGACTTTTCAGCTCCGGAGCACTTAAGGTGTGGACAGCGCGATACGGTGGAGTACAGAAACTCGGCTCCGAAAGCGCGGCTTGCGAGACGCGCAATGCCCGTGGTGTCTAAGCTCCCGCCCCACTTTACAGCTATCCCCAAGTCTTAGCCACGAATCCCGAAGGTTCTGCTTTTGTGCCCTCCAAACAAGGGATTCAATTTCAGGAGTCGGAATCACGTCATGGCTGAGACGCTTTAAATACCGCCCAAGGATGCAACAAATTGGCCTGCGTAAATTATGGCATAACGTTGCACGTGGAAAAGCTGTTATACTGGATCGCGTTTTTATGTAATATAAAATAGCACGCATACTTTAAGAGGGGATGCAGCAAGGCAGTGGAACATTCATGGGACGTCGTTCATGAAGAAAAAAAACTAATAAAGATATCATCATCATTGACAAAGGCAACTAAGGATTGTGATTTCTACGCAGCTATGTAAGTCAGATATTTTGAATCGAAACCTTTCGACCATTAAGACGAGGAGAAAGCCCATATGACACAGAAGGAGGAGGGCTTACAATTATATGAATGTAGCCAACATTGCCAACCAGCGTATAAGTAATAATGTTTACGCACAATGACAAAATAGCAACACTACTTCTCCAAGTAGGTTGCTTGAACATGGTTGATACAAAGTATTGCGTATATAAAGTGGACTTAGAGGAAAAAGAAATGTACACTCACGGGTACTGTGCCCTTAGTGGTCCAGAACGTCGTCGTATTCTTCTGAAGTCGAGTTTTCGGAGCTGCTTAACAACACTAGAAGCAGCGCACTTACATGATCTCGGAAGCGAGAAATCACCGCCATCGATCGCCAGGCCAAAATACGCCTGCACCTTCAGGAAGAGTTCAGGAGGACGCCTGTATTTGCTGGCACCAAGAAGCAACGATCTCTAGGAGTGACAAGCCCTCTTGCACCTAGCTATTCAAGAGCGTACTTCGTGACTTCAGGCACGCATAACTTTAGTGACCGCTTGAACTCATATGCGAGAACACAATGGAATGAAGGTAGCGTTTGACACTATGACAATGACGAAACGACAACACGCGCCCTATACGTGTGCTAAAAAGCAATCGCCTTTTGGAGGTACCAGAGCAAAGCTGCATCAATCTGTGAAAAGTGCGACGAAATATATGTATGCAACAAAGGATCTATAGTCAAAAGAAGAGGCGTACAAGACACGGACACAAGGGGAGAAGTGAACAACACGAACGGCGACTCAAGGGGAGAAGTGAATAACACGAACGGCGACTCACTTCTCCCCTTGTGTCCGTGTCTTGCACGCCTCTTCTTTTGACTATGGACCCTTACCAACTCGCTCAACTTTCTGTCCTTTTGAGCAACAAGGGATAACGTGTGTGAAGGAGGCAGTTCGAAATAGTCGGGTTCCAGAAGTGTGCTTCTATGTAAGAGCAGGCAAAGACCCCTTGCCGTGGCTATCCCGCTCACTGCAGTTCCTTTGTATACTTACCAGGCACACTTTCAGCTACGCTATTACCGAAGGTGCTCCCGTGTTCATCGAGTACCGACCTAAACGTACTGCCACGTCCATCGCGGGATATCCTCTTCAACCTTTATATACCAATTACTCAAGAATCTTGACTGCACTTGAGTTCCAAGAGCAGGTAGCCACTTTTGACGTTGCTCTTCAGGGTTTAAAACAATGCCACCGCGTATAGCGGCAAGTTCTCGTGCCGCAGGCGTCGTCGTCCAGGAAAAGTTCAGCACTATTTTGTTCCCGGTAAGCCTGTAAAGGAGAACAGCGCGCATGTAAGTGATGAAATTCATCCACTAAGGTAACTGCATGTTGTTTCAAGCACAGATAACATAATTATCTGTAGCGGAATTACTGTCCAGTAAACCATACTGTTCCGCAGGAAGAAGAGGAGGAGAGAGGAAAGGCATGGGGGGGGGGGGGAGGGGTGAACCAAACGCACGTGCGGTTTGCCAGCACACGCTGGGGGAAAGGAGATAAGGGATAAGAAAGAGGGAAGGGGCTGTGAGCATGCGTCAGGCCACGCGAATTTAACATTGCTGCGTTCCGCGCACATCAGGAAGCTGTTATACTGGAGAGTGGAATGTAGCAGGTCTAAGTTCCCCATCTCGCTGGGGAACTTAGACCTGCTACATTCCACTCTTAAAATCTCCGCATCCCTGAGCATCTCGAACCTCAGTGAGAAATGGTGATGTTGGACGAGGCTTCGCGTCTACTGAAATCTCGCAAGTACCGGAAAGAGAGCATGCAGTGTCTTCTGCGCATACAGACTTGATGATGAATTGGGCCACTCGATGAGCGCACCAAACATGTCTGACAATGTCTGATGTACTGCTATGATGTCTTCGTCCTCAAATGGCTGTTTGTCCGTCGGCGCTTCGGAGGCCGAAGTTGCAAAGTCCACCGTGAGCTCTCATGTGGCTGTGACGCGACTTGCTCCCTGCTGCACCAGCATGATCGACACCTTCGGGTCCTGCTGTGTACCGACCACCGCCGTTCTGTGCAGTCGTGGCTTCGACAGTGCAGGCCAAGCTGACTGAGCATCAACCGCGTTTCCCATGGCCTCCCGGCTCATACTGGCTTTCACAGGTATCGGTTTGCTAGGGCGGTGGAGGAGCAGGCCTTCGGAGGTGAGCTTTAAATGCAGAGACATTCGCTTTCTTCAGAGAAGCTGCTCACAAGGAATCGTTACGAGCCACTTGCGGCTCTTTCGGGCGTCATAACGATTACGTTGATATTGCTCACGAGCGACAGCACTAACGATTTGTGGGTACTGAAGAAAACAAATGTAGATATAACTGTGGTTGCAGTGCGAAAGTACATTGATGTTGAACTCCACCGACATAAATATAGACATGGTGCGAGCAAGTTGAGGCGTGACTATAGGCACAAAGTTTCAAGCTCGTAGCGCAGTTTTTGTCGTTATTTGCGATGTTTTTTATAAGCACTTGCGCGTATCAGCATAGCTATCATTCGTGACCATGCTTTTTATTAGCTTTCAAGAATTTTATTAGCTAAATGAAGCACTCGGAAGCATAATACTCTCATCTGCTGCTGGAATTCAATCAAACGCACGCCATTCTGCCTCCTCAAAAACACGGCAGCCGACGCCGTTATTCATGAGGTACGAAAAGCTCGCTACTATTTTTTTTTTCATTGTCGGATTAGCCCTAGTTGTCGGATTAGCCCCGAGGTCAAAGCCTTCGCAAGGACCCTCATCATCGCGTTTACTATTCCTCATGGATTAATGAATAGAAGGCTTTATAATTCGTCTGGCAAGGCTTAACGCGACGCGGGTTTAGTTACCATCCAACGGGGGAACGTCAAGGCCCTGCCTCAAAGCCGCCTCACGGGCATGGTGGACTGCCTAAGTCTGGGTGCCGAGGTGTGAGCTGCGCAGGGCGGCCGCCCATCTCGACGACAGGGCCTCCGGGCTAACTGCTATCGTTCTTGCGATTACATTGCACTCCCACAACACGCGTTAGAGTGTTGCTGTCTCTTCCTGGCACAGTTCACACGTCTCCTGCTGCTAATCTGATCATTGCTCATAAGCTGACGAAGTCTACTTCAAAGAGCTAGCGTGCGTGTAAGCGCTGCAGTGTCGTCGACACTAGCCTAATTTATCGCAACAGAACTTACGCGTACTTTCGTAAAACTTCGCTGAGCTAAACCATAGTCAGCCATTTTTCTGAATCTTTCAGTCGCATGTTGCAAGCCATAAGACTCCACAAGAATAACTGTATCAAGAGGGAATCGATACGCCGGGTTAGGTTCACTGCGGCTTAGAACACAATTTACGCAGCCGCTTTTTCTCCCTTCGGCAGTCAAAACATATTACCGACGCCGCCATAGCGACAGCAGTGGACGCGAACATCTTGGTGGATATTTTGCATTAAAAAAAAGAACAAGGATAATGGAATGGACGACGGGTGTGTTCGACTAACAAGGAGTTACAAGCGATTAAATATTAACAACCAGTTAGGCGGCAACGCAGTTGACTCGCGTGTCCAACGTCGGGGTCGAGCGCCTCTAAAGCCGGTCGGTTGCTTTTGTATATTGTTATTGGCAACATCCATAATAATGGGGGATGTTACGAAACTTTGGGTATTCTTCTCAAAGAAATCTCGCAAGCCCGGACGAGCTTGTCGCGTGCGGGGCAGCCATGCGGGAAATAATAGTGCTTTGTATTAGAAGAGAAAAAAAAAAGCACCGTCCTTTAGACGCCAAGAGGCGGGCAACGACGTAGGTACTTATTACAGCGTATGGTAATAAAATTATATGTAGCTAGGCTCAAGTTCGCCCCGAAGAAGACACGTTATCTTGTCGAAACTACGTATGCGACTTACCTTGTTCAGCGATTTCTCCGAATACCTTACGCAGCCCCCCCCCCCCCCCCCCCCCCCGGAATTTTGTCTTGTTTCTTTGCCTGGTAAGCCACTAAGCTTCGGTCGTGCTGCCAATATTTATCTCTCACATTGTGACCTGTTTCTGATTCTTTAAACACATTAATGAATCATCTTTTTTTTCATCCACTGAATATCTTGGAGAAGTGCTGGTAGAAGGGCTCGCGTGGGAGTCGAACATGTGAGGTACGTTGGCGTCTGAACTCCACATCCGTTGGTCCTGCTTCAAGAACTGCTTTTACTTTTTTGCACAAGCGCTCTCCGTGTTAGAATGGAAACTAATGCGCAGATGCTATGGCATAAATTATTCATTCGCCACTGAAAGGTGTCCATACCAGTGGAAGGAAGGAAGGAAATAGTAGAGAAGGAAAGGCAGGGAGGTTAACCAGTGTATGACAACCGGTATGCTACCCTGCACGAGGGGAAGGGGACAGGGGAGATTGAAAGGTGAAAGGAAAGAGGAAGAGAGAGAGAAAGTGGGCGAACATATAGCACATTCTCACAGTCAGTGGCAGCTGCATGGCACACGACATCACACATCGCTGTTACAGTCGCTTGTGCAAGTCTGTCGTCTTTAAGAACTGCAGCAGCGCCTTTGTCACCTTCAATTGTGATGTCTTGTGCGGTCGACATTCCAAAATGGCATCAACCGACATCCGTCGCAGGTCAAGGTGAGCGAGAGCGGACGCCAGTGATTGCCTCTGTAAGTCATAGCGAGGACAATCGCATATGATGTGTTGTAGCGTCTCTTCACGAAGACAGGTGTCACAAAGAGGGCTGTCGGCCATTCCGATCATAAAGGAATAAGAGTTAGTAAAAGCCACTCCTAACCACAAACGATAAAGCAGGGTGGCTTCTGCTCGGCTGAGTTTTGGTGGCAATCGAAAATGCCGCAAAGACAGCAGGTGGTGTTGTCGACTGTTCCGAGTTTGGCTGCTTGAGGCACTCCACAGCGAGAGTGTAATCTCCTGTGCAATCGCTCGGAGTTGCCTGGCAGCGTCGGACCTTGAGAGAGGTATGGTCTCAATTTTGGTGCCATCAAGTGCAGACTTGGCGGCCTTGTCAGCATATTCGTTTCCAACGACGCCGCAGTGACTGGGAAGCCACTGAAACGTCACGTGGTGTCCCTTCTCATGTGATTTATGGAGAAGAGATCTGATCTCCAACACCAGTTGCTCGTATGGTCCGCGCCGCAGGGCTGCCAGCAAGGACTGTAAGGCCGCCTTTGAATCGCTAAAGATTGACCATTGCCGCGGTGCTTCCTCATTTACTACACAAAGGGCAGCACGCAGAGCAGCAAGTTCCGCAGCTGTCGATGTCGTCGGGTGGTCTGTCTTAAAACTGATGGTGGAAGCTTTCACTGGGACAACCACCGCTCCGGACGAAGACTGGAGGTTCGAGGACCCATCCGTATAAATATGCACTTTATCGGCGTACCTCTCGTGTAGAAGAAGCAGGGATAGTTGTTTCAGAGCACCTGATGACAGCTCAGCTTTCTTTCTGATTCCTGGCACACCAAGGGGTACTGTAGGTCGAATGAGACACCAAGGGGGAATCGACGGTTTGGCGGCGGCGGTGAAGCCTGCCGGAAGTTTGGCAGAATATCTGGAGACCATTTTGCAGAATGACGCGTTCCGCTTGTCTGACGGCAATGTTGCGAGGTGGTGACAGCAGGCACGGGCAAAATGCCTGATGTGGGTTCTCAAGACTTCCACCGCAACGTGCGTTTGTATTGGTTGGTCCCGAGCAATCGCTATAGTTGCCTCTGACAATGTACCCCGCGGCAAACCGAGACAAGTTCTCAGTGCCTGAGCTTGTGCGGCCTGAAGAGTGCGAAGATTTGTCTTGCAAGTGTTGGAAAGTACGGGCAGGCTATATCTCAAGAAACCGAGGAAAAGTGCTCTGTATAATTCCACCATGGCGCCTACCGACATGCCCCAAGTTTTTCCAGCCAAGAATTTGAAGATCTGGGCAATTGCGGTGAGGCGTTTTTTCATGTGCGACACATGAGGGCTCCAGCAGAGATCTCTGTCAATGATGATGCCAAGAAACCGGTGGGTTCTGAGATAGGGAATAGTCCGCCCATTGATTGATATGACGTAAGGCGTCATTGCTTTGCGAGTGAATGCCACAAGTGCGCATTTTTCTGGTGATATGTTGAGACCTTGTTTGCATAAGTAGCTCGATGTCAACGTTGCTGCTCTTTGAAGCCGCGCGCGTATTTGAGGACGCGTGACTGCCGAAGTCCAGACACAGATGTCGTCTGCGTATATTGAAATTTTGATAGTAGTTGGCAGGTATTCAGCAAGCCCAATAAGCGCGAGGTTGAATAGCGTCGGACTGAGAACTCCGCCTTGGGGAACGCCCTTGCAAGTAAAGCGTCGCGTAGTCGGGCCATCGTCGGTTAATACAAAGAATGACCTTGCAGCCAGGTAACTTTCAACCCACAGAAATAATCGACCACCTAGGCCAACCGTCTCAAGAGCATCGAGTATGGCCTCATGTAATACGTTGTCGTATGCGCCTTTCACATCTAAGAACAATGCTGCGGACAATCGCTTTCGGGACTTTTCGTGCTGAACGTAAGAAACGAGGTCCACTACATTATCGATGGAAGAGCGGTCACGTCGGAAGCCAGCCATGGAGTTCGGATAAATCTTGTAGTGTTCAAGGTACCACTCCAGGCGGCCAAGGATCATCCGTTCCATTAGCTTTCCTACACAGCTGGCCAGCGCTATTGGGCGGAACGATGCAAGATCAAGTGGAGATTTGCCCTGCTTCAGTAGGGGAACTAAACGGCTTGTCTTCCATTCATCAGGAACATTGCCCTCTTGCCAAGACGTGTTGTAGAGGCTCAACAATTCTCCCCTTGCGGCTTCTCCTAGACTGCATAAGGCTCGGTAGGATATGCCATCTGGCCCCGGAGAAGAAGACCGCCTGCAGAGAGCGAGAGCCGCTTCGAGCTCCTCCATTGTGAAAGGCAGGTCCATGCGACTGTCACGAGGGTGGGGGACGTAAGTTCGTTTTGGGTAGCCTGGACAGACTACTTGGTTTGCGATCCTTGCACAGAAGTCCTCTCCGACTGCAATGTCCTGCCGCCCTTGGAAGAGCGCCAGCGCCTTGAAAGGAAAACGCTGTTGAGGAAGGCAACGAAGACCTTGCACCGTTTTCCAGATGTGAGAAAGTGGCTTGCGGGGGTCTAGAGTCTGGCAAAACGTCGTCCAACGTTCAGACGCTAATCTATCCATGCGACGCTGTATCTTCTTTTGCAATCGTCTGGCTGTTCTGAGATCGTGAAGGGACTTTGTGCGCCGATATCGACGTTCTGCACGCCGGCGAAGTGCTCTAAGTCTTTCCAATTCTATATCGAAATCGTTTCGCCTGGACGAAATCATGATCGTGCGCGTGGCGTTTTCCATTGTGGTCTGCATTGTTTTTTCTAACCCAAAGCGTAAGCCCTCGGTGCATGCATCTTCCATAGCAGATTTGAAGGTGGTCCAGTCAATCGCTCGAATAGCCTTTTGTGGATATGCCCCAGAGAGCCCTTTGATGTTGATATACGTTGGAATGTGATCGCTTCCACGTGTCTCGACATCTGTAAACCACTTAACACGTCTGGCGAAAGAGCTGGAGACGAAAGCAAGGTCAAGGCAGCTTCCGTATGTCACGCCTCGAAAAAAGGTGGGGCTGCCGTCGTTCAAGAGGGTAAGACCATGGTGGTAGGCGAAGCTCGCCAACTGTCGTCCTCTTGCGTTTGTCTTTGAACTTCCCCATGCTGAATGATGCGCATTGAAATCTCCTATGATTACCCATGGAGCAGCGCACAAGTTCAAGATATCCGCCAATCTTTTCGAATCAAAATTACTTGAAGGCGAAACATATACGCCTATAAGATTAAACATGAGCTTGTTCTTTTTGACCGTTAGGCACACGTATTGATTGTCATCGTGAGGCGCAACTGGATGCAGAAAGTAGGTGAGTTCACGACGAATAAAGACGATGACTTTGCTGCTGGCACCATTGGTTGAAGACATGACCGATTCATACCCCGAATGTCTGACTGGTTTTGTTAGGTTAGGCTCACAAATGACGATGAGTGGAAACATATGAGTGTATACAAACTGACGAAAGTCTGAAAGGCGTGGCTTTAGACTTCTGGCGTTCCATTGGATGATGGACGCTGCCTTGACTTCTTTTCGGAAGGATGGAGTAACGGTAGCCATGTGTCTACTTGAGGGATTCAAGAACAGGGATCAAGGCTTCCAGTACCTGGAGAGCGCTTCGAGCAGGCGATGTCCCCATGCCAACCAAGATAACTCGAATGGCGTCCATAAGGGAACGCAGCATCGAAATTACCTGACGATCCGCTCTAGGTATGTCATCCACGGCGGGTGAAGGCTCCTGAGGGGCCGTGATCTTCTGAGGTTCCTTGGAAAGGGAACGGCTAGGTAGCTCAGGCCATTCCTCCGGAGAAGCCGTTGGTTTCTTTGAAGCGATGTTTCCTTGAAGCGCTTTTGCGTGTTGGCTGAGTGGTGCCGCAGTAGAGTGGGCGCTCTCACTCCGAGCACACTCCTTGTGTGAGGACGTACGATGACGGTGACGGCGACGGCGGCGCCTCACCCTTTCGGCGGCCTCCCTGTGGGTTGAGTTGTCCCTGGCCATCTGCTTGAGAACCGCGTGCTCTTTCTTCATGCGGGGACAGTCTTTCGACGAGGCGGCGTGAGGGCCGCTGCAGTTAGCGCACTTCAGAGCAGTGGCACGGCAAGCCTCTTCGGCATGAGGTTCAGCGCAACGGGGACACAGTAATGAGTTGGGGCACACGCCCTTGACGTGACCTAGCCTGAAGCATTGATGGCATTGAAGCGGCTTCGGGATGAAAGGTCGAACTGGATGTCTGAAGTGTCCGACTTTAACGTGGGATGGTAGACAATCCCCTTTGAAAATGATTTTTACGCAGCGCGAATTCCCAAGGCGACGCACTTGCGTAATGACAATGCCCTCACTTGCCGGTTTGATAAGGGTAGGTAAGTCCGTGTTGGTAATGGTAACGTCTATATCATAGATCACACCGGCTACGGATGTATCATCCATCGGGATAAAGGAGCGCATTTTGATGCCGCCTAGCTCCGTGATTTTCTTCAGTTTTCCTAGCGCACTCACGTTGTTCACGTCGATTGCGAGGATATTCTTCCTTGGATTTACTCTGACGTCTTTAATCTGATCAGGCACAGCACATTCCAAAAAAATGGATAGGGCTTGCCTGTTCAGCAGTCGTAGGTTGCTTGAGGGGTCTTCCGGCGAGAAGATTATGACGTGTGGCCAGCGCGCAGGCCTTGACTTCATCGTCGCTGTACTCGCAGGAGTTGACGGTGGCGCGTTGACAGCCTTTCTTTTCGCCCTCTTGCTCTGGACGGGTATGAAACCATCGTCGGATGTGTCATCTTCCGACATGGAGTACAGCTCTGTGTCATCGGTGTCGCTAGAGGAGCCAACTCGCTTCCTTGTGGCTGACGGACACGATGACTTCTGGCCAGACGGGCCTCCGGCATGTTCCTCGTCCATGGCCGCAGGACAGGAGGCCGAGGCACCACGAAAACGCGAAGATTTCGCCAAAAAATTCAGAGCGCAGAGAGACAAGCGTTCTGGCAAGAAGACGCTTCGTCGTCTTCCCCCCATACCAGTGGAAGTACGCGCACTTGTGCTCTTACTGCCTGGTATTGAAAATAATAACGCGAGTTCTCACCTAGGGCCGTTGTCGTCGGTGATGCAGAATAGCTGCCATCGCATGTGTTGGGATTACCGCAAACAGACTGCCGTGACGCAGGGTTGCGTTGAACCCAGGCATTACTTGGTAGCGTGGTAGGATTTTCGGGTTGATAAATGCTGAATCCCGGATTTGGGACAATAACAAAAAAGGCTTAATGACATTCGGAAAAGACTTATTTACACGTTATATACAGAAATGGGGTTGCAGCGATGGGCAAACCGGACGGACACCATACCCAGGGTCCGGAGCGATTTCTGCTCGGAAAATTGACGTCCCTAAAGAACATTAAGTCGCGTCCTACTTCTCAGCGAAGTCCATTGAACCGCAGACCACCTCCCACCAGCCAGTCAGCCAATCGAAAAGTGCCTATGCGCGGTCGCAGCTTTGGGGACTGCAGCGGGTGACGCGCCCGTGCTCTTGAGGTCAGCAGGACCGACACTTCCTCACGCGTCCGAGGGTCCTCGCTTCTCTTTACACTGTTACAGTGCAGCGAGTGGGTCGCCTGGAGCGTCATGCTGTTAGTCTCGGTATATACCCTTTTAATGAGCGTGAGAGACAGCCGTGGTCAATTCTCTCGGCGGGCCGTGCCCCATTCTTCTCTTCTACTGGGCTGTCGCCAGCTCATGTCCCAAAAATGATATAAATTAATATTAGCTGATACGATTGCAGTAAAGCAACGTCAACAGATTTGTATAAACGATAATACATTATTCTATTATACAGCGCTCAAGAGCATTCAAAAGCGCGTCTCTGGATAATGAACGAATGTGACATGGTATACGTTGTTCCACACTTCCGCTTGTTGTCGAAGAAATTACGCCCGCATCTTCCCACGGAGGGAACCCGAGTAAATGCGTCGCAGAGTGGGGGGGGGTATCGCGTGAATGTTGCGTAATCGGGTATGGTTTGGGAATGCTTAATTGTTATTTCGTCTTTATTATTCTTGAGCAAAGCGTCAAGTCAAGCGAAAGCCAAGACGCCCTTGACTGAATTCCGAAAGCGCGCTCCGCCGCTTATATACACACCGCCCGCGTTCGAGGGTGAGAAGTACGGGGGAGAGGTCCGCGCCCCCACTGCGCAAAAGCCAAGACGCCCTTGACTGAATTCCGAACGCGCGCTTCGCCGCTTATATACACACCGCCCGCGTTTGAGGGAGAGGAGTACGGTGGAGAGGTCCGCAGCCCCACTGCGCATGCTCGGCTTGCTGAACGCCCGCCTGGAGCGACAGTTTTGCGGGTGTCTTCCTGGGCCGGCACGAGACGAGCCGAGCATGCGCAGTGGGGGTGCGGACGGCGCCGGCGCCACCGACGCCGAAGCGCGACATCGTGCGACTAAGAAATGCTCCGCATTTAAAAGAGGGGACTTATATTCGATCCTGTTACGCGGAAGTTCTTTTTGCAGAATATGAGAGAGTGGGTGACTAGACTTATTTCGAATGAAAAGAGATCCGTATCCGGCGGTTTAGCGGGTCGTGCCACGCGGCGACATCGTGGCCGTCAGTCTTTTGCTTTTCGGCAGCTTCCTCGGCTCGCTGAAATTCCCAAGTTAGTCGCCCGAGTCTGAGCTGAGTAGCGCGATCTTCCATTTCGCGCGGAGGCCGTCGTTGGAATTATTCTTATCATTATTTTCTACCAGACCCTCGTAGTCCCACACCATGTGCGCCAAAATTGCGCTACTGTTACACACTTTGCATTTACAAGTTGTAAAAATGTCAGGGTATATATAGAGAGCATTAGTATTGGGTGCTGATACGATCTGGATTGAAATTGTCTCCATTGGACCGCCTGTCTTCTGTCGAGTTTCGGGTGTGGTGATGGACGAACTCTTCTCTGCATCCTTTAGTGTTTGGTAATCCTGTTGGACGTGGTCATTCTTTTGTTCCTATTCTCACGCATTGGACTGTCCTAGCGAGGGGCCCCACCTAGCTTGGAAAGTGAGTCCTCGAACCACGTTATGTGAGATCTCATTAGGGTTTTCCTCTCCAGCGTATAACTGAATTATTTAAACAAATATTTGGTATTTTACGTTGCAAATATACCGGTGCCTTTTATGACTCACTTGAAAACAAAGCTGCCCTGTGGTCTCGGGTGGTGATAGGCGTAGGTTACGGTATGTAACCTTGCATGCGTGTTGCAAGTGGTTGCCGCGCCAGACCACGTTGCCTGGGAATCGCAGTGTGGTAGAATAGAGAAGAAGCAGCCGTGACGGTAAACAGCACAAGAGTCGCCCCAAGGGCCTGACACGTTGGGAGCCCAACGTATTACAAGGCGAAGTTGCGATTTCGCTCCAACGCTTCTAGACACAAAACTACCAAAGTGTGTGTTGTTGCGGCTCCCAACAAAATGAGCTAACAACGCGAACAGAGAACAGAAAGCGCTCGAGACTAAGTGGGTATGGCACCACCATATGGGGGAACGGCTGCCTTCGGGCAAACTATAGTTAGATCTCTCTTCGCCTCCTATATCCGTTGAAAGAGGTATAATTCTTCGAGGTGCACCTCCGAACTTACTTACAAGTATAAAGAAATGGCTTCTTTTCTCTGTCATTTATTCCCACACCATGGCTTTCCTCACGGTCGTATAGGCAGGGGGTTCGCCGCTCACCTTCATGACCTCCCGCCCACTGTCGCCTAGATCTTGGGCTTCAAGCTTTTTCTACTCGAGGACAACATTCCAGCGATTGCCCTGCGAAAATAGCGCAGCACTAATTTTTTTAATCTCCCAGGGACAGCGAAACCATTATAACCAATGATCGGGTAGTTGACAATGGCGAACGCCTGTTACATTTAATTCCCCTTTGTGCGAAAAAAAAAGATCACTGTTTCGCCGGAAAGGGGAAGCAATGAATGCGACGGCAATGAATGATATAATATACGACGTAAGAGTAGCCTCTTTAGGGGCAATATGAATCGTATAGTGAACGTGGGCTTATTAAGTGAGCATGCAGTTGCGTAAAGTGCCATGTGACAGTCGAGCGGCAGAGACAACGGCCCAGCAGAGCTGCGAGCTAAGTCTTGTTGTTTCGATGTCTTCTGGCCCGCGCTTCACACCAGGTGACCGCGCTAGGCGGCGTGCACTTTGCACCGTCGAGAAACTTAGTCCAGCACAGCGGCATCAAGCGAGCACGTTCTTTCCGGCACTCGTAGACGCATTCGCATGAGCGCTGTGCGGCGAGGGCATTGCCGTCGTTGCGACTGTATGATAGGCGCCCGGAACGGAACACACCATCAAGGCGCTGCTACGCAGTACGCTGCACGTCTGATGGCTGCGGAGATAGCGCGTACGCCAGTGATGGCGACCGCCGGAGTCAGCAGTTGTTACTGAAGCGAGAGCACCCCCCCCCCCCCCGAACCTACACACACCTTATCGCATCTTTTGATGCTCGATAAGACGCGCGGGGCGTTTTCCCACTGCTTCGACGCCGGCCTCTCGAGTGGTGTGATGTTCCCGCATGCGCGCTGCGAGCGACGGAGGTGGGTCGGGGCCCGTTTGATCTCTGCTTCAGCCGCGTTCATCCTCCCGCTCACGTGCTTTTACCCGCGGTTAGAAGGTACGATGCGGTGGGGTTCTTATCAATTTGGACTTTATACTGGACATGACCGCGACGGCGACGGCAAAAACCCGTCCAGACTGTCCATAAATTGCTATCGCAATAAAAGAATGATCGCGACACGCACTGACCAGTAAGCACAGCGTACGCCTAGCCACTGCGGCTCAGCCCACGAATACGTTGGGCGCTACGTAGACAACATCGCGGATTCGTCGCAACTGCATTTGAATCATTAGCATTTTTACAAGGGATATGTATTAATGATACCTTAGTGACGCGATACGGCGGGCTTCGTGTGTGAAATTAAGGAGAACACTCGGTGTCCCGTGACAGTGGTCGCATCCAGGTCTTGATATGCTTCACTGCGTAGCGAGTTCAAAATGCCACAAAACTGATTTTTCGGAACCGCTACGGTTGTGAATGGATCGGCAGACGACAGCGCTGACTCAAGGCCTAAACGTGATTAATATGGCAGCGGTTGTGGCTTCAAATCATACCACTGTGTATACTTGCAATCAAAGCAGAAATTTCACATAAAAAACAGAAAGAAAGAAAAAAAAGCGGATGCTATATACTCTCGCCCTCCGAAATTTAGGTTCCCCTCCCACACGAATGGTTTTAACTGAATAACTAGATCCCCCCAAATGTATTCCTCCAAATGACGGTAACTATACCACGATGCTGCATTTGTTACGCTATGAGGCCTACTGCACCGTCGCTATCCAGCGTTGACAATAGCTCTGCGACGCAGAACCTAGCAAACGGTAGAAGCGAAATTGCAGGCACTACATAAAATTTCACAACAGCAATCGCCGCGATGCCTAGATAAAGGATGACCGATATGTGCGAATGCTACAAACCGCATGCTCTGCAGGGTGTTCTTCCACGTAGGGATCTCATCGAGTCTCGGTGCTTATCCCCGAGACGCACTCAAACGAACGATTACGCGTTGGTCGTATTATCTGGAATAGCACCTCATTTTCTTGGCGATCCCTATATAGTGACCACCGTCGACAACTCTTTCGTGATCAATAAAAACATTGTGGTTCCGCCCTACTAACGTGATCTACACGGTCGCTCTGATTTAAGCGGAGTAAAGACACATGCTCCCGATTACTGCGCACATGGCCAAGCCGCGGGTCAAGCAAAGTGGCCTTCTTGGCTGAGAAAACTTAGTGACACATTTCCAGGCTGCCATCAGGCACCCTCCAATGCATTCCAAATGACGCTAAGGACGGCACTCACTTCAGTGAAACAGCGCTACTCCCGGTCTTCGTGGTGATTGCCTAGCCGGCACTCGTGCGATAATCTTATCGGAAAAGGCCGCCTTCATAAGGGAATGGAGCGCACCACGCACGGCTTGTAGTAGTGGTGCGTTCAAATGGTTACAGTACATCCGCGAGGTGAATGCCCGATAATGCGATAAAGGGACCAAACGCGCGTCTCGAAACGGCATGACCTAGCTTTCCGTATGATCCTGATCCTCTCTTCCTATACTAATACAGGGCACTTAGGCAGGTTTATTTATTTATTTATTTATTTATTTATTTATTTATTTAGCACACCCACAGGGACACAGGCACTGGATAGCGGAGTGGTTCCATAAAAATGGCACACGCAAATATGTATATGTATATATAGTGTGATCTGGCAATAAAGGATAATATATATATATATATATATATATATATATATATATATATATATATATATATATATATATATATATACCGACTTCGCAGTTATCCTTTATTGCCAGCAGTTTCGACCGCGGGTCCGGTCTTTTTCAAGGCATAGAGAGATAACTGCGAAGTCATGTCTGCTATTGTACTCCAAATATGTTGAGCATAAGCTTATATATATATATATATATGTGTGTGTGTGTGTGTGTGTGTGTGTGTGTGTGTGTGTGTGTGTGTGTGTGTGTGTGTGTGATCAAAAATGTGCAAATGCAAAAAATTCCGCCTATCGAGTGTTAGCTATGACATTCTTGAACAGTTGCTGATCGACGATAGAGGTCATTTGCGAAGGAAGGTGGTTAAACTGTTAGGATGTCCGAGGTAAGAATGACTGAAAAAAAAGCGCTAGTTTCGCTAAAGCGAAGTACTACTTTTAGTACGTAGCTGGCAGCCGGCGGCTGGCAAGGTTTAATCTCCTGAGAGACAACTCTTACGAATTAGAGCCGTGGCAGCGAACAAAAAAAGTGTTCAGCAATGTGGTGAGAGCCAGGTGGATGCCACTACCTCTAATACCATATCAGAGCCGTGACCGAGAATGCAAGATGCCAAACCAAGTGGTGAAAGTCTGACAGGGTTGTCAGACTTTCAATAAAAAAAGGTGTTCTCAATGAATAGGCAGTTACCCAAGGATGTACAAACGCGACCCTTCACAATACAAATCAATATAGATGTGTTACAACCTCACACGCAACTAACTCACACCGAATAAACGAGCTCATGCATTACATTGAGAGAACAGAATACAAAAGAGTTCTATTCAGCAGGGTCACTCGAAGCGTGCCGTCAACATGACGCTTGCTGGTCGATCTCGACGGTTGGTACGTGCAGTAACGTCGTTCGACTTCTTTCTTTGTTCACTCTGTCATATTGACGACTCACTGACGATCCACTGCTGCTCGCTCTTCGCGTTCGGCGCAGGTCACCTGATCTCAGCACGCGCAAAGCAGAGGGAAAGCTGTCGATTAAACTAGTCGCTTCTATCGCAACAGGGGCGTCAATTTCCCTCGATGGTCGCGGTTAGTGTCGGCGTGAACTCGCTCGCTTCCTCCTTCTCTCCCTGTCTGTCTCGCGCACTCGCACTTGCGACTTAAGGATTTCCCTTAAACCGAGATCAAATAATTTTCGCGGATCATCGAGAATTCTTTTTTTCTGTGCACTGGCCGAGGCTTCACACTCCGCAAATTACATTTGTTCAGGATTTACTTGAACCATTAAATGTACAAATTCGCGACCTACTTCCCGTGACTACGCAGAAAAATTGTTCGGAAATTGTTGATGTTCGCATCTTTCCAAATTACACGAAATTATTTCCGAACCGTATCTTAAACGGATGGTTACAAGATCACCTATGTACCCTGCCGACAAAGGTGATTATTGCAACAGATGCATCGGAAAGCAAGGAACATGCTCGAGTATGAAATTTTTTCCAGAATTCGACTGGTCTTTCTCATTGCGACTACCTGATTTCGTCCCTATCTTTCTCACCGAATTAATGGCCATAATCTTAGTTTTACGCAAATCAAATCCTGCAATTAAAGTGGTTTCTATTCTTACTGATTCTTTATCTGTGCTCTCTTCTTTGTCTGCGCTTGGGAAGTCGCCTGCATTAAAGATCTTCAGTTTTCTAGCTGCTGTTCACCTAAAACGCATTGACTTAATCTGGGTACCTGGTCACAAAGATTTGTTTTTAAATGAAACTGTCGATTCGTTAGCAAGGGTGTCGCTTCATTCGCCTATAATTAGGGTCCTACCACCAACGGTAGCGGCAGCGCGATTTCGCGCGTTTGCACTCTCAAAAGGATTGTCACAGCAAGTATTGGCGGCTTCTCCAGACTACAAACATCTTTTATTCACCTGGCGTAGCGGATTATGCAGCACAAGGGTGATGGAGCTTACCACCACAAAATTACGTCGCCGAATTCCCTTCCTAAAATTTTTTTTTTGCACAAGTCTAGTCTGGTTGCTTCCCCACCGTGCCCCTTCCGTAATGAGGAGGAAGCGATTCATCACTTCTTGATACTTGCCGCCGCTTCAACATCCAGCGAAAGAAAATTCTCGAACCAATTATTCGTCAACTATACCTGGAGTTTACATAAATGACTATTCTTTCGTTTGAAGGGCCCACTTAAGGGTACAGCCACAGGGATGTTTGTTTTCCAACAATGAAATTTTTAATTGAACCTAAAAGAATTTCACCTTATCTTGTATTTGTGCTTCGTCAAACCGGTGATATAAAAGTAATCTTTTAAGTCAGAACAGTCTTGGCCAATCCAGTGCATGGGGTATGTGCCAGCTTAGAGAGAAGAAGAAGAAGAAGAAGAAGAAGAAGAAGAAGAAGGAGAAGAAGAAGAAGGAGGAGGAGGAGGAGGAGGAGGAGGAGGAGGAGCGATGACTCGATGCTACGCTCTAGGTTATTCGACAGAAATCCATAATCGCGCCATTTTTCTTCACTGGGCTATATACGGCGCGGTGTCTCTGAAACTATGCCAGTGGTCCTCGGCTTAGTGGGCTCTATTTTGTGGCAACACAGAGATTTTAGGTGCGGAGCACCTTAGGTCCTTAGGGGCTGGACTTGTCGGCGTGTCCGGCTGCTGTCGTCACGGTGGCCCATACTGGAGGCAGTGCAGTCAGACAGTGTGTGTGCATGTGTGGACCGATCCTACAGGCAGTGCAGTCAGACAGTGTGACAGTGTGTATGTAGGGTTGTCGTGTCAGAAGCGATTCAAACGAGTTTCTGCTAATGCGCCCGGTCTGTGGGCGTCTAGCGTCGTCGTCGTGGCCACCCTAAAACAAGCACATTAGCAGAGACGGACGTGCTCCTGTGGGAAATACCGACGCATCACCGCATGCTTCGCAGATTCCCAGGTTTCACGTTAGTGGAGCTGTGTGTGTGTGTGTGTGTGTGTGTGTGTGTGTGTGTGTGTGTGTGTGTGTGTGTGTGTGTGTGTGCGTGTCTTTATTTTTTTGCTCACATTGAAGCTGATAGCTGCTACATACACCGGTGGCGGCGGCGGCTACAGATTTCGCCATCAATTTCGGTCACTGTAACCCCCCCCCTCCCAATAACAACTTACGCTGTAAAAAATAATTTCTAAAGAGCACTGTGTTAGTGAATACCTTGCTGACTCGACGGCAATGTCCCGGTTCGGACGCAGGGTAGCGACCACAGGTGGCTACCCCGCGTCATAACTGGGAGCAAAGGCGTAACATAACAATAGATAGATGCTATCAAAGTTGCTCAAGTTCGCCGAAAATTGCTCCCCATTTAAAAACACCCGTCCACATAGATTCAGGTCCCCAGGTGATCAGAATTGCTCTGTAGCCCTCCACTACGGCGCTTGGCTATTAATCATAGCTGGTTTCGCCACGTAAAACCCATAAATTTTTGTTACATTACTAAGCCAATCCAGCCGACTGCTGTAGACACAAGGCTGTACCCCAGGGTAGAATCACTAGGTTACGGCGGGGTCCTTGTCTCTTCTGAATGCATGCAAATAGAGCATGGAGTGGTGACGTTATGAATATTAACCAATTAAAATGAACTGACATCTAAGCAAACACTAATTACCGCGGTAATTACCCCGGCAATCCAGAATTATATTATGCAGATGCCTAGCCATGTTATGGCACGCTTATAAGCTTCCTCTGGTCACGTGACATATCATTTTGCGTGTGTGTCTTCCACGGCGAAGCCGGATTTTTGACAAGGTCATTGCCAACTTTTCCCAATGTCACTTCCGCCTGAGGTACATAAGCCTTTCGCCTTGATGGCGAAAATGAACATGTCAACTTGTGCAAGCCATATGCTCGACGAAATCACCCTTTCCTTCTCATGCCAGCGTCCGCGCGGATAGTACGGTGGTTAGACGCTGACCCGAAAGACGCGTATCGATACCGTCCGTTGGGGTCACAATAAAATCCGCGCAATTATTATCCTGCCAGCGCGCCCATGTAGCTAATCATTCACTCTCACGCTGTCAATCGAGCAAGTGCTCGAGGAGAAGGTCGAACAACTTCCTTCCGCAAATGTACAGGGCACTGTCCTCGCTACTCAGTCGTCTCGGCCTGCGTGCGGTCCGCATCCTGCGCTACCGCGCTTCTTTAAATAATGCTTTACGCCTTGTACAAAATTTAGGAAATTCTGACGAACAAATGATCAGGTTAGTATGCGGTCAGCAGTACATTAATTAGCACTGATGACATTCTCCGCCGCTACGATGTAGTTGAGCAGACCCTGTGCGTATGGGATACAGGACAGCGGACTTAATTCCGTGAAAACGATTCATTCACGAAATGTCAGTGTGGTTCCACAGGGAGTGGAAACTCACTAAAAACAATCTCGCAATCTCGTTCCTCGTTCTTCTCATTATAAAATAAACGCTTTATTCGGCAGCTTCGACTCACGAGGCGCTCCGGCGCGGCGGTTATGGTGCTTTGCAGTTGATCCGAAGTACGCGGGTGCGATCCTGGCTTCGGTCGTCGAGCGGCATGTATATTGTGCCTTTTTAGCACAAGTTAAACAACCCCAGGAGGCTGACATTTCCGGAGCCCTCCACCACAGCCCGCCTCATAATTATATCGTGGTTTCAGCACGTAAAATAGCAGCAATTATGATTATTTTATATTATTATTGTTGTTGTTGTCGTTTGCTGTCATGGCTTCCACGTTAATTGTTTCTTGTATCTCACTCATGAGCTATATTTTGACGAGAAAGGGGCCTGTATTCACAGAAATCTTACATATTCCTCCTGTGACAAAAAAAAAATAGAAAAAGAAAGCTCTCGCCAATCCCGACGCTGGAGATAGCAGTTGCCAAAGGTGATTAGCCGATGGCAGAGAGCACTTACGAAGGAAAAAGCTTTCGTTGGCGTTTGCTACTGTTTGTCGTACGCGTTGTACACGTGCGTTTCTCTCCTGCACAATTCCCTTTTTTTTTCAAAGAGAAACCAGAATGATACTCTCATAATTTAAAACACACCCACCCTTAGTTCCATGACTGCATTTTGAGGTGAATTTCGCCCAGTGAGTAACCGGGCAATACGTATGCCCCGAGCTCGCTCACGACTTTGACCGAAACCACAGGGCTACACGAGAATATGCCTCTTCCTTAGGATTGTGTGCGCGTAAGTGCAGAGCAATTTTTCTTCCACACTTCTCATACCCGAAATCGAGCAGTGTTCAGTGCAGTATACATCGTGCGCCGTGGATCCCGAGGAGACAGAGACAGAGAGTTCAGTACTTCAACGCGAGGGGGGTATCCAGGAGGAGTAATGGCCTGAATACTTCGCCTGACACATTAACCGCACACAATCAGCACGATTAAACTGAACGACGACACAGAGAACACGCGAGGGCAAGTAAGTGGCAGTAACGTATTGCCCGTACATTAGCAGTTGCTTCTTTGCTCCCTTTAAATATATAGCGCTCTTCATCCATATTGAGAGCGAAGTATCAATCTATAACGCCGCTGTTGTGCGTTCTTTTTAATTTGCGCTTCAGCTATCGCTACACACATACACAAACAAAAACAAACAAAAAGATAGATAGATAGATAGATAGATAGATAGATAGATAGATAGATAGATAGATAGATAGATAGATAGATAGATAGAAAACGGAGTGGAGTGGGAGGGCGGGGTCTTAAACTGAGACAATTGCGACAGCAAGGCAAATATAGAAGGGTCGTTTCTGTGATGTCCACGGTAGCCGGAATCAAAGGCTCTCGGAACAAGGAGCGAAGTTTATTTGATCATCGTTCGAGGTACTTGCTCGGGCAGAGGTGTCCGAAGATCCCTGCTCTTTGTTCGTGCTGCGCCGGCCCTCGCTTTGTCAGACGCCGCCAAGGACCGAATGATTGGGACTGCGAAAGATGCATCGCCGCTGGCACTAGTCGAAGGAAGGTGGGGAAGGAACGAAGGGTTGACGACCGGGTGTCACGGCGCTGGCATGTCCGACGTGTCGCGTAGGTAGAAGATTTCTGCAAACCGAAGGGTCAGCAAGTAAAATTCAATCTCGAAATGCGTCTTTTTTTATGCTTGGTTTCCTATGCAGTTCGGCTGAAGACCTGATGAACATTGCTGTCAAGAAAGTGCGCGAAGCGCATGCAAATGTCCCGGAATTACGTCATCGAAAATAAAGGTGACTCTTGTGTTTAATCCTTCTCTTCACCAGCTATTACAGTTTCCATTACTACAAGCAATGTCTACAAATCAAGTAAAGATGTCATTTGATGCGCACGGACGCCAGGTTCACGCATTTCTGCTGATGCCGCGAAAAAGTTTTGGCCTGAAGTTATTCCGAGCCGTATTCCTTCCTTTGTCTATCTGGTGCTTCACACATCGGCATAAGGGAAAAAATAAACGTAAATTGATCTAAAAACAGAGTTGTCTGCGAAAACGACATAGCTACCTTGAGCTTATTCCTTCAAACACCCATATAGAAATACAAGGTACCGAGTTCGTTTTTTCGCTGTTTGGAGGAAATAGACGCAGTTTTATCTTTACCAAAGGCCTCGAAGCTCTCTACATTAGGTCTGTACAGGAAGTCGAGCGAAAAGGCTAGGGCGAATCGCCTATGCCTGCGGCATTTTTGTAGCGAACTGTGGAAAGCATTGCTCTCTTATTGGGAAATCGAAGGCCTGGTTCTAAATAAAATAATGAAACGTTTGCTGAAAGGACTACGCGCCTTCTTCAACACAAATTCAAAATGCAGCGTAGACACGAATTTGGGCGACATCTGCTGGACGGTAAGGTCCCCTGGGATGGCGATCGACATGGAGCGAGTCCATCCCTCAAAATACTCTACCGCCACGGGCGTTTCCATTCGAATAACAAAATTAGGCCAAGGCGAATATTTTGGGCATTTTGTTTTTCTTATTCCTAATGGACATGCTGGTACAGCTCTTAGAGTTTACAAGACTTGTGCCACGAAAATTTAAACAGGAACAGGAATCGAAGAAAGTAAAGTATAAAATTATTAAAAAAAAACAGTGGTGATCATTGAAGCCCGCACACATTGAAAATAAGTAACGAACCAATAAAAATATTTGCATTATGTCGTAGCAAAAACTCCAAAGAGAATTTGTTTACAGCCTGTGGCTTTTCGACGAAGTCGGCGGGAAGACCATCCACGCCACGTCTTCGTGCAGTAAAGTACATAAACACCACCACAAGACAACTGAATTGGTCATGTAGTGCGTGCTTGTAATCTCGACATGGTCAAATATTTTTCCGTGGTGCGCACACGACCACCTTCTTGTGTTTACTTGCGTACAACCATGACGTGTGGAAACAGAGAGACAGCTCAGGGAAGAGAACATGGAAAACCGCAATGACGTATCAGCAGATGGCAGTGACGAATGGCCCCATGAAGTGCAGGCTGCCTCAAGGAATACTGACACGTACGGTTGTTTTGGTATATTTAAGCGGAAAGCCGCTATCACTTTCCCGCGACACGCGCGCTTGTTTACGGCTAGCGCCGTTATCACTTTCTGTTACGCGCACGTTTATCTTGCATGTCACTTCGGGAACCGTGTCGACCGTTCTTGAAACTTTGTATGCCTGATTCGCACATTTGACTGCCTTCTAGAATTTCAGAGATAATGGAGAGCGCACAATGACGTGTGCATTTTGCCGTTTGTCAGTCTTTCTGTCGACCGACGACTATTGCTGTGCCGCCGCTGTTGCTGTGCGTTGTCATCTTCTTTGTTTTCCTGGACACAAGTTCGCCAAATTAACGGTTCGCCTGACATCGTCTTGAGTGCTTTGTGCGTCGCGGCCACATGACAATAGTATCAAGCAACCGCAGCTAACATTAGCTATGGCCGCGGTGAAAAGCTGTCGACCTACACCAGACGCAGAACACCAAAACTAAAATATGAATACCCATGACTTGCTCATGCATGTCATGATCATATCGCGCTTTCGACACGTTAGATAACATAAATTAATTACGTTTAAGCATTAAAAGCTAAATATTAGCGAAAAGCGGGAGTGAATTATGGGTGAGTTGCAAAAACATAAATAACTATTTCAGCGTTACACTAAGGAGCACATGTCGTTATTTCACCGATGACAAAACCCCTAAGATTCTGTCTTTCTCTCTTTTTCTTTCTTTCTTTCTTTCTTTCTTTCTTTCTTTAGATGGTGAACACTATTGGCATTGTCCCCCGAAACGGGTCGGCGGCTAGTCACCGAACGTATTGACTCGTTAACATAAAGAAGCTCGTATCGCGGAATATCCGTAGTCGGCGGCATTGAACTGGCGCGGAATATCTCCGATGAATGCAGAGAATAATAGGGGTGAAACTGCCAACCGGCAGCAGGTTAGCACCAACCTCCTGTCTGAGCTTTTCCAGCCAAGTGCCTTACAAACACAAGGCAATGGGCCTGGTGAGACTCACTATGCTATAGGTTACTGGGGTTATACGAGTGTTGCGCACTTATGAACGGTAGCACGACAGCGCTGCCGCGTACAGCTCTTAAGACGAAGCACAAGCGTCTTCCATTTCTTTTTTTTTTTTGCCCTCATCAGGAGTGACAGTGAGTTATGCAGCTTAGAATCCTTGCTATCTATATTTATTATTTCCTACTGTTTTCCTGGGATTCTCTATTTTTACAGCAGACTGTCATATACGCCTGCAACGGCTCCGGATGGCTGAACCTCATGAAAGTGGTTGACAGCACCGACACCGGACTGAGCTTCTCTGACACACCTCATCACAATTCCGGATAAGCCCGGCGTCTTCTTAAGTCGCGGAGCGGCACTGCGCTTAACTCGAGGAAGAACTAAATGTGGATAAAGGCGTGGGAATGAAAATAATATAGTTGACAGAATGTCAAATGCATGTACATAAACGCGTGTATATGTAACAGAGGAAAGGGTCGAGAAAGTGGCATTTTCTTACCTATTTCTTGACATTTTCCTCCATTAGATGTAGGGACAACAATGTGCAAGTTGTATGCGAACGAAATCATAAATTACAGAGAGCGTTAGGGGAGCCTCGCAGTTGATTCAGGCATAAACGCCCTCTAGGTGTAATTGCGTTCACTAATTATGTTAAGGAAATACATTAAAACCCTGTGAACTAGGGTTTTTATTTTCCCAAATTCGTAAAAGCGAAAGGCGACGACAGAAGTCCCCAGGGCTCTAGCGTTCTCGTGACAGCTTTGTACGCAAGCAATGTAAGCGATGTACTGAGAGTGAGGAATATGTGTAGCATTAAAGTGCCATATCTGGGGCTGAATTCCCAAAAGTTCCCTTTCATAAGCGCTTTTTAGATGCGAAGCAGCTCTTTGACTAGCCTGTGTAACGCTGTCCCTCCTGCTGTCCCTCCGCACAAACGCGAGGCAACGCGCTTCCCTCGGCGCAGGTGTTGGAGCGGTGCCAAGTAGGTCACGCCGCAGCTGGGCGTTGACGTCACGCTCCCCTCGCACGCTTCCCTCACAGGTGCGCGCGTACGTCACTCTCTCCCTCACCCGCCGGAGCGCCCGCAGCGGCCGGCTCCAACGCCCGCTCGCCTCCCGTGTCTGCGTTTCAAACAAACGTTTACACCAGTAAACGCTACACCGAGTTTCGCTTCAAACTGTTCTTCCAGCACCCGCGTTAGCGCCGTTCAACCCGTGACGCCACCCGTGCGCAACGCTGCTGCTTCGCATCCCATCAGGGTTCCCTTCGGGGAGATGGTCCAAGTTTTTTTTTGTCATTGGTCAGTCGGCGTCCCTAATGATATGTCCAGCGTCGACATTCGCGGAAATGTTGTCTTAAGAATATTCTTGTCGTAAGTTGCTTTATTTTTTTTGGGAGGGGGGGGGGTGAATAAAGGCCCTGGTTATTAAGGTCATGACAGAAAATTTACCAGTTGTAAACTTTTGTTTAGAACCGAGTAATGATGCGACACCGATTCAACCGCGACACTTACACTAGAGCCTTGTAAACACCGTTTTATGCTGGTGCAGATGAGCAAACGAACCCTCTCCTCTAACAGTCACCAAAACATAACGAATATTTAGTAAAAGGGAAATGCAGTATTAAATAAAAAAATAACTTCGACGTCTCTGTAAATACACCGGAGCGATATCGTATGGAAAAAATTTAAAAGTTGCAATCGTACCAACACCAGGAAGGGGAAGGAAATAATAGAGAGGGAAAGGCAGGGAGGTTAACCAGTGTAGGACAACCAGTGTAGGACAACCAGTGTATGCTACCCTGCACGAGGGGAAGGGGACGGGGGAGATTGAAAGGTGAAAGAAAAGAGGAAGAGAGAGAGAGAGGGCGCACATATAGCACATTGTCAGAGTCAGTGGCACCTGCATGGTACGTGACATCACACATCGCTGTTACAGTCGCTTGTGCAAGCCTGTCGTCTTTAAAAACTGCAGCAGCGCCTTTGTCACCTTCAGCTGTAATGTCTTGTGTGGTCGACATTCCAGAATGGCATCAACCGACATACGTCGCAGGTGAAGGTGAGCAAGGGCGAACGCCAGTGATTGCCTCTGTATGTCATAGCGAGGACAGTCGCATATGATGTGTTGCAGCGTCTCTTCACGACGACAGGTGTCACAAAGAGGGCTGTCGGCCATTCCGATCATAAAAGAATAAGAGTTCGTAAAAGCCACTCTTAACCACAAGCGATAAAGCAGGGTGGCCTCTGCTCGGCGGAGTTTTGGTGGCACTCGAAAATGCCGCAAAGACGGCAGGTGGTGTTGTCGACTGTTCTGAATTGTTTGGCTGCTTGAGGCACTCCACAGCGAGAGTGTAATCTCCTGTGCAATCGCTCGAAGTTGCCTGGTAGCGTCGGACCTTGAGAGAGCTATGGTTTCAACTTTTGTGCCTTCAAGTGCAGACCTGGCGGCCTTGTCAGCATATTCGTTTCCAGTGTTCCAAAACTCAATTATGGGCTTAAGATCAGACATGTTGCTGAGTGAAACAAATTTTGACAATAGGCCCAAGGATATGTCTGTTGGCGCAAAACTTCTGCTGTAATTAAATGCCAGAATATCCACACCGGCAGAGCAATAGCGAAAGTACGCTTTGAGGAAGCCATGGTACTCGCTACGTAGCATTACCTGGCGTGTAGCAAATGCAAACAAAATACTTCCTAGAATTGATAAAAAGAATCAAGGGACAGATTGGGCGAATTCAAATCATTTGTTACAGACTTATAGAGAAAGAGAGAAAGAGAGGGAGAGAGGGGGAGGGGGACAAGAAAGCAATGAAGAGGAAAGGCAAGGATGTTAACGGAGGCATAGGTATCTGCACAATACATAGATATGCATTTGTCTGTTTCTATAACAGAAATATCGACAAGAAAAGCTTATGTGCCAGAGCTGTAGAATATATTACACATGTGTAAACCTCATTATTAGACCATTTTCTGGGTAGAAGATCCTCTGAGCGTTTTCGATGCATTGTTATATACAGAACGCTGCAAAGACACGAATATACTTCCTCTAGTGGACTAGAGCATTGGAACTGTTGGTGCATATTCTGGTGTTCACATTGCCGATCCGTGTCTTATATTTTGTTTATATTTGAATCAACGACATCAAAAGCGCTTCCGCTGCTTTTTTTCTGCCCATCTAGTGATGTCAGACGGGTGTATAGAATACCACATCCAACCTCATCAACAACTGCAGAGCTGGCAGCGATTGCTGCTGCTGTGAAGTACGTAGAGGAAGAATTAAGCGCATCGAAGGTCGTGATCGTCACCGACAACCGTGCTGCCCTCAGTAGACTGTTGGGAAGCCATGCCGATACCCCAGTTTTACGCAGCATAGTGGAATCAGCCGGCAAAATTACTGGACGCGGTGTGTCCCTGATTGCGCAATGGATACCCTCGCGCGCGGGTTTTGCTGAAAACGAAGAGGCTGACCGCCTCCCCTCTAGTTGCGGCCACAACGACTATGACTGTCCTGTCTTTTGATGTAAGATTGACAACGCTCGTCTGCTGATAGGGCAACACCTGCTACGGCAGCACCCAGACCAGCGTGTCGCAAGCGCATCGTTCCCTCCCCGTGTTCGTGATTGCGACGAGACAAGCTACGACTGTTCTGGTGCGCGAATGCTTACACCGTCATGGGCAGTGTGGACAGTCCATCATGCCCATCCTGTGGATCCAGTGAGACACCTGAACATCATATTTTAGAGTGCCCCGCATACGTTTCGCAGCGTACATCGCTACTTAAGGAGTATAGACATCTTGGTGGGCAGTACGCGACCATTGACGATTACCTGTTCCCAATGGGGGTACTTCTTAACGGGACCAGGCTCATCCAGCGTTATTGAGATTTCTGGACGCTTCGGGCATGGCGTTTGTTTATAGACATATTTTATTTTTGTTGTGTTTTTTTTCTGTGTAGTCGTATATTATTACTTTCTAGCTTCATTCCTTTTTCTTTCCCCTCTCCCTCTCCCATCTTTCCTTCTAAAAGAGTAGACAGGCTTTGTGCCCCTGTTGGTGGCAGTTGTCAGCCTGCTCTATTTTCCCTCATGTCCTTATGCGTACACGTTTACATGCCAAATAAATAAATAAATAAATAAATAAATAAATAATTTGAATCGTCACGCTGCACCTCAACAGCGGATACCACTGCAATTTCGAATTAAGGACCGCCAAAGATATTAAACCATGCCACATTATTGAATGCATTGCTATTACTGGTAGGCATTGTAGGTTACATCTTTCTTGTATCTTCGTGTTGTTGCTCTGTATGTTTTGCGAGCATCTCTGCTGTGGTGGAAGTGCGGCAAATAAGAGACAGTTGGTAAATGATCACTCTGCGCTACGCCAACATGTTGAAATCTAGTGTGGACCGCGCTGTTGTGTGACCTTTGTACTCTATGACTCTTCCGTTTCATGAACGGTTATACTGCAGTATTGACCACGAGTATGAGTCAGTGTCTGTGTCCATGTGCTTATTCGTTACTTTTTGTGAACTGCTGATAAATTTCCGACGACAACTACCATATAAGAAAAAAGAGGATTAGCCGGCCCCTCACATGGGCACCAACCTCTTCTTAAAGGAATTAAATTAAAGAAAAAGGGTCGCCTCACCACGATTCACACATTTGAGGTGCCCAGAGTGCACATTCGACACCCTGCGCGTCCCTACCTGTCACTTCAACTAACTTGCACAAGACTGCCCCGATGTCTCTTTTTGTAAGAGGATACCGCCTTAACGCCGGCGGTGCCTCCCGAGTCCCAACAAATTTCGCGCCTGCTGAGAGACTCCTGACGCCTCCTTGGTGTTTCAACCAGTGCTTCGGCTGACGGCATGAGGGATTTAGGCGAAGTCAACATTCTCGTCACCAGCTTTAAAGCTGCTGTCTTTCTTTGTGCTCTACGGAATGCACAACGATGCCCTTCAGCTTTCTATTGATATATCGCGAAAGCAGCTGGAGAGCCTGCAGGAGCTGAGGTCTGCCCGGCAAAAGCCGGAAACATTCAGCTTAATACGTCTGGCAAGGTAACGTCGAGCGCTGCGGAGCTTGGGGTCTTCTACAATGCACTTCGTAGGATTAAATGACATCCACCACTGAATCGGAACATATTTAGAGATTGTAAACGAGCCATTCATTGTCTGTTTACTGCACTACTCCATTAGGCACAAGACGAATTGGTGCTAGAAATAAGATCAATGTACAATCTATTAACAGGGAAAGAGCATGATATCTCGTACCCGCTACTCCGAGTTCCAGTGGCTCCCAGGCCTAAGCGGCATCACTAACAATGAACACGCCGATAAGTTTATGCCAAAGGGCATGCAGAAAGTCATTTACTCATCGAACATTGCCCCAGCAGCAAAGATTCGTTCACTCGCGCTTGATGTCGTAAAAACGGTGTGGAATACGCCCTGTTTTCTACGTACCCTCCTCCACCGCCTGGACCCCGTCACTCCGTCTTCAAATTCCACCTAGACAGCCCCAATCCGAGACAACTGCTCTTCGCCGCCTGCGACATGGAGTGTCATTTGCAGAGAACTTCGCTTACACCAATGTAACGGCAGACAATGCTACCTGTGACTATAGTGCGGCAGCGAGAAGCCTTTGCGCACGTCATCCGGCATTGTCCTCGCTGCCGCTTCAGAGACCGTCTCTCGCAACAGTGCTAAAACGCTTCGATGGTTATCTGCCCTCCGAGCTATCGATCATGGAATTCCAGAACGTTCGAGATTTCCACCAGAAAGCAAAGAAGGCGCTGCTGAAATTCCTAGAGGAACCGGCTTGTTAAAGGGCTGCTGCACTCCGGTGTTTGTACGCGTGTGTTTCCGCCTCTCTCTCTCTCTAGTCATTCCTTTTGATTACCGTTTTGATTCTCTGAAACCTTCCTAATCCTTTGGTGTTATGATGTTTTTTTTTCTTGCTATATATTTTGCTTTCTGCTGTGTACCACTGTGTAAAATTTCCAAAGTAGAACCTCCTTGCCTGTATTTCTTCCTTTTTATGTTTGCCAACATTTGAAACCCATCACGTGCCTGCTCTGCTGAAACCTGATTGGTTGCGGTATTCACAAATAAATAAATAAACAGTGCAGGGTAACAAAACGAATGTTTATCTTGCGATTAACCTCTCTGCCTTCCGCGTAACGTTCGTCCCTCCCAGTCTCTCTATTTACATTTCTGTTTTCTCACCTGTTCTGTCTTTTATTCCCGGGCCATCCTCACTGCCTGCCCTCATTGGTTTCTAACTTTTTTCAGTCGATCGGCTCAAACACCCCAAATTACCTTTGTGTAAAGCGGCACGTCAAAGAGAGTTCCAGCATAAATCATCATGTAAGCGTCGTAACCATCATAATCATCGTCATATTTCTCCTTTAAAATAATGGAAACAAGCAAAGGAATCCCTCCAAGAGGCTCCATGCTCTCCGGTCTGGTCAGTGCTCCTTACTTGAAAGATCGTGCGGCCCACCCGTAGTATCCTACAAGCGTAGGCTAATGCGCTTAACGCTAAGCCACGCTTCCCGTCCCCGTCCCGTAAGAGGAACTGTTTCGGTATATCTGAAGAATTATGCGCAAGCGCTGGAGTATGCCGACCGTGTTCCGCTCTATGCGACGCTGGATTTAGAAGGGCTCGGCGAGAGTAAAGTAGGGAATTTATGGTTGGTCTCAAATGATAGAAAAAAAAATAAAGTATTGTGGGAGAGCTGAGTGTCATGGTTACGCGGCGGTGGTCCGAGCGACTTTGTTACAGAGCCTTTTGAGTGACGTGCATTATTCCACTTCGTTTTTAATCCGTCGCGGGCCCCTACTTTGCCCCTTACTTGACAAATTCCGGCAGTACAACCAAGCCACCGCTTTCATGTAGAGCTTCTTTCACTTCTCTCGTTGTCGGCTTCCAGTGTACTGATGTCTAAGTTACATTTTATTTCTTCTTACAAAGTTCGATTGAATTAAAGGATGTATTCGATGAAAAACAAAGAAGAAGGAAGCCAGAGCCAAATTACGCACTGAAGAATTCAATGAGTGCTCGGAACGAATATATTTGCGTCCAAAGTAAATAAAAGCAATTCCTCTGCACTGCGACGGGGGTTTATGGCTATGGTACTCGGCTGCTACTCTGGGGGTCACGGGATCGAATCCCGGCCGGAGCGGCTGCATTTCGATGGAGGCGAAATGTTGAGTCCCTTGTACTGTGCGATATCAGTGCACGTTAAAGAACCCCAGGTGGTCAAAATTTTCGGAGCCCTCCACCACGGCGTCTCTCAATCATTGCATGGTTTTTGGAAGGTTCAACCACAGAAATCAATCAAATCAGAAGCAATTCGTGTAGTATTCGCCACAGGCACGGATTCGTGGGGAGTTTGCTGTGCCAACGATGAACGATGTGGAAATATGCGCTTTTAACGATGTTATTTGCTTGCTCATTGCATGCGGTGTGTGTGTGTGTGTGTGTGTGTGTGTGTGTGTGTGTGTTTAAGCGGAGAGGGAGCACAAGCGTACAAGGGCCCGATGTTTTGCTTCTGCAAAACTGTAACAATATATATTTCTTTCAGTACAATACCACTTAAGAGAAAGTTGGGCTGTTTTTTTTTTTTCATCTGCGTACTGATAAGAGCGGAAGCGTGGGTAACCTTACGTTAGATATTGTTAAGGAAACCAAACCGCGGCCTTAGTTGCTGCGATTTGGCTCGTGTATATAGTAATGACTGTTTAGGACACTTAAATATTTGTCCTGCCAATGGAAGCCCTTCGGTGCCCGCCGTGTACGACCACGTTGGACGTGATTTCATCGCCAGCGCAATTCTAAAACTAGCACCTGTCATTGGCCGCCGCATTCCAACCGTAGTCTATACGTTTTCTTTTCTTTTCTTTTTTTTTACGCCTTTGCGGCGTGACATGAGTAGGCGTGGAAGAACGTCCCGAGCGCTGGCGCTGACTCGAGCGTGTTGCGTCCAGTACTCGCGCCGCCTGTGAGGTTGGGACCGTTACACGAGAGGCACAACTTGGGGGGCGGTTCCGCTCCCTCCCCCTTCCCCCCTTTTCTGCTATCCTCTAGCTTCCTCCAAGAAGGCGCGCACACGCAGCCGGCACTGAATAGCTCGGGGCTTTGTTTGTGTGCGCCGCTAAAGAGCGCGCGGCGGCGTGCATTTCTTGAACGCGTGCGGCGTGTCCATCGTGCGTAATATGCCATTTTCTCCAAATGGCCTCGTTAACATAATCTCCCCAGCCGAGCCCTAGGACGGGAGCCACTACCCGCTACAGTCGCAATTACGCGGAACTCTAAGACCGAACCATTAAAGGCTCATTGGGTCTTCAGACGGGACGATGCTCCAACGGCCAAATTTGGTAGTCCCGCTATACAACGACTTGAGCCGTTTCTTGTCACCAAAGCCGCGTTCCTAAGCGTCTTCGCCTAATTTTCTCTTCCTTTTTTTCGGTCCCCGCCTTCTCCGTAGCGTATGGCGTTCGTTTATCCATTTTCTGCCGTCTAATGGGGAACAAGTGTAATACGGAACTAGGCACCGGGCATAGGAAAGCTGACGCGCTCGCCCAGAGCTGCCCGTAATCCGGTCGTTTATCGCAGCGCCAGTTTCGTAAATGGAGCTGTTGCGGCCCGAACATTCGTTCTATATATGCGGCCGTTTTAATGCGGGAAGGGCGAAAAGGGGGAGGGGGGGGGGCGTTTCGACAAACTCGTGCTCTCAAGATCTCTAGACGAGTGTCGGTACGAGCTCTTGTGGTGCAGGGCTTCCTCCGCACGATTTGACTTGCAGATGCTCCTCAAGTTGAACTATTTAGTGCCCGAGGCATCGGGAGAATCGACTTATTAGAATATCCGCGTGCGCACATGCGGGGCCCACCACCGTGTCTTGTCGCAAGAGGTGATTCGAAAAAGAAAAAAAAAGAAAACGAAAGGCAGTGACTGGGACGACGCATAGACGACGGCGGATTATCTGGTATATGTCTGGAACAAAGGAGCGCGGGGACTCACCACCGACTCGATAATCGCGGATAGTGCTTCTGCTTTCGCGATAGCTCTTTATACGTCTCCTTTTTTAATGTTGTTTCCTTGTTTCGTTAAGGCCGTCCTTGAAGACCTGGCACTTCCGTGCTGCTTAAGAGCCCTCTAAGAATGATCTACTCTGCGTGAAGTGGGCAGAAATTGTGCCCATTTACGTGACCCGCCATTAAACTGACTTCAGGGCGCGATGAGCGATTTCGCAGCATTCTACGACGTTCCAAGATGACCACAAGTTCTACGCTGGTTACGAAGAGAGTTAGTTGTTAGTACTTGAAATGTAAGAGAGTAACCCGTGCCACCTGTGAAAACCACGTCTGAAAAGCAATCGAAGAGGTCATCAAAGAGCAAGGAGCATTCGTCCTGCAGTTTCTCATAAAAAAATGGAGAAGCGTTTTCGCGAGAAAGCAGGGCTGGTCAACAAACATAATCGGTGGGGCTTGACCTGCTGAAACCGCGATGTGATTATGGGGCACGCCGTAGTGTGGCGCTCCGGACATTTCGACCATCCGGTGTTCTTCGGCGTGCACCTCACTCTATGTACACCGGCCGCTGGCATTTCGCCTTGCCCCGCCACGGTGGTCTAGTGGCTAAGGTACTCGGCTGCTGATCCGAGGGTCGCGGGATCGAATCCCGGCCGCGGCGGCTGCATTTCGATGGAGGCGAAATGTTGAGGCCCGTGTGCTGTGCGATGTCAGTGCACGTTAAAGAACCCCAGGTGGTCAAAATTTCCGGAGACCTCCACTACGGCGTCTCTCATAATCAGAACTGGTTTTGGGACGTAAAACCCCACAAAAAAAATCATTTCGCCTTGGTTTAAATGTAACCGTCGTGGCAGGAATCGAGCTGCCGTCTTTCGGGTCAACAACCAAGTACCGTTACCACTGCACCACCGCGGCGACTGGGGCAGGTGAGGAGTATTGTAGAAGGGTTGTTTTGGGTGTCTAACACCAAGTGTGTGAGCGGAGATTTTTATTCGGAACCGAACGGGTTCGCTTGCTGCAACGTCAAGAAGCGGGGCGCACTTCTCGCTGTGGGCGTTGAGGATTTGGCACGGTTGAACACGGCGCTTGCTTCCAGGAATGGTCGCTCTCCCTTGTTTGAGGGGGGCGATGTTTCGCGACAGGGTGGCCCATACATTATGTGAGAGCGAGAGAGCGGCAGCAACCGATCGGCAAGCGGCAAACGTCTCAGAATTTGACGAGAATATTTTCTTGTCTTGCGTCCATCTTGTCTGGCGTCTATCTTGGCTGAGCTGGCGTCCATCTTGAGAGCGTCCCGATAGGAAACGAATAATGGTGTTCGTCTCGGACTCCTCCTATAATAATGGCGCCGTTGGCTGACTTCATATTTTATCGCGCAACAGACTGACGCGGAGTGCGCCTAATCTTAAGTTTGCTGGACTCTAGGCTACAAACGTCTCTAGTTTCACCGACGCAAGTCGTTCCGGAGAAGCCGTTCAAGTTCAAGTTTCAAGTTCAAGTTTATTCAAATTCATATACAAGTACAATAGAAATACACAATGAATAAAATACGGAAGGAGGTCCCAAAGCAAAAACTGTCAGGGGCACCTTCTGTGAGCTCATGAGTATAGAAATATAGAAGTACAGATAGGCAGCTAAGGGTAAAAACAGCAAGGAAATAAAAAATAAATGCCTGCAATGTCTTCCTCCTGAGTTTGATGTCTGTACAGGCCTGTCGTGGAGTAGACACAAGTGCTTCCGATCCCCTACGGGGCATGGTAGGTAAAAAAAAAATCGAAGTTTGCAAGTAGTAGTCGACTACGACGATATGTATATGAGAAACGCTCTAGTGGAGATTTCCGAAAATTTCGACCTCTGGGGATCTTTAACGTGCACTGACATCGCACAGTACACGGGCCTCAACATTTCGCCTCCATCGAAATGCATGCGCCGCGGCCGGGATTCAATCCCTCGAACTTTGGATCAAGTGTCACGGCCAATAGACCACCGGGGCAGGGCACGTTGCAAGCAGTTGAGCATAACTGTATCGAAGGTATGTTTCACCCGCAGCAAAAATTTCTTCGATCCGCACGGTATTAGACGCTCTATGCGTGTTGAGGTCAACAAATTTCGGTGGGCGGTCACAGTCTGTCGAAGTGCCAAACTTCCCTCCTCGACGCAGTGTGAGAGCAACGAGCCACTTTCTAACGACGGACTGGTGTTTCATTCACCACCCTATGCCAAATCTTTGACGACAATAGCGTCTCTGTTTACGGTCGTCGAATAACCCCTCGCGTAAGCATCGGCAGACTACTCGATTTTAAGTGACGTACTCGCAACTATAGTACACAGCTCAACGTCACGAAGCCTTGGAACAGTCGCTACTTAAGAACACCCGAAGGTCATGTTGTCACACCAGCCATGAGCAATTATAATTCGCATACGAGAGTCTACGTTTCCTCGGCTATTTCTTCCTACGGCGCCAAGGTTCACAGGAAATAAATTGAGGATGGATTTCTTTGAGGAATATCAAGCGACCTTGAATATGCGAGGTCTGTACGCAACATTCTCTTACCTACGTACTACGCACCTACGTACTACGTACCTACGCACCAGACATGTGCCCAACAGAGCAAATAGCATAGTGTGTGGTTGGCGGCTCAATCACAATGCCACACCGAATTAGTATTTTCAACAATATAAGCAACGACATTACTTTTCGGACAAGCACTGTATTTCCATAGGCAGGTTAGTCGCAGAGAACGATAACCACTCATGCAAAATGAAACATGTCCCACTTCGGTACGACCTGGTGCGAGATATTGCTCGTGTATTCAGCATGGCATGGCCGATCGCCGGTACCGAAGTATTGCTTCGTTGAGAACGGTTCCCACGGCTTAAAACCGCAGCTGAAAATTTCTTTGCGAACTGCACGCAACTGCACGCACGCGCAGCGTAATCATGCGATGGTCGCGCAACGCCTGAAATGCTTCAGTTCAGTGCAGCAAATTCGTTGCTCCATTTGGGCGGCTTATAAGCGTTCTTCGCCGGTCTGAGGAGAAGCACGGCGCAGCTCGCCGTACAGTGTGTCACCAGCCCCGATGAAGAAATGCAGCTCGGTCAGAAAAAATTCACTCGGAACGCACGTCTCATCTGCCTGTCAAGCAGTGTTGTACGGAACGTCGTTCCAAGGAACGACGTTCCTGGAACGAGTTCCTTTTAGGATTGGTGGAACTGTAACGGTAACGCGTTACATTTACGAAGGAACGGCAAAGGGAACGGCGTTCCTTCCATATACGTCCCACTCCGCGACGATCGCACGTCCGCAGCACATCATGCAGGGCGGATAGGCTTCATGGCCTACAACAAGCCCTACCTGGAGTCCCCGTTTTCCTGCCGCCACTATCGCCCCCTCATAGAAAATCACGCACGAAAACGACATTATATTGCGGTTTCGATGATTCGACGAAGGCGATGCTTCCCCTTTACTGCGGCCCCACGATGTCAGTTTATCCCGCTACTACTTGGTTAGAGTGTACTAGAAGCTTTTGAGTGGCACGACCGCAGCGCTCTTCCCTTGCTTACCCCTTGCCCAACTTGCGGCGAAAGTAGCGGCGGCGCTGCCATCGCCCAATCTAGCCAGGTTTGCTGGGTGCAGTGTTGCGGAGTTGCCACTCCGGAATTGGAATGATTCCGGAATCATTCCACATTTTCGCGACCCCGGAATGGAATGGGAATGGAATGGGGACAACGCTTGGAGGAATGGAATGGGAATGGAATTAAGCGCCTTTTGCTCGGAATGGAATGGGAATGGAATTACGTTTTTTTCCGAAAATAGAGCACGTTTTGGTCTACACGCTGTTTTTCAAACTTCAAACATTAGTAAGTCAGAGCCTCTGATTTAACATCAAAGCAGTATTTTTAAAATGGCTCGGCTGATTACAAGCACGGTGCATTTATAAGCAACGCGCCCACTACAATTCTGTCCTTATATAGACTGTGTTGCTCCGACGTTTGTCTCTATTCTTGGCGTAACCATCGTGAGGAACTACGGCGCCCTCCCCCCCCCCCCCCTTACGCCTTGCGATTTTTTTTCCTCATCGGCGCCCCTGTCGCCTTTTGACTCCCCACGCTTCAATTTTTTGTTTTTGCTTCTGTCGTTCTGTCGCCTTCGGCGACCGACGCATATTCCAAAAGCGCTTCTCTAAGTTTTGACGCGTATTGACGCTGGCTGGGTGCTTGTGTTCACTGCAAGCTTTCTTATAACCGCTTGCGCGCCGTCTCACCTCATACTCCTCCCCCCCCCCACCCGCCCCCACTTCCCACCTATTTGCAATACTGCCCTCCCCTGTCTAGACACATGAGCGCCTTTGCCCGAAACTCTGTCGGCGAATGTCTCTAGGTCAGCGCAGCACACAGTCGTACACGATGAACTGTTTACCCTCCCCCTCCTTACAGAGAGAGAAAGAGAATAAATTTTTGAAAGCATTGGTTCGGGAAGCCAGGCGAAGGAGGAGAGCCCACGTAACCACGGCCGCGGTCGCGGTTACGCGGGCTTATCCCTGCGCGTTGGTTCCCATTGATACCCCCCCCCCCCCCACGAAAGCAGCGAATACTATGCACACCTGATCTCTATCTCGATCACGAGCATTTTAGTAACAGACACACGTAAATAACCTTTGATGATGATGATGATTGTGGTTCGGTTAGGAAGGGACGCTAATTTCTGCAGCCCATGTAGGGAGCACGGCTAAGCGTCCGTGGGGATGGGGGAAAGGGAGTGAAAGGGATAGAGGAGAGAAAGGCCGTAGTGGAGGGCTCCGGAAATTTAGACCACCTGGGGTTCTTTAACGTGCACTGACAACGCACAGTACACGGGCCTCTGGCATTTTCGCTTCCATCGAAAATGCGACCGCTGCGGCCGGGATCGAACCCGCGTTTTTTGGGTGGCAGCCGAGTACCGTAACCACTACACCACCGCGGCGGACAACCTTTGCGACAAGGAAGACATTGCATACCTGCGCACAGGCGAATAGAGAAATTCCTCCTCACCCCATCCATGCTTGCGAGCCGCACTTGACAAGCGTGAGTGCTGACGAGCAGTGCGGCCCATTGTTCCGTATTCGATGCAAAGGCACAAAGTGTCCGAGCGGTGCACTGTTCCAACTAACTGGGGGGTTTTCTTCCCCATAAAACAAATCTTAGTTTTCTCCATATTCACGACCGCTCCAGACGCGTGGCAAAACTGCTTAGTCTTCCTGAACACTACTTTTGTCAGCATAAAAATACGCTATGTCGCCATTTTAGCATTAAGACATTTAAGCTTGAACAGTACTAAAACATCACCATTCGTTCCAACACGCTGACCATGCAAATACATAGATAGCGGGAGAACTGCCACTATGTGAATTAGTAGGGCGGTCGTACTGCACGAGATGTGTCACCAAGCTACTATCTCTCGACCTTGGTACGTGTTTTGAGTACTTTTGCAGTTCTTAATGTATGTGATGACATCAGCTTTATTGAGCGTTCATTCTTAAGTCGATAAAAGTATCAAGATGCCTTTACTACGTTGAGGAATTACAGAAATGGAATCGAACTGCTCGGCCATTCCCGGAGTGGGAATAGGCTAAGTTTTTTTCATTCCGAGGAATTGAAAGGAATGGAATTGCGGCAAGTTCTAATTCCCCGGAATGGAATTGGAATGGAATGGAGGCGCCCATTCCGCAACACTGGCTGGGTAGCAAGGTAGCCTCTGTAGTCGGCATCTCTGTTTCGGTCGCGAAATGGCAAAAAACAACGTTTAAACCATTGTTCCGCGCCAGGTTGCACAACTGGATATCCGTGTGTGCAACAAAGTCGCAAGTTATCCCTTTTTAAAGCCCCGAAAGACGTGAAATCTTGTGATTTCGGTGGTCTTCTGTACCCTCCTCCGAAACTCTTTGTCTTTATTAGTGAACTTGAAGACATTTTCACTGGTTGCTTTAGCAAGAGTGACACAAAGATAGCATCTTGGATGTCCTGGCAGTGATCAACAGGAGAAGCATTGGGGGTGTTGGTTGCAAGTCATTATAACTGCTAAGTTGATCAGCTTTTACGTGGTCACACGTACGCATTTCCATATAAAGGGTCTTAACAAGTGGCGGGATGAGAAACGAAGAAGCGCACAGCAGCAGCTGAAACTTAGGCTATAGACTGCTGCTTTGCATAAAAAAGATGTCAGTTTTCGTGCATATTTTATAGCACTCTTAATTTTTTAAAGGGGCACCAAGAAGAGAGATGATCTTTCCGAGAAGAGGCTTGTAATCAAGAAAACGTGCAAATTTGACGCGAAATCTGAAAATAAAATTTGATCTTGAATCTTTTTGTATTAATAAACCTGTGATGGTTAATTTAGCAGCTTTAGGGTTCTCAGAGCACAATTACTCGAACTAAGCCGATTCATTGTTACGCTTTAGAGTCGGTTTAAATGATTTTGCAACGATAATAACATCTTTTTTTTTATTTAAATGCATTTTAGAAAGACAACCTAAGGTCTGCCATTCTGTTTTGTTTTATGTTATATTGCGTATCCTAGCTCTATAATTTGATGCTCTTTATAATTTTAATTGTAAATTACGTGTTGTTTGTATAAGTAATATGCGAACCTTGTATTTTCACGTTATCAATTGTTAATACGACTTTGCTTTGCAGTGCCGTTGCTTATTGAAATCTTGCAGTGTAATGTATTACGCATGTGCATTTTGTTTTTGGGTCCTACAACAATAACCGCCCGCGGCGGCTGCATTTCGATGGAGGCGAAATGTTGAGGCCCGTGTGCTGTGCGATGTCAGTGCACGTTAAAGAACCACAGGTGGTCGAAATTTCCGGAGCCCTCCACTACGGCGTCTCTCATAATCAGAGCTGGTTTTGGGACGTTAAACCCCACATAACAACAACAACAAATACAACAATAAACGCATATTCCCATATTAAAATGAAAGGGAGCTTTGGAAAAACTCTGCTGTTCTGCAGACAGTGACAATGTCAATAAAGCCTGCTTTTGTTGTGAGTGTTGGATGTTTCGTGGGCCGCGAACGTATTTTATCACCTGAAAGCAATTGTATTTCCGCGATGTTAGCAAGTTAAAAGAATATCACTGCTATTGTAAAGAAGAACATTGGTGTTTTACGTGGAACGGGCGAGGAGTTCTTCGTCTTATGTGCAACACATTCTTTTTTTTTTTTCGAGGGGGAGGGGGGATGAGAAAGACTTCCGATGTGTACCGGCTAGCTGGTTTCTCGTGTAAGCGTACACTGTAAAAAAAGGGGGGAGGGGGGAAACGCGCTCGTTATGCGGTAAGATGTGCTAGGCTATTTCAAGCTGCAATACAGTCGGCGGCAACTTCAATAACAATAATGTCAAATAATATTTATTTGCATTAAAATTTTTGAAAGGGGGGGGGGGGGTATAACAAGGAATGAAAAAGATCATCCTGGGCGCGACGGAGAGGTGCCAACGCGTACTCGGAACGCCTGCCAGCCATCCGCACGGGAAGATTGGTCGACGCCAGCGCCACCGCATCTTTCCACGCTGAAACGGCCGCGCACAGGCAGGCGCTCGCGCCACTCAAAAGTTCTAGTACACTCTAACTTGGTGGTGGCCGCATACTATGGCCGCTGGACAAGTAGTTTCCGGCTGTCAGCCAGCCCTCTACGGGTGTACGGCAACGCGGGAGGAACTGCATGCAACAGCGAAGTTCCTTTCGTCCCTTATGATCCCGCCGCCAGGGCTCCCTCCGAAAGAAAACACTGTCAACGCGTGTTTTACTATTCCGCCTCTCTCCGCATTGGTTCTGAGAATGCGGTTACGACCATGATTGTCTGTACTTGTAAGACACTCTGTGTGTCAATCTCTTCAAGTTATTTTAGTTGAACTGAACTGGCCACGCCTTAATTTGGCGTGAACAGCCCTATGCCCTCGGCAAAAAGCACAAACGAAAGGCTTTTAGAAAGGATATGTACAATGCTAACGCGAACGTGTGCTGAACATGCTTAGGTGAGTGCGTGCTTGTTTGTAATGCTGATCGAAGTTAACATCGCTCTAACCCGGACCTGCTGAACGATGTTCGGTGATGCCCAGTTTATTTCTGATAAAAACTATAGTTTCATTGCTATCATTACTACGCGACCAAGGGGTTAGCTACACAGAAATAACCGAACATTTTAACGCACCGCACCACGTCCACTTTACTGTACAGCCTCATTTGCTGTATACCAATGCCCTGTCAATTATCAATTATGCCAATTATGCTTGTCAATTATGCTTGTGTGGTGTGGGTCATTTTCTGTTGGCATCCCATCAAATTATGCATGTGAGGCTATTTATTTTCTTATTTGTTTACTGCACCGTAACAGCATTTCACCCTGCCTCAATATCGGTGCGCCTACGAAGCGCACACATAAATGATGCTTATTCCTTATACCACAAATAAAAGAATAAAACTGTCCCACGTTATTTAATTCGGCGGAAAACGCACAAGGTAGCGATATTAAAATTCCTCACACCGGCGTACATTTAACGTAGTTGTAATTGACAACATAAGTAGAGTGTATCACAAATACTTTAACGTGATGAGAACTAATTAACAAAACAATATATTCAGAACTGCCAATTAGTCTAATAAAATACTACAAGGGCTACCAATTTTGAGCAAAATCGTTTATAGGATCGATAATGCTGACGGCTTGGGGAATCTTGCGCGCAATGCCATGGGCCAGGTACAAACCTGAAACCTGAAAAGTTGTATTACTAGCTTTTAGTGTCAATAGCACCGCTGTTACATGCATTGGTGCATGTGAGTAACTACCTATTTCCACATTGGAGGCACAGTTATCCTGGCTACGCATCTGAAGACTGAAGTGGAAAGTGTCATATGTGTCGCACTTGTAATAGTCTAGCGCCAAAGTTGCAGCGGAGTTGTCCGTAGTATGTTCGGTGCTCCTTGAAGATATTTGCCTAGCAGTGTTTGTTTGGATATTTCTTTGTCTCCAGATAATATGCCGCCGGCGACGTTGAAATTCATGAAATATACATAGGTCGATGCGGTATTTAATATGTTCACTTTAATTTGCCTCTGGATCAATTTTAAATTTTATAAATCAAATGTAACGTTAATGTAACGATACGTTCCAATTTTCGAAATGTAACTGGAACGCGTTCCTTTTCTATTAAAGGAACTTGTAACGGGAACTCGTTACAAAATTGTGAAGGAACGAGGAACGAGTTTTCGTTCCTGTTTTGGAGGAACGTGTACAACACTGCTGTCAAGGCTAGTCTGGTGACCACAGGTTTTGCTTTGCTGTGCGCGTGTCGTGCTATGATGAAAAGGAGCGAGATACGAGACAAAATGGCGAGTCTAACGGCTAGAAATCCATCAACGAGGGTGTTGTGCTGAGTAAACCTAAATATGGGGAGAAATCTTGTTGTCGCTTCCGAAAGTACTCTTTTTTTTGTGATTTGAAGACAACGTGTACTAAAACGATGACACAAGCACACACATTTTTCGCGGACCCAGTACAGCGCTCATGTGCCGAGCACGCACTCCATAATGAAATGGCGCGGAACTCATTATACACCACCATTAAAACAAGAGAAAAAAAACTAGTGGTTTTCTTTCATTCACGACAATTTGTCATACCGAGTCATTGCGTGCACTTGCAACGCGATTCGCTAGAACGAGGGCGCAAGTTAGTGGAGCTTTCTATTTTCCTTTCGCCTTATTATAGCTCCCCTTTCTCGCGACTGCAGTCTCAGATGGTGTGCGCCCTGTCCGATTTACGGGTGGCTGTTGTTATTACGGGTGTTTTCGCTTGCTCAACTCGACACTGAGCGGATTGCGTGAAGAATGAGTTCGCTTCATTGTAGCACCGGCAAGTTTCAACAGTCTTTACATGGGCAGTATATATTGTCTCGCTGTCCCCGTGCAGCGAGAAGAGGAAGAAGAAGGCACTTGGACAGTATATACGCTTTCATCACTCACGCCACCGATCCCAACGTCATCTTTTGGGGAAATATTTCTATTCGTATACCATTCGGTTTTCTTTTTTTTCTCCTTATTGGTGCCGTCTATATCGAGCAGCGGGCTCCATTCCCCTCTGTTTCCTCTTTTTAGATTCATGTCCGCTGCGTGAAGTGAAACTGAAACTCGCGGGAGCTTGTGGCGAGTTCCAAAAGAAGGACGAAGCGAAGTGTGAGTAGTAGCAGAATTCTTAGCGGCAAAAAAAAAAAAATGAGTTGGAGCGGGTTGCAAACGGACGCAAGAGAGAAATTTTCATTCCGTACACGGAATGGGAGGATCCATCCACTCCTTCAGGCGCGGAGCGCGCGGCAAAAGACAGATTTCCGTCGGCGCGACGAAGACAGAAATAATCCGGAGTTCACGGGTGGAGTTAGTGGGATCCCAATCCCACCGACTTTGGGGCCCCGTGTTTCCGCAGTCCATCCGTCGCGTGGCTGTTTCCCTGCACCGCGCGCAATCGATCTGCGGCTCAATCCTTTTTTTTTTTTTTTTTGTCGTCTCGGCCATTTATTTGCCCTGAAGGCGACGCGTGGAAGGATTTCAGGCTGCCAGTTACGCCCAAATTGGCGCGTTCCTTCATCTGTCTTAAACAGTGTTCAGCCTTGACATTCGCGACAGCGAGTGAGCCGAGAGAGAGCTCGAGCTCAGCATGCGCGACAAAGGAGAAAGTAGGGGGGGGGGGGGGGACCAACAACATAAAGGAAGAAAGCCGTGACACTTTATTTGCCTGGCGTTGTGCGCGTGCAGCTTGATGAAGAGGAATGAGCAGTATGCAGGCGGAGTTATTTGTCTCGAAGTTTACTTCGGGAGAGAGTGAGGAGGGAGCGATGACGTTTTTGAGAGGGCGCACCTTACGCGCAGCTGCTTACAGTTTGCATTGGGAGAAGGCTGATAAGAGATTGTTGACGTCGATGCGCAGATGGACAGCGTTGCAGGTGCCTCTGGGTGACTAAGTAATGCGTCCGAGCATGTCCTTCAGCGTGCTACTTCGGTGTTTATGGCTGGGGACAGCATCCATCACGTAACTTATCTTGCCCAATTGCTATATTATATGCCATATCTTGCCTAATGCACACCCGTGCATTTTGATGGTCCTGTCTGGAATAGGCTATTTTTTTATCTCCTCTTAAATTTCTAGAAGGATTGAACGCTGGGCGAGTTGGTAATGCATGACAGAGACGAACTGCGCGAATAAACAGGGACAAGTTTATTGTCCCTTGTCCCTGTTTATTCGCGCAGTTCGTCTCTGTCTTAGTTTTCCTTAACGTTTCCATCGCAAAAAGTACGAGTAGAATAAAACGATTTCCCTTATGATTGCTTTTCTCGGGTTTTACGTTGTATTTTCGATTCGTATGACTGTTCCTTACACGTGTTGTACGTAAATCGACAGCGTAGCTCAACGTAAGAGCACCCGACAAATGTTTACCCTCGGAGGGAGAGAGAGAGAGAGAGAGAATTTATTGGAAGGCAGAGAGGGAATATTGCCTTGTAAAGACTATTTCCCTGCAACTTCTATCAATCTCAGGTAATCCAGCACTTAAAGAAACATGTTGAGACTCTAGTCGGTGCATTATTAACAAATATATTATGATCGCGAAAACGTACACGGTACACACCGGGAAGGAAGCGCCAGTCCTGTGTTCTTCATTTCTAGTGTGTTCCGTGTACGTTTTCGCGCTCATAACATATTTGGTAATCCATTGCCTGAGATTACATAACATATTTGGTAATCCATACAGCTGAACTATCAGCAGAAGGCCAGTACTTGAGCTGGAACTGAAATAACAGTAGTTTTGAAGGAATGGGAGTAATGACGAAGGACATTTCATCCTATCAAATCATTCGCGCCATTCCAGTGTCCAGTTCATGAAGAAAACCCTAAATTTGCCTGACCTATATTAATGCCACAATAATTTGGGAAACTTCCCGTTTCATCCGCAGCATTACATATCTGTAAGGACGGTTGATCGTTTTAAAGGGAGTCTACATTCTTGATGAAAAGGCCGTTGAAAAGATTGGACAACAGGAAACGTCGCTAGAGCCAACGTTCCGACAAGCGGCCTTGTCTTTGTCAGGGCATCAGAGCTACCCTTGTCGTCCCACAAAACTGTCTAACGACTCTTGTACCCAGAACTAGCATCTAATGGAACCAACTTCCCGCCTTAATTGTAAGCATGATGACGGCGCTTTTCGTGGTGCGATGACTACTCGTTGAGGATTGCCATTAAAGACGCCTTGTAGCCATTTATTTTTGTCTTTTGTTGTTGTTTGCCTGCTTGCTTTGCCTTGGGCCTTGGGCCAAGTGTCCTTGGGCCGTGAAAGTATCCTTAATAAATAAATAAATAAATAAATAAATAAATAAATAAATAAATAAATAAATAAATAAATAAAAGGACGCTCACCGTCCTTGGTTTATTCTTATTGACGACAAGTTGATTTCTTCGAACTGTAGGCACTGATGATGTTCTTCCAGTCTTCGAGCAATTTACATATCATCCGCCGAGAAGAGCACAAGATCCGCCTAAAACTCTCTCTATCACACCGAAGACGAGGTGGGCGCATGAAGAAGGACGGAGTGTACCGCGCACATAAGATGTCTGTGCCGCGCATATAAGAGTCCAGCGGGCCGCTTAATCCTGACACGGCCGCTCGTGCTCGACGAAAACGGCGTTCTCCTCCACTACGCCGTTCGCCGCCCGAACGGGTTCTTTCACAGTGTGCGCCGCGTTGTTGGCACGCGCTTGGCCCGAACCCCAAAAAGGCAAGCAAATAACCGTGGAAGAGTATCCACAGGCCCTGAAAGCAGAACATTTCTTTTTTGGTTTGTTTGTTTCGTCGTGAGAGATCCTAGAGGAAACAAGTGAAGGAAGCAAATAAAGATCACAGAAGAAAAAAAGGTCGGAACCGAATGCAGGAGAGGAAAAGAAGGATCGTTGCTCCGGATTAGTGCAGACCTCTGCGGGGTATCTTGGACGGTGGCGGCGAGCAACAGTTCGGCGCCAGCGAGACTCGTGAAAGCCGCGAAGGCCTATGGGAGGATGCGGAGGGCGGAAGTAAAGAAGCACAGGCCGCGCTACGAAGGCGGCGGGATTTGCGTGAGCCTACACTTCGGGCGGCTATGGCTAAAGAGAGAGAACGGGCCGAGCCGTTTGCGGGGAAAAAGAGCATTGATCGTGCCCCGGGGGGTTCCACGTCCAAGACAGGGGGTTTCTGCTGTTGCCGCGGCCAAGCCCGCCGGTCAAGCATGTTTCTTTCGCTCGACCCAGCGTGGCGCGCTTCCGATATACCCGGCGTCCCGTGAAGCATCGTGAAAGGGCGCGGCGCAGTGTGCTCACCCGCGGCGTTATACGGCCCTTGCTTTCTCCGTGTGGCCCCGAACTGTCTTCTTTTGTCTTAGGTTACCACGTCGCGTTCGTGGCGTTGTTATGCGCGCTTTCTGTTGCTCTTTCCGCGGCTCCTTTGGCACACGGCCCTCGTGGGTATCGTACCCTCGGTCTCGAATCGCGAAGCGTGGGCCCCTGACAGCTCGTTGCCGGCCCCGAAACGGCGCCAGCCGCGTGGGAAGGGCGCCGATTGCGCGCATTGTCCCAAGGCGTTTCCTCCGCTGCGCTCGTTCCTAATTTGGTTCCGCCGAAGACGCAGGCCGAAGGCCGTTATCACGCCTCAGCGTTTCGCAGCCGCCTTTACCGCGGTCCACACTGTGGCCAGGGGCGCCGAATGCCGATTAAGCGGGTTGCGAGAAATGCGCCCGGATGTTGTAATTCCTGTGCTCCCACAATGCGCCTCTTGAGTTTTTGAGCCAGGTCGCGTTTGTTTCTTTTTACTTGAGCCACAGTCGGCGTTAGTGGAACCGGGGGGCAGGGGAAGCGCGGTTTGGTCGCACGCACATTTGTGCCACTGCTAGAGGATTCACCCGTGGGAATTGTTTGAGGATAGCTAAGGGAAATTTTTTCTAACCCTGTTCAGAGCCTGCGTGATTCTGCTAGCTTACACTGGTCATTAGACTGCTGAAAACAAAAGTGCTGAAGCAGAAGCCTCAGAACAGCTCTACCGTTTTACTTAGTCGACAAGAAGCTTCCATGTACGGGTGCTCGTTGTAAGACAAGACGCCAGTGGTGAGGTAGAATTTCTTTCAACATATTTCAATAATCTCACTCCTTTTGCGCGGAAACTTAGCTTCTCACCGCAAGAATAAATGTGCCATGTGTGTCGCACAATATAACGACCATTGGTACGATTACTATTGAAACGATTTCAACTAGGCACTTTCGCTGCGGAGCTCTGTGTCTGCGCTGAAACAATTTTGTCATACAAAGGAAAGCCTCAACTAAGATTTCTTTACTTTTATTTTTTATAAGCATACGTGAATGCCTGCGAATAAACTTCGACTGAGCAAAGCTGACTGCACCGCATGTGCGAACTCTTCTACCGACACTTCAAGCGGTGTTGAGTCGCACCGCTTTACTTCTTTTCACTAGGCTTCCAACAGTACCTCCACTGCACAGCACTTGTAACAGAGGCGTACTCGCAATTTCTACTGATCGTACCTCTTGTGTGAGCAGAAAAAGAGACCATTGTAAGAAGTAAAAGGAATGCGCAAGACTAGTGCTTGGCTGCCAACGTTACAGTAACATGCAACCAATCGTACGACAAAGCGTACTGATAGCTTCCGCCATCGGCTGCCCCTTTCGTTGCCCACAGTCAAACCATGGCAGTATAGTTTGTTGAAAACGACGATTCAGTGGATTTGCTCTTAGAAACAAGTTTAGCGTAACAAGTTTAGCGTAAGAGTGCATTGTTAATACAATGCTGACCAATGCGACTGCGTGTACAAATTTTATTGGCATCCTCTTTTGAAACGGAGCGGCCATAAATATTTCCTTAATTTACTTCACCCGTTTAGTTTTAGCTGCAGCTATTCACACCGAGCATTCTGATTATCATTATTTGATTATGCCTTCATTTATGAAAGATTATTATTATGTTCTGGCTATCTATTCCTATAAAGACTCTGCTCTGGTCAAACTTCTACTTGATTGTATTTTCTTTTGCCTTTTCTTTTCTACCAGTTCTCAGGATATCTCTTGCTATCTCAAGGTTCGGATCAGTTAATGTTTCCATCCTTGACGAATTACAGTGTTTCTGGAAGGGGCACGTATATTTTATAGGTCATCTCTTGCTGAGTAACACAGACGCGGAAACATGCTTTGACGAAATATTGGCGACGTTAGCCTGTCGATTCGCCTCATTGCTTATTGCCTAGTTGCGAGGCCTCACGTCGCATAATTCAATATCTCCTTGCTATTGCATTATGTGATGTGCCGCCTCGCTTCCGTGTTTTTGTCGGAAAAGACAAAATTCACATTTCGATGCGAATACCTACTCTGGTGTGTTTTTGTGCTGAGGCAGCCAGCTAGCCACTTAGGCCTCAAATCACAATGTGATTGTGTTGAACAAGTTTGACCTCCTGACTTAGTTCTTGTCATATTTCTAAATCTACCCTGTTATCTCTGTTCTTTTGATATCTTGCATCCAAATCATCGCCTCCGGTTCCTTCACTTTCTATTTCGACAACTCGGCGTTGTTTATTTGCACTTTCGGTTGCCCATACTAGATTGCCAACACTCTTTTTATCTCTTAATCCACTGAGCGAAAATATTCTTGGGGTTGCATTAATAGTTTCTCCACTTCATTTGTGGGCGTTTTCACTCGCGTTTTCCTTTTATTCGAGACTAATGGTGGCCAGTGTTTCTCTGACTTGAAATGATGCCCCTACGTCGTCATCCTTCCACATATAATTTCTGCCTTTATAGTTACCCCTGAAACGTTAACATGACTGTGAGCAACTGCTTGCCTCCTCTTTCTCCTTCTTCTTCTTCTACTTCATTTTTTTGCTGCCTATCCTTTAGTTCATTTCCGTCATCCGCAATTCAGGGAAGCCAGCCCCGTTCAGCTAACTTCTACCTCATAATAATAATAATAATAATAATAATAATAATAATAATAATAATAATAATAATAATAATAATAATAATACGCGCTTCTAATAGTCGGTCGCCGAACAAACAAAACACTTGCGCAAGCAGACGCAACACACATGAAGCATCAATGCAAGATCTCGCCAGCATAGGTGCGTCGGGAGGAAGAAGAGGAAGAGAACCAAAATGCAGGGAGGTTTACCAGAAGGCGACCGGTTAGCTAACCTGCACTGGGGAATGGAAAATAGGACTGGAATGATGAAAAAGAGAAGAGGGAAAGAAAAAGGTGGCAGGTAATGCGCTGACGTGTAAAGCATTGCACTAGTACACAGTTAAAGACGTTTGCAGAAGACCGTCGCAGAAACGAAACAGTGTCTTGTTGCCCGACAGGCGATGGTGACGCAGTTCCACTAGCATTTGTGCTGAAAGCGGCCGATTGTCCAGTCGTTGTGATGACTGAGTTCAGATGAACGGGTGCACATTGTTAATAAAATTAAGGTACATAGAAATGTCCTTTATTTGAACTTAAAAGCACTGGCAACTGTTTTCTTGCCTGTATCGCAGTTTCAAGCGCATCCGCAGTTGCTCTACGGCTTGCGTCAGAAGCTCTACGTTTATTGGATAATAAATATTGGACTGCAAGCTATACTAACACATGCATACCTCTGAACTCATGCTTAATATTTATTTCGGGGGAACTGCTTATCCTCAAGGTGCGAAATCAGCGGCAATGATTCTGCAGATATCGCTGCTCGCACAGCACACAAAGAAGCCCACATCGTTCCGATTCCGCTGTGTAGGACTGACGCCGCAAGGCACCTTCGACACCTGGCTTTGACGGGGTAGAGCTCACCTAGTATAAGACATACAAGACTGCATTAACGTAACCCATAGCTGCGAATTCACCTTCCGTCCGAACTACCTCGACGTGAAGCTTCGCTTCTTTGTCGCCTCTGGTTTGGAGTGGCTTTCACGAAGGCATACTCTACATTAATTGGAGTGAAGACCGCGCAGCATGTGACATCTGTGGGACCGACAAAACCATTCACCACTCGCTATGTCACTGCCCACGGTTGTCCTGCTGAACGTACTGTTGGTGACAATATTTGGAATAAACGCGTAGACGCTCTATGAAAGTTTGACGCTTACATAAGAATGTGTGAATTTACGTATCTGTTTTTATGATAAAATCCGTAGTGCTGCCGAGTCAAGCGTAACTGAGCAAAGGATGCTTTTACGTAGTATTTTGAAGGAGCGGGGGGGGGGGGGGGGGGGGAGGGCGGGGGGATCGCTGCCTTGGCGAGACCCGGGGGCGATAGATAAGCAGAAAGGTTGAGAAAGGAGGCATAGCTATGTTTTTACTGTTTATAAAGTTGAGTTCCGAGTTTCAAATTCCCTGCAATCGGTCTATTTAGATACGGTTTTTTATGCCGACACCACGAAAAACCTCTCCTGATAGCAGCGATGGGTTTCGAACCTACGGCCACACACTGCAAAGCGTGAATATTTCTGAGCCGTATGATGAACACCAATGTAAACGGAGAAGAACTTTCACGAAACATTTAGCAGTTGTGGAATAACAGCTCTCCCTGGGACATGCGAAGTCAGCACGGAGCACTGCACATATCAGGAGAGTTCTAACTGTGCGCAATTTAATGCCAAAGAGGCCGCAGAGCCAGTTAGTTCCGGTGGTTGCGAGACGAGCTTTCCTCTGGATCGTTCCAAGTGCTGACGAACCCTGGAAACAGATAGATACTGTGCCTCTGCCACCCGCCAACAGTGTTCCAACGAGGGCTCCATCCATGACCATGCCAGAGGGAAAACTCGACGCAACGCATAGCGTTACTCTAGCACGGTTACGCGATGCATCACACGGTGACGAAACAAGAGCTGCTAAGCAGCAAACGCTTACGCGTCATTTAGACAACTCCCAACGAAGATTATGCATGGAAATCCAGTGCAGCGGAGCAGAGGATGGAGTCAGTAACCGGCTTAGGCAAATCGAAGACGTGCATATCAGACGCGCCTATAAGCTGTTCAGTCATTTTGGCTCACGCGTTTCCACCAGATGATTAGTGGTTCTATTTTCAAGAAGAAGAAGAAGAAGAAGGAGAAGAGGAACAAGAAGAAGAAGATCATGATGATGATGAAATGTTGAGAATAGCAGGCTGTTGGGCGAGTCGGTAATTCCTTTAGAGTGAAGACAGCTCGCAAGAACGTGGGACAAGATGTCTTGTGTCTTCTCCTTCGTCTTATCCCACACTCTGTCGCGCAAATTTCATTCGGAATTTGGCAGTTGTGGTCCGTAACTGTCTCTCGGGACGAAGGCGTCACAACCGCAATGCAAAGAAAACCATCACCTAGCGGTGCTTAAAGCATGTTGTGATGACGTCACAGGGCAGCGCGTGACTGTGGTGCGCGCGAGATGCCCAGCCGTAAGCAGGCAAGTGCTTCAAGTAGGGGGTGGCAAAAGCTGCTCGAAGGCCTCGGTCTGCCAATGAACGTTTTTAACGTTAACGATAAGCAGAGCACAAGAATTCTCACAGCGTTATAAGTTCTGCGACCTTCTGCAGCGGCTATATAAACCTATTATTGCGTATTCTTCCGTGTTTACCCTTCTATTCTTTTTTTGTCTGTGTACTCTAAGGACAGAGTCGGCCCCGCACTCAGTTTGTTGAACTTCACCAGAGTTAATGCAAAATAAAATGCACTAAACGTGCTTCATATATCATCTTCTAAAACGCACTGACATAGAATAATAACGAAGTAAAACGGCCAGCCGCTACACTGAAATGATACAAGTGCAAAATATAAGATTGTGCATATAGTGTCAGCGACGCCCTTCCATAAATCCAATGACTCTTGCTTAGAGCGCGTGTAACTTACCGCATAAAATTTAGGAATCCGGCGATCTGAAGGAAAGCCTTTTTTCCCCCACAAAATAGAAATCAGCTGCCAAAGCGCGACACGGCTTTGAATATTACATTGCCATGATAGCGCTTAACACACATTAGAAGCGCAATTAACATTACACAAGCATCCTCACAACTGCCGGTACAATACGTCTACTTAGATATACTATACCTTGTGTTAGGAGCAGCCGTAGCCTGGTGGTAACGCGCTTTCTTGACACCTCGGGGGCCCGGTTTCGATGCTCCCCTACTTCTTCGTAGGTTCCGTGCGTGCATGTGTGCTTGTTATGTTCATAGTCCAATCGCAAGATGCGAAAACGGCGTGCATTTCTTACTCTCAAGTGTCTGCTAATGATATGTTAGCTTTCTATATTGGTTGGTCTAGTTAATACAGGCTGTACAAAATACAAATACCTGTGGCACACAACCACATACCGTCTGTTCAGCACTATGGGTATGAGCCGCACATGATTCCAGTATCGTTAATCGTAACGTACAGTGCTCACGTAAAGATATAAGATATGTAAAAATTGAAATAAACCAGCTAAAATGTGCAACTACTCGCTGTGACCGCGCCATGTAGCTGCAAATCTGGCCTATGAAGGTGGTATTCTTGCTCATGGAAATATTTGAATCAGTATTACACCGATGGCACACGAATTGAAGCTTGTATAAACAAAAGTATGCGCATTACTTAGCCCTAACTTTTCCCATTTCAATCCGTGAGTAGTGTACATGACGAGTGTATCATGTTAACGGTGTAAAGGTCAGTCATCCCTGTTCGTCATACATTTGTATCCTACCATGCACGCAAAGATTCGGGTATATCATGTGAACGAGACGACCAGGACAGCACCGGGACATAGATAGATAGATAGATAGATAGATAGATAGATAGATAGATAGATAGATAGATAGATAGATAGATAGATAGATAGATAGATAGATAGATAGATAGATACGGTCAAAATTGCTCAAGTACGCCAAGAAATGCTTCCCATTTAAAAAAATCACAAGTAAATCGCAAGTGTCAGATAAGGAAAGCGTACAAGCCGGCGACAGAAAAAGTAAGCATACCATTGAACTCCTCAAAGCAGAAGCAGCTGTAACTGAAGATGTCAATACGAGATTTCAGTTAGACACATTTTTGAAGAGCAACTGCCGAACACATATATGGTTCCACTTAACTGGTGTCCTCCACACGCTGTTTGTGTCTGCGTTTTGCATATAAGTGTGTGGGATGATCGGGAATAACGTGAAGTGATATTCAATTTTGGTTTGGCATGCCGAAAACTTCAGAGTGGATTGAAATTGACGAGGCACAGCGGAGGCCTCAGGAATAACCACCCGCAGTGTAACACTGCAACCATGCGCAGGTTTTTTTTAACGCTGCTCGCGACGCACAAAGTATGAGTGTGTTTACAGTCTGCCCGCATCTGCTTCTGACAACCAGTACCGAAAATACAAAACTCAGCCACGCGTTCCAATGCATAGCACCTTAGCCAGTGAACCATAGCGACTGTGTACTGTGAAGTGCCCTACAGCTAACTAGGGTGCAGGCCACAAACTAGGCGTTCACTAGTACCCCCTTTGTATGTAAGCAGTAAATAAGTTCTTCGAAGCCTGCAGAGTAGAAAAATGCTCATGAAAGGCAACAGAAAAGAAAATCCGCGTGTTTGAAGCACCCAGCCGCAAGAGATTCAAAGCGCCCGGGTACAACAATTCGCACCGCGATGCGCTCGCCTGCTGCATTAGCCTGCTGCACTCGCGCGCGCGAATGATTAGATAGATAGATAGATAGATAGATAGATAGATAGATAGATAGATAGATAGATAGATAGATAGATAGATAGATAGATAGATAGATAGATAGATAGATGCGGTCACAGTAGCAAAAAAAATGCTTCGAATTTTAAAAAGTAAGCCACCCAGCATTTTTATTCAGCTTCACCGCACTGTGACTGTACCTGCAGAGATGCACGCTCTGCAGGACAGACTCCTTGTGCATGCGATACGATGGCAAGTAAGCCTCGGCGTTTCGAAACGGCATCAGGATTAGATGTGCGTCACGGTGTTGCGCTGGGCTTGATATGCTGCCTTATAAGAGAGAAGGAAAATTCATAAAGACATGGAAGGGAGGAATGGCTTTAAAAGGGGACACGCATAAGAAGACGAAAGCGAAGCCCAGTTGCACACTAGATTATGTTTTACAACATATGTGTTTGCGAAGAGATAACAGCCCTCAGTCTTCTTATTTCGAAGAATTAGACACATTGAAATAGATAACCACTTATGTAACTCTTCATTTTCCCTTTAAAGAAACATGCACTAACGTTGTTCTTTTCCTGGACTTGGTGCACTTCGCCTGGAGAAACCTGTGCGCGCGAATCGCCGAAGAAATAAATGGTTAAATAAAACAGAAGTTTTTCGGAGTCCCAAGACAATTGGAATGAACACTTAAAGGGGCCCTGAAATGCGAATTGCGCACGTTGCCTTTTGCTAAAGCACTTTAAGAACAAGTGTCCGCATACTCGTTCTGGAAGAGTATGCAGTAGGGGTCCACCAAGTAGGGTGTTTATGTCGTTTAGCCGCGATGTATATGTAAAGGAAAGAAGTACCCTTTCTCTTGCGCTCACAAAAATATCAGTGCCATTGTGCGACAGAGCCAGAGAGGTGGTAACGATGAGTAGTACTGATCCGCCACTACTCACCAGCTCTATTCATTTAGAGCACGCTCATAATGGAACAGTCCACTAGTGCGCTTTTACAGTCGAAATAACAAAACTGGCTAGTTCGTCACTTGCACTCTATAAGATTTTAGGGGCGAAGCTCCGCTTAGTCTAACCTCGTCCTGAGTCAGGCGTAACCGGCGTGCCGGAAGGCACGCGCCCGCCCTTGGCGCGTGCCTCTCTCTCTCTCACTCTTCCATCTGCTGTCTTGTGTGAGAGAGAGAGAGAGAGAGACAGAGAGAGAGCGAAAGGCGCGCGTTGACTATGGAAACGCTCTTTCTTAGATGAACGCTCTACCAGCTCGCAAAGAAGGAGAACGCGCCCTCACCCGCGAGAGACAACGTTGGCGCAGGCAGCGTCTCCTAGCGAGTTTCTTGATTGAGAAATACCGACTGCTCGCGTTGGAGAACCGTTCACCCGCCACCCATATATATATATAGGCACTGGATCTTGACTTGCAATGAAGTGCCGGTGGGAGATTTCCCTTGTGCGTTGTTCAACCATAAGGATTCGTAGCGTGCGCGTTAACTAAATTAATCCGGAACTCGGCACGATCTACGATGAATCTCCCGAGCTTCGCCCACTCATCACCATTCACTCCGTGGATATGCTGTAATTTTTTTGTTTATGATGCAAAGCAGCTTATGGTCGGCTATGTCACTCTCTCCTTCCCTCCCTCCCTCCATCCGCCGTGCTGCGCCCACACCCGCACTGTGCATGCGCATCGTCTTCCCCCTCCTCTCCTTGTCTAATTTCCTCTCCTCTCGGCATTCCTCCTCTCCTCTCCGAACGGCGCGCGTTGAGTATGGAAACTCTCTTTCTTCGATGAACGCTTTACCAGCTCGCAAGGAACGAGAACGCACCCTCGCCCGCGAGGGACAACGCTGACGCTGGCAGCGTCTGCTAGCGTCAAACCGCGAGGGACAACGGTGCTTCGCATCGCCTCATGGATGCAAACGCGGTGTGACCCCCCCCCCCCCCCCCCCCGGCACTGCTTCGCATCGCCTCATGGTCCCTTTTAGCGGGATATGGTGCAATTTTTTATATGAAGAAACGCCACACAACAAGAACACAAATAACGCATGCCAAATACAAACGCACGGAATTTGCGTATGTCCTTTGTCTTCCTTGCTGTATCCATTACTCTCATGTGCAAATTAAAAAAAAATGTTCCATTCCATAACGACTTTTTGAGAGAATCCTCACTGTTTAATTCCAACAGGCGTGGTTGACAAACCGTAATTGAAGGCCAGCAGTGTCTCTGATTCCCCACGTCATCGCATATTCATCGTAATCACTTCGAACATGTGGCCTTTGAGCACGTTGCGTTTACGTTTACGCCGAGCACAGTAAGTTTCATTTTACGCATCATTTATTCTGGCGGATGAACCCATTTTATTATCCATACTTGCAGTGCCAACGATTCTCAGGCCCGCAGTAGACGTGAGGAAAAGTTCATACCGTATCTCCTCTGCTATAGAGAATAATGAAAGACTCCACAGACTGGTACATTTGAACATATGCATGGTACCGGCCGCGCGGTTAGACACATCCATGCAACACTTGTGCCACACTCTGCCATGTATTCTCAATCCTTGCACGTCAAGTAATTTTGTTTTTTTCTTGCGCATCATACAAATTACCCTTGAAAATCGTAAGCGCTAGAGGCTAATTCTTTTCTTTGTCGCTTCTTGCTCTACTAACGCCAAAATTTACTTGTAGGTTAATTTGATGCATCTTTCTTTTTTTTTTGCTTTTCTGCATTGATATTTATAAAATACGTGACTTCTTTCTGTGCCCCGCCATGGTGGTCTTGTGGCTATGGTACTCGGCTGCTGATTCGAGGGTCGCGGGATCGAACCCCGGCCGCGGCGGCTGCATTTCGATGGAAACGAAATGTTGGGGCCCGTGTGCTGTGCGATGTCAGTGCACGTTAAAGAACCCCAGGTGGTCGAAATTTCCGGAGCCCTCCACTACGGCGTCTCTCATAATCATAGTTGGTTTTGGGACGTTAAACCCCCCAAATGAAGACTTCTCTCTGCTTCCGATAAGTCGTGTTATGGGGGCAGCGGCATCATCAAGCTATCGAAAAACAGCTTTTATTAGCCGCTCCTCTGTCTGCTTTTGAAAGGGACATAATAGAAGTTGATTTATTTATTTATTTATTTATTTATTTATTTATTTATTTATTTATTTATTTATTTATTTATTTGTATAGTCCTTACTGATCTGGGCGTTTGCAAGAAACCGGACATTTCGCACTATTTAGATTGACGAGGTGAATTGTGGTAGAGAAGAGGGAAACCTACGCCCAGGCGGGCGAAACTTATACAACAACGTTATCCAGTCCGTCATCGCCTTAGTATTCTTTCATGACTACCTAAACAAACCGTCATTTCGATAATTCATTACATCGCAAATGCGTGGTACATTAGAGCGGTTGCAAGCTATAATCCAATCAGTCCTCTGACAATAATTGTTCGGGCTGTACTTGGCAAAACCTGTAGGTGGTGCGCTGTATGTGGCACGCCGTAAGGCAGAGCTCCGGAAATGTTAACCGCTTGGGGTTCTTTAACGTGCACTGGAAACGCACAATGAACGAAAATCAGTCTTCGGACAACCCCAATCGTTCTCAAAAAAAGGAAAAGAGGCGTTCCTTCTTTTGTGTCACTGCATCAAAGTCCACTACAATCCAGAAAACAATACGGCCTTCTCTCAGAAATCTTCCTCTCGTATCCCACGATAACGTCTTTTTCTTCACAAGCGGCAGAAGCAGTCAGTGCACGAAATTTATAAGCCCCGGCCCAAAGTGCACGTCCGATGGCGCACGCGGGACAAGCAGTGACAGAGTCACCTCGAGGGTGTTCCATCGATGCAAAATGTTCCTGCGATGATTAATAACGCGGCTGAAAGGGGTGGGCCGGCCCGTCGTTAGTCGCGCGGCACGTTTATCGGCGTCGGCAAATAAGGGCCCAGTTAAATTCGATTGAAAGGGCCGCGCTACGCAGCAGGGAGCCCCTGCCTCGAGGTGCGCGCGCCTAATTCATCATCGCCCGGGAGTGTTGGTGCACGCGTCCGCCCGCCCCCGATTCAACTGCGCGACGCCTTTTTTTTAGGGTATTTCCGAACGGCTACACAACACGCGTGAAGGCTCGTGAATTGTCGCGCCTGGCCGACTCGGTGTGTACATAGCGCCGCTCCTGACACACGTGTAGCGGTCGGTGCGACGTGGCCGGCACCGTGGCATGTTTCTAGTAGAACGTTTGTGCGACCGCTGCCTCCGAGTACATCATCGCCAATTAACCTACTTGGTACGGCACTTACCACCGGCCTGGGACTCACTGGAATGCATCGTCCGCACGGAGTTGCCATCCAAGGCTAATCGTGACTGGCGGTCGCCGAAAGAACGTGGAAAGAATATTCTTTATATATATATATATATATATATATATATATTATATATATATATATATATATATATATATATATATATATATATATATATATATATATATTGTAATAAAGAGAGACGTAGACACAGCGCCTTAGCTGCAGGCCGCTGTTCTCTTCTGCTCTTCGTCTTTCTCTTCGTCGTCCTCCGGCGCTCTTTGCGCGAGCGCCCTCGGCACGCCGAACTCTTTGTTATTACACATTACACTATATATATATATATATATATATATATATATATATATATATAGAGAGAGAGAGAGAGAGAGAGAGAGAGAGGAAACATGACCTCTCGCGGTTTTTTCCCTTTGTTACGTCACAGACGCTCGGTCGAAACTGTTCACGAAGAAAACCGCGACGTCGTCTTTCGTGTCATTTCAACGTACGTTTGGCCCATTGAGAAGGCCTGCTCAACATAGATAGATAGATAGATAGATAGATAGATAGATAGATAGATAGATAGATAGATAGATAGATAGATAGATAGATAGATAGATAGATAGATGCAGTCAAAGCGGCTTAATTTTGACAAGAAATGCTTTGCACTTGAAAACAAAAGCAAGCTATGTGCTTCAGTGTGTGATATCGTTTTATGATATGATAGCAAGAAACGGACGATAATAGCGAAATACTATCAAGCTTCAGAGGAAAAATGTGGTCTTTTAATCGCACGCTCGCAAGTTAATATTTTCCAGCAGTTCATGGAGAAATGCTAAATTGAACTAACAAGTCATTGATGACAGCTTCCTTGTATCCTTGAACAGAATAGGTTACCAGAGAGTCAGAGAGATGAAGAGGAAAGGCAGGGAGGTTAACCAGATATTAGTCTCCGGTTTGCTACCCTGCACTCGGGAGAAGGGGTTAGAAAGATAACAGTGAGAGAGGGTACGATGTTCCACACACAAACACACACACACACACACACACGCACACACACACACACACACATGTGCGCGCGTTCGCGCTCGAAGGATGTTCCAGTTAGAGGTGTTCACGAAAGCCGGTAAAACTGAGGAAGCGCAGTACCGCTTGGATGGATTTCTACGATGTGAGGACCAGGCAATGTCGTAGAATTCCTTCTTCCGACAGTGGTCGGTCGTCCACCTGGTTGAGTGAATAGTGGAGGGATCGCCTCTCTGCATTGTAGTGCGGGAAGTCACATAAAATGTGCCCTATTGATTCTTCGTGAGCGCAGTGGTCACAGGGTGCGGTCTCGGCCATTCCTATGCGAAACGCATAGGCATTAGTGAATGCAACGCCCAACCATAGTCGATTATATTATCAGCGCGGCTTCTCCACGGCAAGTCTTGGGTGGGACGCGAAGGCTTGCCGTGGAGAAGCCGCGCCGATCAAGAGAGTGCGGTCGGGAACTTGGGAAATGTGTGTCACCCCACTGCGACACAGTGCACTTGCTGGCAAGCATATGGAGAATCCGTGCCGCGTTCGTCTTTAACAAAGGTATGGGTACTTGTTGGTCCACAGCATGAGCAGAACGGGCGGCTACATCGGCCCGTTCATTGCCTATGATCCCGCAGTGACTTGGAAGCCACTGAAAGGTTATTTTGTGGCCTGCCTTCCCTGTACAGGGAGGGGGGGGGGGGGCTGCAACGTCTCTGTAACCTGGAACATGAGCTGTTCGTGTGGTCCGCGGCATAGAGGTGACAGTAGGGACTGCATTGCCGCCTTGGAGCCTCAGAAAAGCGTCCATTTCTGTGGCGGTTCATTTCCGATGAAAGGAAGAGCAGTAAGAGGCGCTGCGAGCTCTGCTGCCCTTCATAGGTTACCGGAGGAACCAAATAAGTCATGCGAATCTTTATACGAATCATCGTGTGATCATAGGAGGTAAGTGGATGTCCGATGGAATTACAAGCGACGCCAAAGGTACGAGTGTAAATAATTAATCGTTAGGGTCGAAGTGACTTAGTTAACACAAAACGTGTTGCTGCTAGATGTGCTGATCTTCAGACATTGCCGCGCTTGATACATCACCAAGCTATCTCAAACCTAAGTCAACACCAGACCATAGACTGCCGCGCTCTAGCAGGAGGACTTTCTCGTCAGCGTGCACTCGAGTGCAATTTAAAAAAAGAGTTAGTTATTGTTTTATTGAGCACGCGATTAGGAACGATAATGAGGTAAGGTACTTTTATCATAAATTACTGAAATTTCCGAAGAAGTCGTGATATTTCGCTGCCCCGAGTGCGATAAAAATACCACATATGGCATCCAAAACGTCACTCTGTGCGACGCCGCGAAACAGCTCAAGGCCAAGCTTAAACGGTTTGCTTCTGCAAGCATGCTTTTGTTTCGATGGCTAAGCTCCAATTTATGTACTTTTTTTCGCTGAAGGCAACGAGTTCCTATTAAGTGTCTCCCTCACGTTGACAGTCCACCTTCCTTTTCTCTCTCCCTCTCGCTCTCTCTCTCGATCCATTTATACATTTCCCTCATAGTAGGGTAGCAAACCAGACGCGCGTCTGGTTGACCTCCCTGCTGCTCCTTTCTCGTCCTCCCCTTCCTTAGAGAGTAAAACCTCATTGACACCATCCCGCTTAATACGATTTCCGGATAATACGTTACGTTTCACTTCCCGGTCAACACCCCACAGGCACAATGTGTTTTCATACGGCTGACGTGACAGCATTTCACGCGAAATCGGATAATACGACTCAGTCGACTACAGTCGGCCACATAGAACGGGCAACACTATCCGAAAAACGCGTGCAGGGTGTTAGAAATTTGGTCACAATTAATTGGTCCCAATGAACCAATCCACTTGTTCCGTGGGATTGGTCCTGGACAATGCGGCGTATTGCGGCGGCAAGCAAACCGAGAGCGAAGGGGACCAATGAGAGTTGCCTCTTCAGTGACGTGCGCGCCGAAAACGAGTTTCATCAGCTGTTTTCGTGCCTACAAAAACAACTTTTAGATGAGAAGCAGCTCTTTGACTAGCCTGTGTAACACTGTCCCTCCGCACAAGCGCGAGGCAACGCGCTTCCCTCGATGCAGGTGTTGGATGCAGGTGTTGGAGCGGTGCCAAGTAGGTCACGCCGCAGCTGGGCGTTGACGTCACGCTCCCCTCGCACGCATCCCTCGCAGGTGCGCGCGTACGTCACTCTCTCCCTCACCCGCCGGAGCGCCCGCAGCTGCCGGCTCCAACGCCCGCTCGCCTCCTGTTGTTGTTGTTTTGTGGGGTTTTACGTCCCAAAACCAGTTCTGATTATGAGAGACGCCGTAGTGGAGGGCTCCGGAAATTTCGACCACCTGGGGTTCTTTAACGTGCACTGACATCGCACAGCACACGGGCCTCAACATTTCGCCTCCATCGAAATGCAGCCGCCGCGGCCGGGATTCGATCCCGCGACCCTCGGATCAGCAGCCGAGTACCTTAGCCACTAGACCACCGTGGCGGGGCGCTCGCCTCCCGTGTCTGCGTTTCAAACAAACGTTTACACCAGTAAACGCTACACCGAATTTCGCTTCAAACTGTTCTTCCAGCACCCGCGTTAGCGTCGTTCAACCCATGGCGCCACCCGCGCGCAACGCTGCTGCTTCGCATCCCATCAGGGTTCCCTTCGGGGAGATGGTCCAACTTTTTTTCACGTTCCCTTTAAAGAATGTCTGTAACTAATTTGTCAACAGATATCCCCTCCCCCTGAAAAAACATAATAAAGTTCTGTGAAAATTTGCGAGGTGCCTCAGAGTTACTATATGAAGAGGCGTTGCTTGCGGCTCTTGGAATGTCGCGTGGTGCTGCTCCGCATAACGCGCCAATCAGCAGAGCAATATCCCTCTGTGTCTCCGGAAGCTCCGCTGGCCAGTTTGCCACCAAATTATCGTGTTTTTTTCTTACTTTTGGAGTTTTTCTAACGATAACACGATTGTTAGCTCACACGTTTTATTTTCCGGTTTTCTGAAAGATTATGTCAACGTGACTGCTCTGTATAACAGCTCCATCACAAGGGCAAATCCAAACTAGAAGAGAAGCTCAGGGAAAGATGGAGGCTTGAATCGATGAACACATCGTTAAAAACGATTGAGAACAGCGAATGTCGGTGGAGCCAACGTTTCGACAAGTGGACAATCCACTTGTCGAAACGTTCCACCGCCCCTCAAATATTTTTCCACTTGTTTGCCGCCAGCGATGCGGCATTTGTAAACGCAGCGCTACATATCTGCTTTTTATGCTCACAGCGTGCTGTTGCCAGTGTTGGCTGAGCTTTCCGGCTGCGCAAGTCCAGATATTGCGTCGCCTGTAGCCTCAGGAGCGCATCCGCATGAAAGGATTCAGCATGAAAGGATTCTTTCATGCTGAAAACACAGCCTGAAGAAAACATTTGAATTATCTTCTTTCCCGGCTTAAAAATGTTTGCGTTCACAAGAGCTCCGTGGATTTGAATTTAAGGTATTTAGTAGTGGTCACATTAAAAAAGAAACAAACCAATTATGTCAGGCATTACCATGATCTTTAAGGGGAGAGGAAGACGGGATATGTTCATTTCACCTGTTTGTTTTCGGAGCATTTTCTCATTTCTGTTGCACCGCCATGGTGGTCTAGCGGCTATGGCACTCGGCTGCTGATCCGAGGGTCGCGAGATCGAATCCCGGCCGCGGCGGCTTCATTTCTATGAAGGCGAAGTGTTGAGGCCCGTGTGCTGTGCGATATCGGTGCACGTTAAAGAACCCCAGGTGGACAGAATTTCCGGAGACCCACTAAGGCGTCTCTCATAATCACAGCTGGTTTTGGGACGTTAAACCGCACATAACAACAATTCATTTCTGTTTATTACAGTCGTAAACGCATAGCCGTCAGCATCCGCTTTCTTGTACAGCCGTCCGTTGGAGCGGTATCGCTTTCACGAAGAAAAAAAAGTCAACAAAAAGAAACGAGTGCGGCAGAACAGGTCGACGCCGTCGGTCCGGTTCCAATCTCGTGAAAAGCGCCGCTTCTCTTATCAGATGATCCCTCTACTGCACTCATTAGCGAAACCCTTGTGACACCTTTATTCTGCTTCTTCATCTTACAGCCTTTCTTCCCTTGCTTCTTTGGGAAATTTGGCGACCGTCCCCACCCGCCGGCTTTGTTCGTGTTCCGTACTTTTCTTTTTCACTCGTCGTCAGTCGATTTCTAATTTTGCATATCTTGGGTGCGCAGCCTCGTTGATTAGCTTGTAGCGTGCTACTCGCATACCCGGCCATTTTGCGTGTACGGAGACGGTACATAGTCGAGTTCTTATTTTTCTAGTTGTTGTACACTTTAAGGCGTGCACTCCTCCCTCGTATTACAGATCTCCTGCTATGCGTCTACACCTCCTCGCTTTGCATTTTCTTTTCTTTTTTTTGCCCTATCATACGACGACGTTTTGCACGGTGGCAGGGTGGAATTTTTCTTTTAAATATTTTTCTCTGCCAGCTAGCTAATACTGAGCTTCACAGAGGGGAGAGGAGGAGGGGGGATGACTGCGCGACGCTGCCTGCGCGTTGACGGCGCTGAGAGACAAACGCAGTGAGTGGAGATGAAGATTAATTACGTCGTGCAGCCAGGCAGCAGGCTCGCTCAGCGACGCTGGTCGCGCGACAGCGAGCGGCAGGCACCGCGAGACCGAAAGCGCGTCGAAACTGCTTACCGTTAAGAAACGCTTTCTGCTGTGGACAACAAGGGGACGAAACGAGAGGGACGTAAAGAATACAAAGACACGGCTGTCAGCGCGTGCAAGTTTTCGGAAGGGCGCGAACGGATGGGCATTGAGAAGCGTAGAACGCTATGGTAAAGGAGATTCAATGTTTATTCTTTTCTTCTCGCTTTGCTAGCGCTTGTTTTTTGTTAGAGCGAGGTAGAGCGGCACGTTCGCTTGCCGCCTTCTCTTGCACGAATGCGTTGTGCAAGTGGGGCCGGCACATCCACGTGCATGCCCCTCTTGCACAATGCCCTGCAGTTGCATCTAGTTAGCTGTTAGTTTAAGAGTTAAATCTTCAATGTTTCCGGCTCTAGACAGATGCATTTACGAGGAACTTCCGTGTCATACCTTTTCAATTTCCTCCATTTGGTGCGCGCCTATACTGAACCAAAGGCTCGATAATGCAGTCACAGGTGCTTCCCTGGTTACCCATGGTAAGTGATGCCACACGGACGGCTTGTTCTTTTCTGTCTCCCTGCTTTTACCCTTCTAGTATCGTGGCACACAGCTAATGGGGCACAGCTTGGGTTACGCTACCTACCTTTTCTAGCATTGGCGCTGTCATCGTGCCGGAGTTATTGAAGTTGCTCAAGCTATGGTTCAAGCTGTCTTCGCTTGCCCCGCCACGGTAGTCTAGTGGTTATGGCACTCGGCTGCAGATCCGAAGGTCGCGGGATCGAATCCTGGCCGCGGCGGCTAGATTTCGATGGAGGCAAAATGTTGAGGCCCGTGTACTGTGCGATGCCAGTGCACGTTAAAGAACCCCAGGTGGTTTAAATTTCCGGAGTCCTCCACTACGGCCTCTCTCATAATCATGGCTTGTTTTGGGACGTAAAACCCCACAAATCAATCAAGCTGTCTTCGCTATTTAGGACACTGTACGGTGCGCCCATTCCTATGGTCTGCGGATTTAAGTCGCTTCTACTAATCCAGCTCCAAATTTTCGCGTAATAAGCATGCACTATTGCCGCATCCAAGGGATTGACTTTTACACGAGTTTGTATTCTATACAATGCACAAATTCTCATACAGCTGGAGCCTGGCTGCCATGGACAACACGGATAACAATTTCCAAGCTCGCAGCTCAACATATTAACGATCTTTGAAATTTCCGTCATCAAGTGATCATCAAGGATTCAACGTTTTGCCTCGAGAATTTCGCTGCTTAAAATAGCAGCGAAATTCTCGAGGCAAAACGTTGAATCTTGGTAAAATCCAAGATTATTATACCACTAGGAATGTAGTATGTGCCATCTTCAGCAATGTCACTATTTAATGGAATGTTGTTTAGACAGAACATGATGGCTGCCATTTGCGGAAAATTCTTTCTTTCAATTTGTCAGCTTTCTCTATATAGGATTGCTGGAGTTTTATGGGGCAAAAGCACGGAGGCATGACGTAGTAGAGGGTTTCGTGAATTGTGACCAGGTGGGATATATATATATATATATATATATATATATATATATATATATGTGTGTGTGTGTGTGTGTGTGTGTGTGTGTGTGTGTGTGTGACCATGCACTCTGCGTGTTTTCAGTGAATATATATATATATATATATATATATATATATATATATATATATATATATATATATATATAAAACAGAATTGACGATGCGCCTCTTAGAGAACGACGGTTTATTAAGTCAACGTTTCGGTCGGAGCCCGACCGAAACGTTGACTTAATAAACCGTCGTTCTCTAAGAGGCGCATCGTCAATTCTGTTATAAACTAGCGGCAACCCAAGCTATTTTTGCATATACAGTCATATATATATATATATATATATATATCAAGCAATTTCGAGAAGACGAAAGGGAAGGGGGCAAGGGCTCGTTCTTTATTTGTTAGAAACAACCTAAGGAGCAAACAGACAAAAAAGCCTATGAAAGTATAGGGGGAGTTAATAGTGGAGACAGTAGAAATGAACTGAAGCGGACGAAACGACAAACCTTCCTTCGGTGGGAACCGAACCCACGACCTTCGGATGACGTGTCTGATGCTCTACCGCTGAGCTACGAAGGCGGTCGTCCCCCCGTCCACTTTATTGGGTATTTATGTACGTATCATCCTGGGAGTGTCAGGCAGCGCCACTCGTAGCCATGGCGGCGCGTGTGGAACACATTTCCTTGCCAGGAGGCGTCACCGCCTTCGTAGCTCAGCGGTAGAGCATCGGACGCGTCAGAATCAGAAGAATCAGAATCAGAAATTTTATTATTTCGATAAATTCAAGTTATTGCAACTCAGTATACAGAAGGAGGTCCCGGAGTCGGAGACTGAATTGGGACCTCCTGTACATAGTAAACATGAAGAAAAATTAGACTTTAGCATCGATAGGAAGGAAGAAAACTGGCAATATACATTTTGGGAACAGTGTTCATATACATTTCAAATACATAGTATAAGAAACAAGAAAACAAGTGATACACTTGAAAGAGAAGAAAAGGTTTGCACAATATACTATATAAAAAGATACAAAAGTATGCTTTAGGGACTGTGTAAAGGAAATGTTATGTGGTGTTATATTGATTGATAAGGAACTTTCTTAAATCTTTGGCAAATGAGCTTAAAGTCATTGATTTTTAAGACAGACGGCAGTGAATTCCATACGGAAAATGCACTAAAATGGGCGGTTTGTTTACCGTAGTTAGTTCGGATTTTCGGCAAGATGAAGTTTTTCTGTAAAGCAAATCTAGTGTTGTTGGGGTTAAGAAGTGAAGAAGATAAGAAGTTAAGAAGCTCGTGGGTTCGGTTCCTACAGAAGGCAGGTTTGTATTTTCGTCCACTTTAATTCCTTTCTACTTTCTCGACAATTACAATACCACAAGTAACTTGTCTTACGCTTTCCTAGGCTTCATTGTCTGTTTGCTCATCAATAATTCCGAACAGAGTAAGTTGGCCGGTGCTTAGCAGCCAACTGTGGTTCACTGTATGCTTTTTATATAGGGTATTCAACACGCTGTTGCAGTGATTTCGGTCCACCATGGTGCATGTTTGTGTGAACGTTGTTTCTCTGGATCTCCTGAGACCGACTTGTGACTCCACCGACTAGCGGCACGTCGCGCCTGAACCGAACACGCTGCATACAGCACCTCAGATCGGCTGCTCCTCCCTACAGCGTTAAGTGCCCATGGCGCTCCCCTACGGGAGAAAATTTATGAGGCTTATCCGAAACACCCACATGCCCATGTGTTGTCATCATATGACGTCCTTATTGCGTCATAACGCAAGGTTACGCGATGCCGTCGTCCCCAACGTAATCGCATGGCGACATGACGTTAAAAAGAAATCATTCTTCGTTTCCCTGCGATCTGTGGAGATCACAACAGTGGTTGTACCAAAGACCCTTTGTGAAAGCGAAGATCTCATTATTATGGCCATGCCTGCCGTCGGCGTAGGAACAACGTATTGTATGCTTTCATGTAAGTCCAGATTAACTTGTTTTTGCGAAATATAGAAGGCACTTTCATGTGTGTTCGCAGTTGTGCTGTTGCTCTGTATGCCATTTTTCTGGTCTCCTCCGTTCCTTCTCGCTTTCGACGGCAGGATAATAATGGGAAGTTCGTCTGCCCATCTCCTTCTATCATGATTTCTTTTTTGAGCAAGCACAGCTTTCAGATGAAGTTGCATGTACTTTGAGCACGTTGTCTTTGTAATGTCGCTGCTGCGCAAGCAATCCATTGCTCAGATACAAAATGGCATAGCTAGTAAGCCAGTGTAACAGGCAATCCGCAACTGCTCTCCCTTCTGAATGGATTTCGCCAATGTTGCTTCGTTAACAAGCATTCAGTGATAAATGAGATGTTTCGCACAGCACAGCCCTTTTCTTGGCCTGGTGGATATAAAAAGGATTGGGACAGAGGCGCTGCCAAACACATAAAAAGAAACAGTAATCGTGGCAAATGTAGAGTGTAATGAAAAAGTAATGGCACATCATGTCAGATAGACATACGTAGTCGACAAATACCGCATAGCCAAAACCACAACATAAATTATCAGTGCAAAGATATGTAAAAAGAAGAGCAGTGAATCCAATTTCTTTTTGTCTTTTTTTTTGCAATCATCTTTTTCGTGGGGGCAGCCAAAGCAGGAACATCATAATGTGCTCCCATTCCCACCCCAGGCACCCTCTCTAGCACAACCCCTCCCCTCCCCCAAGTGGATCCTCACACCTAAAAAAAAAAAATTCTCCATTTCACCAATGACTTCGTATCCACCTTCTTCCGATGTTCTTGCTCGCCGTAAAAAGGACCGCGTATCACAAAACTACCATCATCATTAGTTCTCCTCCCCAAGAGCACGCGTGCCCTTCTGTGCAATCTTCGATGTACAGCGTTAAGTCTTTCGCCTGTTTAACCCTCGTAAACTGCGTAAAATTGTAGACGTCTGTTTTGTTTGCTTCGTGATTGGTGTGAGCTGTTATGTTAACATTAACTGACTTGTGGCGCATAACCCCATTCTGCAGGCCGAGTTCAGAGAGTATTAGCCACATGTTATCGCATTACCTTAAATTATAACATACATGGCAAGTACATTATCATAGTGTACGTCATTCATTCATGCACTACCGTCCCAATTTTGGTGTAAACGAAGTTAACGAGACGACCATGAGAGCACCAGGAGATAGATAGATAGATAGATAGATAGATAGATAGATAGATAGATAGATAGATAGATAGATAGATTGTTTGCTCAGGTTCGCGAAGAAATGCTTCCCATTCAAATTCGCGGGATCACATAGTCTGATTGATTGATTTGTGGGGTTTAACGTCCCAAAACCAGCTCTGATTATGAGAGAGGCCGTAGTCGAGGTCTCCGGCAATTTCGACCACCTGGGGTTCTTTAACGTGCACTGACATCGCACAGCACACGAGCCTCAACATTTCGCCTCCATCGAAATGCAGCCGCCGCGGCCGGGATTCGATCCCGCGACCTTCGGATCTGCAGCCGAGTGCCATAACCACTACACCATCGTGGCGGGGTGGGTCACATAGTCTGAGTACCTGAATAACGCTGGCTGAATTGAGGATAGCTTTCTTACCGTGCTTAGTCATATGATAGTGCATTCGTATGCTTTTGCTGTTAATACAGCCGTCACCACTGCCAGCTAGCATCGGCTCTTATAAACAACCCTCTTCTGTGAGTACTTGTTTGCAAGTGCGGTATTGATGCAGGGGAGGAGTTGAATTGACGCATCAGGAATTTCTCGACGTGAAGCCTCGCAGCAGCCTCGCTTCCTTGCCAGCTTTGCCGAGGAGTTACCTTAAAGCGATTACTATTCAAGAACCGGAGCGGCCGACAGTGCTAGTTTCATGGTCTGTGCCAGCGAAGAAACCATCGGCCATTTGCTGTGCCATTGGCCACGATTTCACTCGGAAAAGAAAGCACTTGCTCACGCTTTAAAACAGCTGGACGTTCGACCGCTTTCAGTACAAGCGCTTCTCGAGCACCGTTCTGATGGGCCATCGTCCCACGCGCCAGCGAAACCACTCTTGTGTTTCTTGATGACGACGGTAGCCGTCGTCCTCAACTTTGAGAACGCTGATGACTGGCTTAAACGAGCGCTTTTCACATTTTAGGACTGCCCATATAGGTCTTACGTCCAATCTGTCTCCTTCTCACACCCCCTTCTTCATTCCCCCATTGCATGGGATAGCCAACCGGACTCCTGACTGGTTCACATCCCTGTACCTTTCCTTCCTTATCTCTATCTCTCTTTTGACTGGATATGCGATACTACATGCCTCAGCGCATTCACTGCTTATTTCCTTTTTTCTCCTCCTTCTCTCTCATCTTTCTATTCCCCTTTTCTTAGCGTAGGGTAGAGAACCGGAAGCCCTTCCCGTAAACCTCTTTGCCTCTCTGCTTCCTTTTCCCCTCCTTTTCCTTTTGCGAATGCGCTCATTGTGCGCCATTCTTCTGGCATTACTTTCCTATCCTTCATTCTGACATCGACGCATACGTTTTGGTCCTGCTTCTCGTTGCATAATCAAAAGCCAATCGAACGACGCCATGGGTGTAGTCTTATTAGTGGATTCGCTCAGATTTTATAGCACAACAAAACATTGAACAGTGGCTAAACAGAGCGCAGTCCACAAATTTTTTTTCATGTTTCTTCTTAACCTGTGGCCGTTCGCCTCAGCGTCAAGAACAGGAATAGGCACGAACAATTCCATATAAATAGATTTTTGTTCTTTCCTAATGGTAGAGACCTGGGCATTTAGAAGTATAGGCGTGCAACACTGGTATACGTAGACGTGCTAGCGAAGCGTTCTCAGATAAGATAAGGGAAAGGTATACTGTTATTCGCGCTCATCCTCGCAGCTCCGTCCACCGCTCAGGTCACCAAGAGAGAGAAGGAATGTTCACGTTGTGATTCCTGCGTCGCGCACAATCTCCGCATTCTTCGCTGTCTGGTTTATCCGGTGCCGCGCCGCGTCTTATTAACCGGACAGACAGCTGTAACTGACGTTCAGCGGGACCACGCGAGACTGGGTGCCCCATCTCGCTCTCTCATACTCGTTCACAGCGTGCCATTTCACACTGCGGTCCAAACGTATTTTCCCTTCACCTCCTGTACTCTTCAGAGACTTTTTTTCCCCCTGTTTGGACGGTGTCATTTTGGAAGGCTGCCGTAAGCCTGTCCAATCGCAGGGACCGTGTCTCGCAGACCGGTCTGGTTTATTGTGGCGCTGCTGCGAGCCAGGCTCCGACGCCGATTCCACTTTCTTCACGCTAAGCCCCATCTAGTGGCCGTCATTACCTCCATGCCCACAGTCCTCCATCCTACTGTTTGTACGCCACATCATTTACCTCGAGCTGCTAGCTTCTCTTCCGTGCGGCCTCTGCGGGCCTCCTCGCCTGCATTTTTTTTTCCTGCAAGCGCTTATAGCTCTTCAGTTATGATGATGGTGCAATCGTAACATTATTCGCCAAGGAAGCGAGAGCGGTACTACACGAGGTGATATAATTGATGGCGCTCTCAGTGCATCCGTTTGCTTGCCATCATTTTTTTTTTCGTGGTACGCTCTCGACATATATTGCGCCTGCTACTCATCAAAAATATAGAGGAGTCTAGGCACTGTCCGTTTCGTGCACGGCACGGTACTCGCCTCCTTATTCCCGCTGCCCTTGATTTTCCTGAAAAAGTGAATTTCGTGTAAACTTTTCGTGTACACGCAACTTCCAGGGTGCGCCAGCAATGTTAAGTAGATTGTATAATAAATGGGACACACTTATTATAATGACTTTAATTACCTTAACCAGGTCATTGACGCTTAGAGCCCAGGTGCACCTGGGGTCTAAGCGGGAACGACCTAATGCCTTAATTTATCTATACCATACTGGGCGAAACGAGGGACCCACGTAAAGCGTATACCATATTGCTCAGTGGGAAGTCTGTCAAAATTGGCCCTGGCTACAACAGAATGCCATTTCCGAGAAAATCTTACCACTATGTCCTCATGATAGATAGATAGATAGATAGATAGATAGATAGATAGATAGATAGATAGATAGATAGATAGATAGATAGATAGATAGATACTTTCATAGGAACAGACGTTGCCGCATAACATTTATCAGACAGAAACTTCGAGATAGTAATGCTGCCATAACATCTATCTGTTTTTTTTAAATTCATAATATTCCTACGTGTATGCTGTGCGGCTTTATAGTGTTGCGCAGTAATCTGCTCTGCCAGCGCTTGCAAAACTTTCCTTCGTTTGCGCGAGCTCACGAAAGTGAGACGAAACACAGTACAATCCACGGCCTCTGTTCCTCTGTTTAAACAGCCCCGGGTCGCGACTTCAGAAAGGGGAAAGAAAGAGAGTGTGGCGTATTACCCAGAAATCTGGTTTTATGTGCCGTAAATTTCGTCTTTCCATTTTCTTCGTGTCTTCTTCGCTGGGAGATGTTACACTCACGCCTCGAGAACAAGGGCGAACGCAGCACGCCATCTCTGAATATTAAATAAGCTGGGGGTGTTTCTAAAAGTCCATTATGGAGCTTATTAAATGAAAGGCTCGAGACTTCGAATTCAAGACTTGAGCAAAACGAGAAGACTTGACAATGAGCTCGATATATTATATGCCAACGTAGTTTGCTTCATTGCGACTTTTCTTCTTTTTTTTTCATCTATCTCTGTTTTGAACCAGCGGCGGTAGCTTCTTCTGGCCAGAAAGCCGGCGTGCCAAGGGCGTCAGCGGAGTCGAACGAAGAGAACCGCTGGCCTGGCTCGGCTCGTCCAACTCCAGCGAGCTCGCCGCCGAGCACGGCAATATTCCCTTCTCGAAATGATCGGTCGTGAAAACTTGGTCCCCTTCGCCCCCTCACCCTCTCTCTCTTCCCCCGGAAACTTTCTCGCTTTCTGTTGCTTTCTTTCTCTCCGTTTTTTTTTCTTTTCATACTCTTCCTAATACTCAGCGATATGTTTGTTCATTCGCTGACAAAGGAAAAGAAGAGACGCATAGAGAATTCAATCGCGAACTTTTCGCTTCCCCGTCGCACACTATATGGAAATTTGTTTATGAATCGATCCGGTGCGCCGTCATCCGCCGAGTCTGTGTTTACCACGAGCGCAAGAAGAACTGAAAGTGGTAGGAAAACGAGAACACATTCACAGGGAGAAATGTCAGAAGACACACACACATAAAAGGAAAAGTGCACTAAAAGCCTGAAAAAGCGAGCGCTTGCTCTTCCGTCGTGGGCTATATACACAAAGGCAAAATACGGAGGAATTGGAAACGACCGTGCGTGTGCGCGTGTGTGTAAGGGGGGGTCACGGGGTGCGGTTCGTCGAAATTAAACAAGTTTGGGGGGGGGGGGGGGGGGCTCGACATATAGAGGGCGCGAGAAAGTGCGACACGCCGACACCACCGCACGAGGCCTGCAGCGGCACGTACACGGGGGACAACGAAGCGGTAAATAAAAGAAAAATAAAGGCTGTCCCCCCTTATTACCACGATGCTCGGCTCGATAATGCGATCGATGCGGCGTGGTTGCCAAGAGGAGACACAGCCGACGCGATGCTTTCGTAACGAGATGACGCTCTAAAAACAGTGCCTCTCTATCGAGCGCGAAATTTGTCTCCGTGATTTCCGCAGGTTGTGCGTTCGACGTGCCGCGCGCCTGACGCTCGAGAGCGAGCGAACGGCGCAGAAGAGGCGCGCACGGCCGCAAGTCTATTGGCGCACGCTTCCTGTTGCGGTAAGAGACGGCGGCGGCCGACGCTGCCCGATGTGCTCGAAGCGGGCGGCGCTGACGGGCTGTCTTTCTTGGCGCAGCCCATTGCTCGCGTCTCGCCTGGCGGCATTCTGACGTTCGCTGCCGAGCGGCGATTGCACTGACGCGCGGGTATCGCGCGAAGCTTCGTTATTGCGACACCGATTAATGGAACATTTTGAGAGAATATAGACCCCGATGCTGATTAGAACAGCTTTGCCTTTAGGAAGAAACTATAGGACGTCAATCTACAACGTGGGCCGTTTTAAACGTATAAATTTAAGAAGGAAAAAAAGGAGGGAAGCTTGTGATTTTCGTGAGCGAAGAGATGGCCTACCATATAAAGAGTGTCTTCCTCCGAGGTATATCAACTGTTTGACTATAGATCGATTACAATGTTCTCTCTATCTCTCTTTTGCGCGGTATCGCAGTCGTTGCTCATAGCGTTCGAAGCATTTCGGTATCACTATCAATGCAGGTAACTTTTGTTCTCAAAAGCACGAACATTTCGAGTTTCCCTGAATATCGGAGTACATGGAGTATGAGATGAGTAAAGTAATTCGGCGTCGGCAGCTCGATGAGAGACAAGATAGCGAACAGGGATGCATACCGGGAATTTCGCAGTCTATTCGATATAAAGTGATTCTACATGAAAGTGTCACGTCTACGAGATGTCAAATGATGCACTCAGATCGGTAATTAAGTTTTCAAGTGAATCGTAAAGGCACATGAAGCTCGATACATTGAAGCTAAGGGTCGGTATTATTGCATTTTTTATACAAGTTGAAGCGAGCGCCACGTAAGATAGTTGAAGAGTAAATGCATGGTTGCATGTATAACTCACTCTGCGTAAACCTCGCCTCACACACTGTAAGTCGCAGCGTTCCTTTAAATACATGTACATCAAGGCATTACACTCCATGTCTATTCTCTCTTTGCTTTCTCCATGTAAATTTCGAGGCCTGCAAGTTGTTTTTATTTACCACATATAACCTGATGTCCACGTGCAATAGTGCACAAGTGTTCCTGCGGCATTAAGGAGATTCTGGGGATGGTGTTATGATTCCAATGTGAAACGCTGTTATGCTTATCTCAACGTGATATCGAGGCTGCCAGTGATAGCAGAAGGTAGTACAATTATTTCGGTTGAGACATGAGGCACGGTTCGTTCGTCACTTATTATCCACAGCAGTTGCTCAGTGCTTGTAATGTATCCTACCTCGGCACACGAGGCTGTGGGTTAGTCTTGTAGGTCTCTTACGCTTGCTCGAAGTGTCAATTTTTTCCAAGATCATTGACAAAAGAATGACTACAGGACTTCAATATGGCATCTATTGCATTGCCAAGATTCTATTGTCGTCGGGCTCGCGTTTAGGGCAAGCGTATGCAATACCGACTCCAGTTAACACTTTTCGGTGCGGCCAAGAAAAGGGACACGGGTGTGGTGACGTCATATCCTATGACGAGTGAACTGCGGCAGCAAACATGAAATAAAGACAGGGCGTACTACATCCTGGTCGGCTGTTCAACCTGACCCGCTGCCTTCGGCAAACGATAAGTACCACAAACCGACACAAAATTTGGTATGTAACATAAATTTATTACAAAAATTAAACGGGAGCGTGACTCAGCCATCGTTGAGCTATAACAGGGATAATTAACATAGGCATGCGTAATATCTGTGCGTCAGGCATTTTAGTAGTTTTGTTTGTAACTGTGTTCTAGCATTTTTCTAGCGAAAAAGCGTGGATGAATACACCCTCAAATGCTAAGCATTTCTTTGGCGAATTTAAGTCACCTTGAATCTATCTATCTATCTATCTATCTATCTATCTATCTATCTATCTATCTATCTATCTATCTATCTATCTATCTATCTATCTATCTATCTGGCCGCCTAGGTCTCGGTGCTCTCCACGTCGTCTCGTTTACCTGATATGCACCAAAATTTGCATGGCAGGCTATAAGTGCACGGCGAACACGAATGATTGATATGTGTACCGCTAACGTGATGTACTCACCAGGTGCGTCACGATTAAGGATACTGCAAGCATGTGTGGCTCGTATCCGTAGTTCTCGGCCCGTGATATGCTGGTATGCGCCTCAGGTGTCTGCATTTTATACAGCCCTTGTCAATCAAGCGCTAACTAAATTGACAAATGAAACACCGTGGCTGCGGAAAACGAATCCCCATCTTCGAGCGGCGTCTCAAGTTTTCTTCGACTCCCACGGAGCACAGCCTCCAGGATCGGCCCACATTTTTCTCTTCGTGGTAGACACCAGACGGCCGGGTCAATTAGCTCCGCTCTTAAAGAAAAGAAGGAAGACCGTTTGCCCTCGCTCGCGGTTGAAATGCAGATATAACAAGCATGGAGACGCGGACGCAACTTACCAGGCGGTACGGGGGTATCTAACACGGGCCCTCGAAGTATCAAGCAAGAATGATACCACTATAGGCTATAGCGGCTCCTCTCACACGGTTATATCGAGTAGCTGCAAATAAGCCCATCGCACCTGCAGTTATAATGATGCTGCTTGTGCAACGTAAATGGCACTGCTAAAGTGTCATAAGCACTATCATATGGAAGCAGACATGGTCTGCTACAATTCGGTAAGCTTTTGTGCAACTTTGCTCGATCCCGTAGGTATTAATGGTATCAATGTTTCAATTAACGGCGCTTATGGTATGTCATCAACGCACCTTGTAGTGCATTTTCTTTCGACAAAACAGGCATCTGTGCTTTGGCCTAGCTTAAGTGCCAAAGTTACTCAGTACCTTGAGCTACCATTGAGTCACTACGGTGTTCTCGACGTTCCTGGTTAGCCCACGTCAAGCATGCTCATGAGTGGTTACTCATGCGCTTTGCAAAAGAGCCTTGGTCCCAGTTGTAACACTTGGGCGAATGCCAAACAGTTCTTCACAGGCAATTTCCTCGCTGACAGCTTCGCACGACACCTAGTCCCACAATACCTAGGATCTGCAGGATTTTTAGGGGCGAAGCACCTGAAGGTCGAGGCTTGTACGTTGTTGTGCGTGCGTCCGTCCGTCACGCCACAGCATCGTGTGAGTGTGGGCCCATCCTAGAGGCAGTGCAGTCAGACGGTGTGTGTGCTCATGTGTGGGCCAATCCTCGAAGGAGTGCACCCAGGCGGTTGACGGGTCAGACGAGATTCTAACGAGTTTCCGCTAATGCGCCCGGGCTGTCGGCGTCTAACACCGTCGTCGTGGCCACCCTAAAGCAAGCACATTAGCAGAGACTGACGTGTTCCAGTGGGAAACACCACATGTTTCTTCACAACCTTCCCAGGTTTCACGTTAGTGAGCTGTCATGATTTTAGGGGCCAAGCATCTTAGGAGCTAGCTCTGTCGTCGACTCTCGCTGTCACGGTACATAGGAAACCGTTGCTATAGTCGGAAGGTGTGTCTGTATGTGAATCCAGAACTCAAAACTATGTACAAATTATAGCAGGATGATTAAAATATAAATAACAGCATGAAAGAGGAACCACATAAATACATTTGTATATACGTGTGCCTTATATCACTCATTTCACATTCGCAGTGGCAACGCGCTGGTGACGTACGGTGACGTACCGGTTAGATAGCCAGTGCTCCGCCACTCATCATTATTCACATTAGTGGAGATGCGGTGATCTTTTGTTACGCGAAGCAGGCGGCGCCTGGACGACGCAGTCTGCGCTCTACTGGTAGAGCATTGGCCTCTGTTGTATTAGCGTCGTTTGCTATGATCATCTGAGTAATCATATTTCGCATGAGGAGTTATGAGTGATCATTTTTACCATATTTTTCTAACGACGTCGAGGCAATAACACGTTCATAACAACCGAAACCACAAACTGATATTTAAAAAGCAATGTTTTGTCACAAAACCCGCTTTTAGTGTCGCAATGCCGTATGAAGCCAGCCAGCCAGCCAGTCAGCCAGCGAGACAGACAGACAGACAGACAGACAGACAGACAGACAGACAGACAGACAGACAGACAGACAGACAGACAGACAGTGACCTTCATTTGATCCACAGGAGCTACTGCCAGGACACCCTAACGGGAAGCCTTTGCGAGCGCTGGCCGCGCCCACGTAGAGGACAACGGCCTGACACGCCGCCCTTTCCTAGGCCCTCTGGGTTGCTTGGGCTCGCTTTCGGAGCACCAGGCATCTGATGGCCGCCTCGGCTTCGCTGGAGAGAAGGTCGTTAGGCATCGGGGATATTGCCAGAATCTGTGAGGCATAGAGCAAAAGGTAAATCCACGTACATTCACATGCTGGCTGAACTGCCTTGCTTGCAAATTCCATAGACACTGTAGAGCCACAGTTGCCTCCATCACATCTATTAGCAATTTGTGTACAGTCTGTAAAGCGTTATTCCACAAGGATGGAAGGAAATAGTGGAGAAGGAAATGCAGGGAGGTTAACCAGTGTAGGACGTCCGGTATGCTACCCTGCACAATGGGTAGGGGCCGAGGGAGATTGAAAGGTGAAAGGACAGAAGAAGAAGAGAGAGATATATATATAAAGGATGCACGTAAAGCACATTGTCAGGGTCATATTGCACAAGTCGATACTAGTGTACTACTCGCTGTGGTAGCCTAGCGGCAAGATGTTGGATAGCGAAGCTCGAGGGAGCTGTCGGAGTCGAATCCCGGGCACGGCATTTCCATGGAGGCGAAGCGCAAACGAAACGCCCGTGTTATTAGATTGTATTTCCCCTGGAGTGGAGGACTCGGGATTGTGGTCAAGATGAATCCGGAGTCCTCACTCTACGGGCTATGCCTCATAATCGGGCGTGGCTTTGGGCGTCATTTCCCATGCGTTGTTATTAATTATTTGAATCGAGTGAATTAGCTTTGTGTGTCTGGTACGATTCCGATAACATGAAATTCATTCAGCCGGAGATTAAACATTGTGTGTGTGGTGAGAATCTGGACCTGAAAATAGAGAACGCTCACGAAGATGTTCATGTTCAAGCTCAAATATAACGGCCATTAAATAGTGGGCAAAAATTAGCTCAACTGAGCGCCGTTGATCCGCAACAGCCCCGTGTCCACGCGTACGCCCTCGCCACATTTCATCTCCGTCCCTTTCAGCAGTAATCTCATCGTTCTTCTTCCATGTAAACGGAAAAATTCTAATTCCAGCGCCATCTCACACTACTTTCACTCTTCTACGTTTCGAGTGTGTGTGTGTGTGTGTGTGTGTGTGTGTGTGTGTGTGTGTGTGTGTGTGTGTGTGTGTGTGTGTGTGTGTGTGTGTGTGTGTGTGTGTGTGTGTGTGTGTGGCGAAAGCATTCTGGGCGATGCGTCCTGTATGTCCTAAAGAACGTATACACTGCACGCCAAGGAGAAACACGCGTACCGTTAAGAGCAAAAGAGCAGAACGAGGGTCGGATGCAAGTTCACGCACAAACACACAAAAAAGGGCAACTCTTTTATCAGGGGGTTCAAGTTAAAAAGATCAAAGCTGTTTTTCTTCCTCACTCACACATTAATTACAACGACCTCAAGAGATCCGCCATCACTTCCTCCCTTCATCCGCTTCCTTTTTTTATTTTCTTTTATGAAGCCAGAAGCAAGGAAAAGAGGAAGCCATTTTTCGTCAGTCGCTCCGCTAGTGCAGACAACCGAGCATCTAAGATACGCTGTTGATTCAAGGACCGCGGGCACTCAAAAATAAAAAAAAAGGGGTAACGCGCTGCATTTTCTCGTTCGCTCTCGCAGCTGTTCTTTATGACCATCTTTATTTTTATTTTTTTTTCTCGTACGCCGCATGCTTCTCGTGGTTTGCTTTGAGTAGCGGTCCATGCGGGTTGCTTGCGCGCCTGTTTGGGCGGCGAAGTGTTTTCCTTGCCCTTCCGTGCACCCCTCATCCTTCGCGCTTTTGATGGCGGCAGACAGCGCTTGCGATCTCAATCTTGGAGCGCTCTTAGGCGCCGGGAGGAGATAAAGAGACAAAAAAAAAAAAAGCAGGGGTGGGGGAGGTATCCACGTGGACGAAGGGTGGTAGCATAACCCCCTATCTCTCCCGGCCGACCTTGTCGACGTTGCGGAGGAGGAATGCGAGGCGTGCCTAATGAGCCGTGCTAATTAGCAGCTTGTCTTGGCACTGCGCCGGCTGTTAGCGAGAGTGCGCGCCGCGTATTTTTTTTTTTTTTTGGCCGCGAGGTGCTAACGTTTCGACTTCCGGGACAATCAAACGTCACGGTCCGCGAGCGCGCCCCATGCAAGTCGAGTCCCGGTGTTGCGTTAGCATGCACGCGCGAACCGCCGACGCTCTCTTAGGAAGACGCCGTGCTATTGCGAGATTTCCCCCGATGGCTCCCTAAAGAGATGGGCATAGCACGCCACTTGCTCCCGTATGACTCGGCGCAAGCCGGCCACCCCCTTCGGCCTTGTGCCCGCGCCCGGAGCGCACCGCGCATACAAAGCGCGCGGGGCCGGTCAAATGAGAACTCCGCCGCCCTTCAAAGTGATAGCGCATGTGTGTGTGTGTCGCCCCATCACTGTCTCGGTAGACGGGGCCGCCCCCCCCCCCCCCCTCTCTCTCTCTAGTTCAACGCGCGAATAAAGTAACAACGAACGAACCGGGATAGGCGTGCATTCCGCGGCGCGCGCGAAGATGGCCCGCTGCATCAACTTTTGACGCGCTCGGTGACTCCGTAATGAAGCGGTTATGCGAGCTGCGAACATTTCGAGGCGATCAAGTTATACGTATAGCGCTGTGCCACACACGCACACAGCGCACGCACTGCTGAGTACGCAGGCGGACCTTCTCACGCGGGGGCATTGTTATATGCCGAGATGCGGCGCAAATTCGACGCCGCTGAATCGTTTCGACGTCGCTTATCGCACGCTCCATGACCGGTTCGGCGGACGTCTCGGCAGCGCATCATCGCCACCGGGAAGCCTCGCGCGATACGTGCCACCCCGGCGAGCACCGTAACGCTCTCTCACTTTTATTTGCCAATACCACGTACTAGGTCTAAACGAAGCACCGTGTTCGTGGTTTTGCGGCGGTCACTGCTACTGTATACGCCAGCTTTTTCTACGGGAGGACCTGTTCCTGAGCCGGTTGCTGTTTCCTATACGTCACGGTGTTGCGCGAAACACACACACACACACACGCACACACACACACACGCACAAAGACGACAAGGAGGCAAACAACACAGGCAGTAGTGTTGTGTGTTGTGTTGCGCCTGTGTTGTGTGCCTCCTTTGTGTTTTGGTGAACACATCGCTAAAAACGATTGAGAACAGGGAATGTCGCTGAAGCCAACGTTTCGACAAGAGGACTTGTCTTCGTCAGGGCAACTACTGCCTTTTTTTTTCCTTTTTCTTTTCGCACGTTCCGTTCTTCTTCTCCCTTCATTCTGTCGACGGGGGAGAGCGTGCAACGGCGTACAAAAATGAACCCTAGAGAAGACAGTCGCAGTCTTGACGAAGACGAGTCCACTTGTCGAATCGTTGGCGCCTGCGACATTCCTTGTTCGCAATCGTTTTTAGCGATCTGTTCATCGATTCAAGCCTCCATCTTCCCCTGAGCTTCTCTTCCTTTGTTTTTTGTGTGTTTCGCGCTACTCTATGACGTACAGCTGTTTCTGCAGCAGAAATCAGTGATTAGAGAGAAGAGATGGTAGTTTTCAGTTAAGTAGTTTTATGAAGGGCGCAGGTCAGGGCGAGAATTGCACTTGGAACGAACCCTAGCACGAAAGTAAAACGCATTGCTTCGCAGAAATTGGAGCAAGGCGTTCTAGTTTCCCTGTAACGAAATTTGCGGCCAAGAGTTCTCGCGGGGCTGTGCGAGCTTAGAATTCGGAGGGGCCGGAAAATTGAGAAGCCTGGCAACGCGGAGCGGTTCTTGAGCACCAGGTACGCCTGTAGCCGGGTAATTTGGATTTGTAAGGCGATGCTGCCATTATCGTTCACACATGTGCACGAAGGAAATAGGGAAGTCTAAGTTTGGCGCACTAGTGCTGTTTCCTTCATAGGCAATAAGCAATATGCGCTGTTCTGCGAAACAGTCTTCGAAAAAGCTCGAGAAAGAGTTGTTTACCCGTGCAGCATGATCTAATATTTGCTTTCGATTTCCTATCCACTCAGGATGTCGCCTCTCGAGAAATTCGCACAGGAGTTTCTACGGAATTTCTTGTTTATCTTCGCTCTCACCTGAATGGCGGCAGATATTTTCAGTGATACTCAAATTAGACGTATCTCTCTTCTGACATCTAGCCACATGCAACTGCAAGCACCATAATGTTCGGTCCATTAATTTTGTAGCGGTACATTCAACTTCATCCCGGACTTTGGGTTCGATTTCGCACCACCATCGGAAGCAGTTAAATACCAGTTACTTCGTGGTGTACAGCTGGACGGAGCCCGCTTCCAAGAGGCAGGGTTATGTTTGCTCGCAAGGATGCATTAACGCTTGCGCCACCGAAGAGAACGAAGAACTGTCCGCAGATCCTGAAGTAGTCCAGACGGAGCACGTGAGGCGAATAGGCATAAGAAGTGGCACCTTTTCATGTTCTATCATCTAAATGTTTGTAGAAAGAAAGAAAGAAAGAAAGAAAGAAAGAAAGAAAGAAAGAAAGAAAGAAAGAAAGAAAGAAAGAAAGAAAGCGCTCTCTGTCGTACATCTGTAGCCATGCCATCTATAAAGCTTCTTTGGAAAACTACCTTCACAGGGTAGATCACTTTATTTGCCTCCCTCCTTTCTAGGCCACAGGCTAGCCAGACGCTCCAAGCAGTGTCTAATGTACGTACATGTATTCGAACATACATTCATTATTGCTCCTGTTCATTAAAAATTATCTCGATTTGTATTGTTTTCTTTCACCGTGCAAAATGCCAATATCAAACCATTGCTATCTTCTAAAGTTCTGCTGTCCCTACCATGGCAAACATCGTTATCATCGTAGCGGCAGGGCCTTACGATACACACTCGCGCCCATGCACGGATACGCACGCGGACAAACGCGCGCACTACGCATGCGCACCACACTCAGACGAACTGCCCACAGAGGTCTATAGAGAGATTTATTTGGTTATATCGCAGAGGTTTCAATTTAAGTTTCACGCATAATGAAACTCGCACCTTTTACAGGAACGTCTTTATCGTTGAAGTTATATGGACGAGTGGCTTTCCGGTGGCACTGCAATGCGCCCTTTGAGAAGTTTTCTTGATGTGAGTGATAAGGATTACCTTGTAAGGGCTCGTGACTCACGCACGGCCTGTCGTCGTAGACATATGCAGCTATATTTTCCTTCATGTATGACAGGTCCATGAAGTTTCCCACAAAAATTGCCCGATGCCGCCTTTTAGCTTTAGTGAATATCCAGTATGAGGAAAATTTTAAGTACTACAATTTGTTCAGCGGTCTGGCTTGTAGCTGCGAACCTCTTCTTGGCATTTATTGCGGTTTATCTTCATAAATATCGACGCACATGGCATTCTGAATCACCCCAGGGCTATTACATTTGGGTTACGAGCATGAGTTATCGCCGCGAATTTTGACGTTCACAAGACAATGTGTTCCTGAAGTTTATCACTTTGAAAAATAACGAGGCTGTCTGAACGCACTAGAACAAAGTTGAGGAAACTGCAAGTGCTGCTTATTGTCCTCATCCTCGCACAACCACCCATAATTACAGCTCACACAGCGCAAGATTTCCACCAGCAAACGTTGTACGAAACTTCACAGTGTGGTATACAAATATGGTTTACCGGCGCATGCATTCACGTTTTCATTATCGTCTTATAAATAGAAAATATCAACTAAGCTGGATCGCAAGCAGCCTTGGGGAAGTGCACATTCAAACATGAACGTTGTTGGGAAATTCTTAACACCGTTTATTTTAAGAACTATCAGTGCATCTTACTCTCTCTCATTCTATCCCTACCTCATTTTTTGTTCTTCGTGCGCTCATTGCGAAGTTACCTGTTGCATTTGGTGCAACTTCAACACTGTTTGTATGCAATTATCACTTGAACGGAGGATCTTCCCTCTCGTCAAGAAGTCTGCCGCAGATAAATATTGACGGGCTGCCCCGTGTTTATTTATCAATTCTTTTTATTGCGATAGCACTTATATGAACACTTGAAGCCCCGCATATATGCATAAATTGAAATATCTGCGAAAAAACAACCTAAAGAATTTTTCTGTGACGCTCCCGAGCGGGTATCCGAACCCAAAACCGTTCGGTTACCAAGCGATGGCCCGGGCGAGCGCCTCAGGCAACAAGGCCAGGGAGCAGTTTCGCTGACGATGCTAGCGATGCGCATTTTATACATACAATTTGGAGCTACCTCGCAGGCTCGTTTGAGATTCCATCATGAGATGACGCAAAGTTCTGAACGCGAGCGGATAAGTACTTATGCGTTGCCCTTGAAGGTGGCGGCATGCCAGAATCTCGAGCTGGCTTCCGCCAAGGAGGCCCCTGTTTACGAGTGGTGCTTTGTGCGCGTGGGTCGCCGCGGCAGACGCGGATGTTGTTAGTAACGCGGGTCTTGGAGCTAGCTGCCTACCGCTGAAGGAACCCGTGCTTACAGGTAGTTCAGCCGGAGAGGGTGCGGTGCTCTTAGCCGGCTAGCGGAGTACATCGCGTGGGTCGGCTACGCTAGCAGAGCCTTGATCACTTGCTTTGTTCCAGGTGCCTCGGATATCGTCACAACACCGGCAATGTCCTCGCCACATAGCGCTCACGCGAATGCGTCTGCGAGTGCCGGTAAGAACGCGCTTACGTGGTGCCGCTGTGCTGAGCCAAGTTTCTCGACGGCGTAAAGTGAGCAGTCATTGATTTGTGGGGTTTAACGTCCCAAAACCAGTTCTGATTATGAGAGACGCCGTAGTGGAGGGCTCCGGAAATTTCGACCACCTGGGATTCTTTAACGTGCACTGAAATCGCACAGCACACGGGCCTCAACATTTCGCCTCCATCGAAATGCAGCCGCCGCGGCCGGGATTCGATCCCGCGACCTTCGGATCAGCAGCCGAGTGCCATAACCACTAGACCACCGTGGCGGGGCAGTGAGCAGTCATCAGGCTGCTTAGAGCGGTTGCGCGGTGTGAAGCTCGTGTCAGAAGAAATCAAAACACGACTTAGCCCGTAGCTCTGCTGGGCTGTTTTCTCTGCGGTTCGACAGTCACGTGGTACTTTAGGCCACCATTCCATCGCGTGTCATCAGAACAATTGCCGAGGAGCTCCAGCGGAATTCCGCTCGGGCTGAAGGAAGGCGCGCTTTGGTTCTCATGTCGTCATCGCAACACTGTCATTCAAAGCACATTCGAGCCCCCACCCACAGCAACTGCTGGCAAATGTGCTTCGGGCCGCGCGTCCACAGGTGCATGCAGTATGATCTGCTGTGACCCGCATCGTGGCTATACGAGGTCGACAGCGAGCCAAGGCCGCTGCCCGTGTCCTACCTTTATGTATGCTGATTAATTTATTTCTGGGGTTTTATGTTCCAAAGCTATGATTTGATTATGATAGACGCCGTAGGGGAAGTATCCGGAAATTTCGTGCATCTGGGGATCTTTAACGCGCAATAACATCGCGCAGTATGCGGGCCTCAACATTTCGCCGCTGCCGGGATTCGATTCCGCGACCCTCGGATCAGCAGCCCAGTACCATAGCCACTAGGCCACCGTTACCTTTATGTGCGCTATCCTCCACCGTGCCGTAAAGTGAACCTTTTCTCCTGTGCTCAATTTCCACAGCGTGGTACTCACGCAATGCTGACTGTTCAGCAGGAACAGGAACGTAAATAACTTTTGACGGCCTGCCCACGGGCGTCGTTTCTCATCAGTGACACTTCTGCCAGCGGCATCTCGTGGTCATTCAACCTTTTCATGGGAGCCTGGCCATGACTAAGCACACATGCATGCTTACTCAATAAGCCCACGTTCACTACAATTAAGAGTGCCCACAAAGCTGTTGCTGTTCGTATATTTAAAGGTGAACATTTGACAGAGATCTGTCTGGTTGGGACGAAATTAAAGGTGAAAACAGGGGGACACCAACCAAATTATAATCATTTAAATGTAAAATTTACTTCTAAACATTAAAAAACCCGACGTTTCGGGTCCCACTCGGACCCTTCTTCTGTTCGTATATTATATCATGCATTTCTATCGCATTCATTGCTTCGCCCTTCTGGCGAAATTGTGACTTCTTATCTACAAATGTTTGCCTGCAGTTTCAGTTTCCCAGTCTTCAGTTTATAGTCTCTGTCTTTGTAGTCACGTTGAACCCATGAAATTTATTTATACGATTACCTACGATTACCCCTACTTAGCAAATACCGCACCCTCTATAACTACAACAACCGAACATCGCCATGAGTTGAATACGTCTACTTTCAAGTACAGTACTTATGCATATAAATACAGTTCCTTTTCTTAGTCCATTCTATAGAAATGAAGAATGCCCTGCCAAGCTACTCAAGACAATGCTCTTTGACATACAATGCTCTTTATTATGCTTTCCCATATGTTGGATTTGCCCACTCCTGCGATAGCCCTTTGGGACTGCAGTACGTCGAAATGAATGAATGTATGTATGTATGTATGTATGTATGTATGTATGTATGTATGTATGTATGTATGTATGTATGTATGTATGTATGTATGTATGTATGAATGAATGAATGAATGAATTGCGATCGGCGTATTCATCTTCTCTCGACCCTCGCTGATATAGTCCTCTAAGAAATGTGAATAGTACGTCTCATTTTCCGCCACGGTACACAACCGATAGCCGCCCAAATACATGGACTTTTCTAATCCTAAAATAAACGCCCACTGAACTTACTCGTTACGGAGAGCGGGGAAATGTACCGGAGTGTCGAACCGCTATACCACTCCGGTTCCTCCCTAATTGACCCCGTAGTAAGCCCCTGACCTTTTACTTTTGTGTTTATCGCCTACTCCGGCATCTATGGCACGATTTCTATTTAGTTTACTCGTTTGGCTTGTTTTTTTTTTTATTTACATTGCTGTAAGCACTCAAGCAGAGACACGCGAATGTTCTTCGGCTTCTCGAGGAGAGAGAAACGAAAGAATACGTTTCCTATTGAACGGGAGGCCAACTATTCCGCGTGCGAATGGGTGAGACGATGGGATAAAAGGCTAGATGGGAGTGGGGGTCAGTCGGGGAGGCGGACGGGAGTGTTTCTCGGCCGCGGGGCGATGGGGAGGAGCCGATTGGTGCGAACATTACGGCGCGCCGATAGAGAAGGGCGAGGGGGAGGAAGATTGCGCCACCGACAAGTCTATATAGGTAGCGGGCTCTATAGGGCTGCCGTTCGAAGGAGAAGCACAAAAAGGGAGGTTAGGCGATGAGGATGCGCCTCCGCTTCAGGCGCCTAGCTACTTACACTTCGATCCCGCACAGCTGCCCCGGCTCGAGCTAATAGCCCCGCTCGCGGCCGCGCCGCGGCGCCACTTTCTCTTGGCCCTGTAGCGCCTCCCTCGCCAACTTCGCTTTTGGCTCTCGTAATTAAAACGTTAAACGAAGCGGACGCGCTCGCGCCGCCGCTGCCTGTCGGGTCGCGAGCGTCCCGGCGACGGCCAAGACGGCGCGGCGCCGCGCACAATGCAAGAGAAGCAGAGGCAGCGGCCGCCGCGATCTTGGGCAGAGTTAATTCGGCGCGGCCGGCAACTCTACACCTTTTTTTTCTTTTCGTTTTGTCCACTCATCCCCATTGTGCAGAGCCTAGGTCAGCCTCCTCGGGCATTATATTTCGTTGTTCATTTCTTTGTCGTAGCTGAGTATTTAATCCTTGTTGCGCGGCGTTCTTTCACTCCCCCTTCTCCTTGATGTTACGTTCTTGTTCATTTTCAGTTTCTCCCTTTATTTGTCTTGTTTTTGTTTTTGCCACCGACAAGAATAGAGGGCAGGAACCTTCGTTAATTAGGCGCTTAAAAAATTTTAACGAAGCAACCAGGGCGACAAACTCTGTAGCGGGTGGAGGAAAAAAAAGACAAAATAAAAAAGAATGCACATCGGTATGCGATGAAATATGAGCAATGTCGCGAGCAGGCAAGAATGCCTGGTATGCTGTCGCTCGCAAGCACAATGGGACATTTATGTTTTGTTACCTCGAACGGAGGTGGGTGCAGGTGCAAAGTATAGTTTTGATTCATCGTCATCCAGCGCCGCGGCAGTCCTGACATCACGTTCGTTACTGCATACCTTATCGAGGCCTTTATTGAAATTTTCTCTGAGTTGTCTCAATCTTCACACGTGCAAATAAATATTTCTAGACGACGTAATTTTTTTTCTTCGTTTCCGAGTTCCGTTTGCAAGACGCTCAAGGAGAACAACAAGAGATGTCCGGCAGGAGCAATTCAGGTTCCAATTAGTCGTGTCTGGGATACAGATTAATGCTTGTATGCTTGATTTGATTGCCCACGTATGATAACGATCGACTTAGTAGTATTGTAGCTGCAAGTGGCGCACCTTTACGTTTGTTAAAGTGCAGGTTCACTCGCTTCGTTCAACGACAGCATTGTTGCTCATTCTTGGAGGTTCGCCTAAATCAGTACAGTAAACCCTCGTTAACTCGAACTCGCATATCTCGAAATCTCGGTTAAGTCGAAACTTTTTTTCGTCGTGCATTAACCTCCCATACGTGCCATGTATTTGCCTCCTCGTATCTCGAAACGTTTTTCGGAGGTTACAGCGGATATCTCGAAATCTTAACCGGGAGGGCAGAAGGAAAGAGTACTCCCAACAGGAAACGAGGGCTCCGTGCGAACGCTTAGCTCTTACTATACGTGCCGAACGCGGTCATGAAGGCCGAATTTGAAATTCCCGCGGACACAGCCGTTTCCTGTCCGCCTTGTCAAGCAACTGTGGCAGTGATCACGTGTGCGCACCTGCGCGCGACTTATGCGCGGTGGGGCGGCGAGTGCAGCAATATGTGTGCAGCGTGCGCCAGATGTTCTCTGGTGCACCCGTCAGTACGCAACCTAGCCCTTGCATGTGCTAGCTAGTATTTTTAGATGCGAAGCAGCTCTTTGACTAGCCTGTGTAACGCTGTCCCTCCGTCCGTACGAACGCGCCGCAACGCGCTCCCCTCGGCGCAGGTGTTGGAGCGGTGCCAAGTAGGTCACGCCGCAGCTGCGCGTTGACGTCACGCTCCCCTCGCAGTGCGCGCTGACGTCACTCTCTCCCTCGCCTGCCGCCCGCTCGCCGCAGCGCCCGCAGCTGCCGCCTGACGGAAATCTTCGATGAGCGCTTTCCCAGCTCGCAAGGAACGAGAACGCGCCCTCGCCCTCGAGAGACAACGCTGACGCAGACAGCGTCTGCTAGCGTCAAACCGATGCAAACGCGTTGTGCACCCCCCGTGCTGCTTCGCATCGCCTCATCGTCCCCTTTAGCGGGAGATGGTGTAATTTTTTGTTTTCCCCGCGGTCTGCGCGCGACGCATCTTGAGTTCACTTTTGCTGAGTAGTGAGTGGTCTGTGCAACGGACGCTTCCGAATATCGACCAAGATGTCCCGCCCAAAGCAGTGCACGCAAATATCTGACGTTGTAGAGAAAAGTCGCGTTAATCAAGGACATTTGCGCAGAATTCAGCGGCTGTGATGAGCTGTGCAACGAAGTGCGCAAGGAAACTGGCTGCGTGAGTGATACTGAAGACAGCAAGATCGCCTTTGAGGAGCATGCGCTCTACGAGTCGGACGTGCCCGTTACCGGAATGCTGTCGGACGCCGATATTGTTGAGATGGCCGTGAACGACGCACATGACGATGCAGACGAGGAAGAGCCTCGAGAAGTGCCTACGACGACAGAAACACGTAATGTGCTGCGCTTGCTCCGCAACAAGGTCGAATGCAGCGGTGGCGACCAACGCTCATGCGATGTGTTGAGCAAATGGAGAACGCCTTTCTGCGTGAGGTGGTAGTGACTTTGATGATATCGTACGTCGGTTGTTCGTGGCATACGCGCCTGAGAACTGACCCCCAGCTGCACAGCAGTGCAGCGTTCGAGTCTGCAAACACAGCCCATTTCCTCGGCCCCTCAGTATCCATGATTTCTAGTGGACGACGCAGAGCCGTGAGTTCTGCCGCCGTGTACGTCGTGATGTGAGATATATTGAGTCTAACGATTATACCCCGCGTTAAAATGACCACCGCTCAGCCAGAGCTGGAGGACGGGTAGTCGATCTATGAATGTAGACGTGTATGTGGCTATCGTACCATTCGTAAAAAAAAATGTAAGATCCGTTGCCTTTATGATGGTGCTGGCAGGTCTGACTTGTTCTGTACTTCAGGAATTGTGAAATGTAGCTGCTTCTAGGCGGCTCAAACACCGAGGGGGGAGCACTGGCTTGTGTGCAGGCGTGTACCCCGAAGTAAACAACGCGCTGTGTACACTGACAGAGCATTGAAGCCCGTGGGCTTCAATGGTTTTTCTCGCGGGCAGGTTGGTCTTGCAGCTGTGGGGGTATGAATATGAAGGTCACCATCAAGGTCAATGTAGTACATGTTGTGAAAGCAAACATCTATCCGTTCTTCCAGAAATAGAGCTCATAAACTACGCGTTCAAGGACAACGATTTCATCAATACGTGTAGTTTACAATTTAAGGGTGGTGAAGCGGTCCTAAAGGGGATTCAGAGCTTGAGTTCACGGCGTGAGATTTAGTTTAGTTATGGGCCAGTGTAAATAGCGATGAGGCGTATTTGATAAAGCATGACAGTGTCTCGTTTGCATATTTAAGAAAAATATAATGTCTTGATAAAAAAATTGTTATCCTTATAAGGCGTAATCAAAAGCCCATTTTCACGCTACATTAGCATCCAGCTTGATGGTCTTTCGCTTCTCCTTCTTCTTCCATTTTTCGGCTGAGAACACGTAACACGCCTCTCGAAAAAATACGCGAAAGGTGTGGCCGATAACTCTGATCATTATCGTTTTGTCATTATTGTAGAGCAGCGAAAGATACGGGACCGTGAAACAACACAGGACACAGCGCTTGGCTTCACTGTCAAGTAGTTTTAAGTTGTTCTGCGATGATGTTCGCTAACCGCCTAGCCCACCTAACAACCCTTGTGCATCGTTATGCAACATAACTTTCCAATTCTCTAGTACACACACTAACAATTAACCTTTATAACTAAAGAACTGCCGGGATTCTATTGGATATGTAGATATGCAAACATTATAATGCAATACAAGATTTCAAAAACTGCATTCCGGACAGACTCTACTGCTGTCCTAATCGCAGCACGATGTGAATGGCCAAGGGTAGTTCACTTACAGGATGTTACGCACCGTTTCCAATGCGAAAACGTACGCGCGAAATTTGATACTATACCGACGTCTCGCTGCTCTTCTTCTCTCTGTAGGCGCGGCGAACAACACCTAGCCAACGTCGTAAAATAAAAATGAAAGGGGGTGGGGAAATCAATGTTATTTTTACAGCGACGCTGTGTATCGCTAAACCCGGGCTTTAGTGGTGTCTGGGCAGGGGGAAAATTAAATGAAAAGAAAAACCTGGCTTTCTCACGCTATCCGAGGTCACGGTAGCTGTCCACGCTTTCTGAGCGCATGTGTGCGCCTCGAGACAGAGCAAGTAATTATGAAATAAGAAGAAATATCCTCGGGTGTTACATCTTGATATAACACAGCTTTACAAAGAAGTCTCATAAAGATGTCTTTTTAGCAGTGCATTTTTCTGTAGGAGTGAAGCCAACTTTAAAGGTTGGTTGGTTTAGAGGTTGGTCTATAGGTTGGTATTGGTAAGCTGACCTTAAAGCCATCTTACCAAAACCAACCAACATTTTGGAGGTAAGGTATCAATGAATGATGAACATGAATGACTGATTTTTATATCACTAACGCCATATACTCGTCATCTGCGATTAACGACACTGCAGTCATGTGTGCCTCATACCAGTACTGCTCGGCCCACGGTATGCGCCACAGGTGTTTGAATCTTAATGACAAGCTTAAATGATAAAAGCTTAAAGAACCTATGTCAACCAAGGACGAACTAAAGAACACATAACGAACGCCAGGGCTGCTGTAAATAGATATATGAAAACCCTCGACTGTGGGGATCGAACCCGCGACATTGAACGGCGTCCCAAGTTTCCTGCACGCCACGCCGTTTCACTGCCTCCAGGATCGGCCCACATTTCTGTGTTCAAGCTTGACACAAGACCGGCTTGCTCAAAGAGCTCTGCTCAAGAAGCCAGCGGGGGCAAGCCGAACGCCGTTTGTCATTGGTTGCGATTGAAATGTATACATAACAAGCACAACACACACATGCCACCTACCAAGCTTTAGAGTGGTATCGAACACCGGCCCTCGAGGTGCCAGCAGCATGCTAGCACTGGGCTACGGCTGCTTTTCCAGCTTGGTATACATACCAAATAAACCTGCTGCACCAGCAGTTGTAATGGTGTTTGTGTAACGTGAATTCTGCTTGCAATCTATGATAAGCGCTATGATATCAATACTTATATTCTTCTATCATTCCGTTTGCTTACTTTGCTCGATACTGTAGGAATACTTCAACGAACGGCGCTTATGATAGCTCGTCAACGCACCGTGCAGTGCATTTCCAACGCTACATCGTACCATGAGGCTCCATTCAGTCGCCGTGGTGCTGTCGACGTTCCCCAAGTTGAGAATGCTCATGGGTGCGTAAGCTCGCTTTGCACAAAAGCCTTGATCCTACTCGTAACCGTTGGCTGAATGCCAAACAATTCGTCATAGGTAATTTCATTGTGAGAGCGGGCAGTCGCTCACTCGGTGAAAGAGCAAACAGTAAAATAGTAAATCTAGCGGCTAGATGTGGTATTTTAAGGGGGATAAAAGCTGTCAAAGGCATGTCCCGCGGTAAAGCAGCAGGTGAAGACGGCATAACAGCCGAATTGGTCAAAGACGGAGGAGACATTATACTTGATAAACTTGCATCGCTCTTCACGAAATGTATCAAGACATCTAGTGTACCACGCAATTGAAAAAATGTTAATATAATCTTAATCCACGAGAAAGGTGACACAAAGGAGTTAAATAATTACAGACCAATTAGCCTACTCCCAGTAATAAACAAGCTACTTACTAAAGTAATTTTTACGAGGATAAGAGAAACACTCTAGTTTAACCAGCCAAGAGAACAAGCTGGTTTTAGGAAAGGTTACTCAACAATGGATCACTGCCAGGCTATCAACCTAGTAATTGGGAAGTACGGTGAATATAACAAACCTATTTATATGGCGTTTATAGACTACGAGGAAGCATTTCACTCCATAGAAATACAAGCAGTTCTATAAGCTCTACGTCGACAAGGGGTACCTGACGTATACGTGAAAACCATAAACAACATATACAAAAATTGCACAGCCACACTACTCCTACATGAGAGAAGCAGAGAAATTCCGATCGGGAGAGATGTCAGACAATAGATACGATCTCCCCGGTGTTATTCACTGCATGTTTAGAGGAAGTCTTTAAAGTCTAGACTGGGAAGAAAAGGGAATTCGAATAGACGGGGAGTATCTAAGCAATTTAAGATTTGCAGACGACATTGTGCTCTTTAGCAATGATGGAGACGAACTACAAAACATGATTGATGACCTAAACCTGGAAAGTATTAAAATTGTACTAAAAATTAATAGCCAAAGGACCAAAGTTATGCTTAGTAACCTAGCTAAAGAACAGGAATTTCAAATTAACAGTGAACCCTTAAAATGTGTAAACGAATACGTATACCTGGGACAGTTACCAACAGGAACTCCGCCGCCTTGGCCACGAGTGGCGCTGCCTAACACTCCCAGGATAATACTTACATAAACACACAATAAAGTGGACGGAGGGACGACCGCCTTCGTAGCTCAGTTGGTAGAGCATCGGACGCGACATCCGAAGGTCGTGGGTTCGGTTCCCACCGAAGGCAGGTTTGTCTTTTCGTCCACTTTAATTCCTTTCTACTTTCTCCCCAATCAATACCACAAGTAACTTCCCCTATGCTTTCGTAGGCTTCATTGTCTGTTTGTTCATTAAGTTGTTTCTAACAAATAAAGAACGAGCCCTTGACCCCTTCCCTTTCGTTACCCATGAAAAAGAAATTCGCCGTAGGATAAGGATGGGCTGGAGCACATTCGGAAGGCATTACGAAATCATGACTGGAAACTTGCCGCTCTCACTAAACCGAAAAGCATAAAATCACTGCATTCTCCCAGTACTAACGCACGGTGCAGAAACGTGGAGGATAACGATAAAACTAGATATGAAACTAAGGAGCCCGCAACGTGCAATGGAAAGAAAAAATGATAGGGGTAACGTTAAGAGATAAAAAACGAGCGGAATTGATCAGGGAAAAGACAGGAGTAGCTGACATTATCTTATCAATTAAAAGAAAGAAGTGGACCTGGGCAGGACATGTCATGAGGAGGAAAGATAAAAGATGGACAGTAAGAGCGACGGAATGGATACCAAGAGAGGGAAAACGCAACAGAGCCAGGCAAAAGGTTAGATGGAGTGATGAAATCAAAAAGTTTGCGGGCATAAAGTGGAACCAACTCGCTTAGGATAGGATGGATTGGAAATCATTGGGAGAGGCCTTCGTCCTGCAGTGGACCTAAATAGGACGACGACGATGATGATTATGATGATGACGACGACGACGGCTTTGGTAATATTGTACGAATTTATTGCGCCGTTAGCTCGTGCTGATCACTAGCAGACCAATACCAGCGCGCTGCGTTGAGTGTGTATCTTCTCGGAGGTTTTAATTATGTGCATCGCGAAAGGTGGAAGCGAGAAAACCTAGAGTTTTGAATTGCGCCTGCTTTTGGAACGTGTAATGGACACGCTAAGAGTGGCTTTCCCGGATGACATCACGAGCACCCAAGGCCCTGCCAACGGTCCCGTCACGACCACGTCACGGTGGCTCAAAAAGTGCTCGTTGCCGCCCCACCACTTGGGCACCACTTCAGTCACCTCCGCAATACTGGGGCCGGTGGGCTTCGGTAACGGCGTGAAGTGACGCCACGGCAGGGCGGCTGACGTGGGAGGAGCAGTCGTCGCTTGCACCGCACCCGTAGCTAAGCGAGTTCAGCACGCACACCAGTGGCAAGGAGGAAGGCGGCACGAACAATCCTATAGCTGTCTTGGTGCAAGTTGCTTCGCCTAATTTGCGGTGTGAATTATGCGACAGTGAAGTGGCCTAATCAGTCACACAATGCCGAGAAACCGATTCAGGGACCATTTAATACCAGCTGGCTGATATTGGCTCTGAAAAGATGTCTCCTCAGTAACGCATTTGTTTTAAGAAGCGAAGCCAGGTTTTAAGAGAATCGGTGCTAGCTTGAGCTGAGTCGCCTTGCCCCGCTTCGTCATACGGATGGCGCCCCGTCGGGGAACAGGGAATGGGAAAAGAAGGGGTTGCGGTGAGGAAGGGCAGCACAAACAGGGCTTTCTCCTCGCTTGAAAGCTGTTTCTCCTCCTCTGCCGATCGCAGACAAAGCGGTAGTTGCGTAGGGAGACGAGGCGAAGTGACGTGAGCGTGAATAGGCTCTGGTGAGCTCGCTATACCCCACGTTGTGCGGTGAGCCGGTGTAGCCTACTCATGAGAAGAAAGGTCCTCAAACCATGTCGTGAAGTGGAGAATGAGGCCTTAGAGATGTCGATGTGTCGTGATAGACTCCACACTACGATTTAAACGTTGATATTCCGGTTCATAGGCTGGACTTTACCATGTCACTGGATGCCAAACTGGCCTCTCCCATGTCAGCTCCATGCCGTGTGCCACGCGGCTTTGCTGATAATCGAACTTCACAGAGTGGTATAGCTCACATCTTTTTGTTAATAAAGGCAAACCGGAAATTGCTGGGCGCAAAAAAAAACAAAAAAAAACGAAGAGATAGCGGAATGAGCGAAGCTATACACTACCAAAATCTATTTCCCCCATGAAATGGCTCGCACACGTATCTCACAGCCAGATCTAAGCCACGCAAGATCTAGGCTACACTTGATGTACCTGGGATATGCGGGCTCCCTAAAGGCGTAAACTACTCCTTCTAACAGCAAAGCTACTTAAGCTGGAGGAGCAACGGCCGTAGTTGTAGAATACTCCGCGCCGTTGCCTAGTAACAACCAAGATACAGATGATTCTTGCTACCCGTGATACTATGAATAGCTTCCAGGTATACATATCCATGCATACTATGGTGCGGCAAGGTGGTAGGAAAGGTAAGCGAGGCTGAGGAGGTCACAAAATCAAGCATATTATAGCTTTTTATAGTTTATATTAGCAAGTGGGTGAGAAAGGAATTGGAACGTGGGGAGGAATGATGTCAGGATGAGGAAGAGGGAAATGAGGATGAGAGAGGGTAAACCGTAGCGTACCCATGTACAGTGTGGTATAGCAAGGAGTTGTGGAAGGGGATTGAGTGAGAGCAGGAGGGTAAGACCACCAGCACCACAGTATACTATAACAAGGGGGTGAGAAGTAGCGTGAGAGTGAGGAAGAGGGAAATGAGGAGGGGAGAGGTTAAAGCGTAGCATAGCCATTTACACATTCTTAGCACGGTAACCTTTAGTTTATTTTATAGGCACACAAAAATGTGAAAATATACTCTTTTACTAAAGGTTAAATCACTTTAACCTTTATTAAAGGAGTATATTTTCACATTTTTGTGACCTATAAAATAAACTAAAGGTTACCGTGCTAAGAGTGTAGTACGGTATAACAATAAGGAGGGAAACCAGAGTGAAGGTGAGGACGGGGAAAGTAGGAGGGGAAGGCCACCAGCTCCACTGTGACTTAGTCTTGCGCCCCAAGTGCAAGCTGCCCACAATTCTTTTCTTTTATTTTTCAAACAAGCTGCCAGGGCCAAGGGGATTGATTTGATCAATTTCTTGGAGTTTTACGTCCCAAAACCATGCTATGATTTATAAGAGACGTCGTAGTGGAGGGCTCTGGAAATTTTGACCACCATGGGGTTCTTTAACATGCACGGACATCGCACAGCACACGGGTCTCAACATTTCGCTTCCATCGAAATGCAACCACCGCGGCCTGGATTCGATCCCGCAACCCTCAGATCAGTAGCCAAGTACCATAGTCACTGGAGCACCGTGAAGGGGCACCGCCAAGGCGAAATAAAATAAAGCGAACCAAGTAAAGGAGTGGTCAGCGAAGCGGAGCGCATATATACGTTTTTAATTATCTGCGTTGCAGTAGACTTCATAGACAAAACTCCAAAGGACTAACAACTACATTTATTCTACGCTATCTTGAGTAAATTATATTTATAGTGTATGTAAACTTTCATGACAAGGCGGTGAAATTACATAGTATTAACACGCGCACTTGTTTTGCTTTGTTTACGGCCAGCGCCTTTATCAGTTCTGTTGTGACGCGCCGCGCAGGCCACACTAATGTTGCATGATGCTTCTGGAATGGTTTCGACCGTTCTGCAAACCTTGCATGCCCGAAGCGCACATTTCAGTACCTTCTAGAACAGAAATGATGACTGTAGAGCGCCCTGTGACGAATGTATGAAAGCCGACGCATTTCATCGCTGGTCACTTTTACCGTCAGCCGACGACTGTTCACGCCACAACCGCTTTGCCGTGTGATCTGCTTTCTTTGCTGCACATAGCTTCGCCCAACAAAGAGTCCGTCTATCAACGCCTTAAAGCCTGCTGCATGCTTTATCGTCATCACCACGTGACAACGTACTGGCACAACCAGGTGCGTGAGAGTTGAAATCAAAGTACCGCGCTCCTGGAGCTGGTTGAAGCCAGAATCCTGTGTGTGTGTGTGTGTGTGTGTGTGTGTGTGTGTGTGTGTGTGTGTGTGTGTGTGTGTGTGTGTGTGTGTGTGTGTGTGTGTGTGTGTGTGTGTGTGTGTGTGTGTGTGTGTTGTTTTATACTGCCATTTATGGAGCAACCCCTTCTCGTATCAACTCGAAACAACGTGGCCGCACCGCGTTTAAACAAGATTTAGTCGGGGATAAGATAAGGAAATAATTGGAAATGGACGAACGAGAAGGTTAAGTACGCTGCCGCTATAATCTCGCTAGGCCGGATGAAACCTCGAGCCGATGAGCTTTCGCGTGCGGTGTAATTTTGGGTGTTTTATTTTTGCGCTAACCACAAAGAAGCACACTACGAGCAATACACACAAGGAGAAGCAAAAATGGACAGCAAAGAAAGGAAGAATGGGGAAGGACGTTCGTGGGGCGGCCGCTAATGAGAAAAAGTTTTAATTAATGTCGAGCGTTCTTGGAGATAGCCGATGTAGGGAAGCAGGCCAGGAGAGAGCGGAGTCATTTATTAGCCCAAGGATAACAAGCAAAGCCAGACTTGCGCTTCGCTCTAGCTAGCTGGGGGTTCTCTCTTCAGACGTCGAAATAGCGAGGCGCAATCACAGACGAACGTACCGTCAGTGACACGACAGAAGAAAAATAAAGGGCCTGGTCCCAGAAGGGTGGCCAACATCGATTTACGCTAAATAACAGTCTTTACGGAAATCTGCGAGGCACCAACTCCAAAGTCAACTTTTGCCCTGAGGCGAAGCACATTTCCTAAGGTTTGTTGGCTGCTCACTATGGTGGGCCGATAATGTTCACATGTCTGGTGATTCTTTGACATGCGGTAAATATGCATGAATGTGTGGGCCGTATTCATTATTATCTCTCTTCTGCGCGGAGAGCTCTTGAATGTCGTAGGGAGCTTCGGTGATTTGTAGCCGCTATTTTAAGTGCAAAGTATTTCTTGTCGAACCAAAAGTACTTTTAACGCATCTATCTATCTATCTATCTATCTATCTATCTATCTATCTATCTATCTATCTATCTATCTATCTATCTATCTATCTTTTCATTATGTAGGAGGATATCTGTCTATATAATAATAATAATAATAATAATAATAATAATAATAATAATAATAATAATAATAATAATAATGATAATAATACCTTTTATTTCTTCAAATAAAGCAGTAAATATGGCTAGGCCTGCCAAAGCCAACTGGAGGCTTGAGCGGCCGAGCCTGGCAGACAGAAAACAAAACCGCACGCGTTACATTATTGTAGTTAATGACACAAGAGAGATGATATAACATAATAATCTTCAATCAATCTTCAATTGGTGCTATCGTGTTTATGCAACTTGGTATGTAGCGAAATGTGCATGAGATGACATGTGACTATGACAAACGTGAATGACAGGTCATGATAACAATAACAAGGCATGCATGTTAGTACATAACAGCATACATCACATGGATGCAGCCGCGATCCTACGGTGGTCGTTGCATCACATTGATATATACCAGAACGCGAATTACATGACGCGAGTGTGTGACAAATATGAAACGTGACGACATGAGCGTCTGCTATATAAATAGCACAAAGAGCATTTTATATATTAGTCACATCCGGTCAGATGCTTTACAAAGGGGTGAAAGCAAGAGTGCAACAAAATACTAAAGCAAAACGAAACCATATAACGAAAAATTAGATATAGAACACACACTCGCCAGTACGTATCGCGAAGAACGCAAATTGAAAAGCAGCACGAAGAATGAGGCTGAATAATCGAAGGATTGATTGATTTGTGGGGTTTTACATCTCAAAAAATTACAGCATATCCACGGAGTGAATGATGATGAGTGGGCGAAGCTCGGGTGGTTCATCGTAGATCGTGCCGAGTTCCGGATTAATTTAGTTAACGCGCACGCTACGAATCCTCATGGTTAAACTCTGCACAAGTGAAATCTCCCACCGGTACTTCATTGCAAGTCAAGATCCAGTGCCTATATATATATATATATATATATATATATATATATATATATATATATATATATATATATGGGTTGCCGGTGAACGCTTCTCCAACGCGAGCAGTCGGTGAGACGCTGCCTGCGCCAACGCGCGCCTTTCGCTCTCTCTCTGTCCCTCTCTCTCTCTCACACAAGGCAGCACAGGCACGCGCCGGGAGGCACGCGCAGAGGGCGAGCGCCGAGGGCGAGCGCGTGCCTCCCAGCACGCGGGTTGCGCCTGACGACTGACGCGTGACAAGGTTAGACTAAGAGGAGTTTCGCCCCTAAAACACTACGTATTATGAGAGACGCCGTAGTGGAGGGCTTCGGAAATTTCGACCACGTCGTGTTCTTTAACGTGCACTGACATCGCACAGGACACGGGTCTCATCATTTCGCCTCTATTGAAATGCATCCGCCGCGGCCTGAGGTCGATCCCGCGAATTTCGGCTCTGCAGCCGAGTGCCATAATCACTACACCACAATGGCGGGGCGAATCATCGAAGTAATGGCCTAGTTGTGCTTTAAAGAAAAATGACGGAACAAAAAGGAACAGTCTGCAGGGCGGCGGCATTCGCAATGTCCACATGCATGTAAGTAGATTGTACCAATTGTACCGCGGTCAGTAATGGCATCGATAGCAAAGAAAAGCGGAAAAGAAGCGTGGACGCTCATTCGAACACAGAAATCCTATGTGGTAACATACGAGTACATGACGCACCGCACTTTAAGTGTGGCGGCACCTGCGCTGTCCTTTTTCTGATACTGGCACAAATGAAGCCATATTTGGAGCTTCGACCGCATCAGGAGACAAGGCATTTCGTTCGGCAATTGTTTGAGGGAAGAAAGACTACATTAACTTGCGGATTGATCTTTAACGCACATTGGTATGGCAGTTAAAAGAGCGGTAACTCCCGTCTCGAGTTCCTGATTCATTTCTTGTGTGTTATGTGCCGAAGCGCGATAGGACTATGAGAGACGCTCTGGAAATTTCGACCACCTGGGCTTCTTTAACGTGCACTGACATCGCACAGCACAGGGGCCTCAACATTTCGCCTCCATCAAAATGCAGTCGCCGCGGCCGGGATTCGATCCCGCGACCCTCGCATCAGCAGCCGAGTACCACAGCCACTAGACCTTCGTGGCGGGGCCCGTTTCCAATTCCTCCAGTTTAGCTTTATGGTGGAGGTTAGACGGGGACATTTACCAGTCGGGGCAGTTATGGATAAGCCCCATATATTTTCTTTGGTCTCTTTCTAGTTTTAGTTTACTAGCTTCTGCGCAGGAATGCAAGGCTGTTGCTATGTGCTCAGACATGGGACTAGTATAAAACAAAATTTAAAAAATCACCCTCCCCCTTCCACTCTGTGAAGTTGGTCGGACAGCTAAACCGTGTTAGTTTACAGCGACGCTCGTGCCAAACAGTCCGTCCTTTCTTTTTCTGTCTTACTTTCTTTGTTTTTTTTTCTCTTTCCTTTGTCCTTTCCTTGTCTTAGCGTGCCTGACGTGCTACCTTAACGGAGCACCTAGGATTAATGTTAGGTTTTGGCTTGGTCTAACCACTCATGCACTTCTTTCTTTCTTTCTTTCTTTCTTTCTTTCTTTCTTACTTTCTTTCTTTCTTTCTTTCTTTCTTTCTTTGCATTTCGCAGCAAACTATGGCTATACTGGACCGAACCGACAAATTTGAGCTGAACACAAACACATGCACGCACACACTCGTATCGTTCCGGTGACGGTGTACTTTGGCCGGGGTACATAGACACTACCATGGCCTTGTGGTCCGAGTAGTAGGTGGAGATATACACCCCATCTCCCACAATGTACGGGTCGTTGGTGAATGCGATATCGATGCGCGTACACCTCGACGGCGTGATGACCTCAGTGGGCGCCTTCTATTCGACATTTAACTCGGCACACATGCCGGCGAGGAACGATGGGCTAGCTAGCGGGTTCGCGCGCCGAGTGTTGGCACGGCGACGCCACGAAGCTGGGCGCGCGCTTTCGCCAACCGAGAGAAGAAACGCGGCGACGCCGCCGACGCGGCCGCAAGCCGCTGCAGCTAGCTACAGCAGAGCCGAGCGCGCGCCGACTGCCTCTGCGGCGAGTGTTGGCACCGGCGTCACTTCCGGTGGGAGAGGTCACGTGCTTTCCGGGCACGGCTTTTGCGGACGCTTTCTGCGGACGGGAGCTGGGCGCGCGCTGTCGCCAACCTAGCCAAGAAACGATTTCGCGTTAAAAAAAACGAACAAGCGCAGAGAACGCAGCTGCTCGGAAAAGCAGACGCCATCGAAGCTGAAAAAGCTGTTCCATCGATGACTACTCAAGAGCGCCTACACGAGAGGTACGCAGTAATCATTGCCAGGTGATCATTGTTTAGGCCTCGCCACGGTGGTCCAGTGGCTATAGTACTCGGCTGCTGATCCGAAGGTCGCGTGATCGAATCCTCGCCGCGGCGGCTGCATTTCGGTGGAGGCGCAATGTTGAGGCCCGTGTACTGTGCGATGTCAGTGCACGTTATAGAACCCCAGGTGGTCAAAATTTCCGGAGACCTCTACTACGCCGTCTCTCATAATTATATCGTGGTTTTGGGACGTAAAACTCCACAAATCAATCAATCATCCTTTATAATGGGCTCCAATTTCAGTATGATCTTGGAATAGGGCACAACCAGAGGGCAAATCTGGACAAAATGTCCTTAATTCCTGGATATGTTTGTCCAACGTAGCCATGCATTGATTAAAACATAGCAGTGAAATCAGAAAACAAATTACATAGCATTCCAGTAGCGTCCACGTCATTTGCACGTGCAAACAACTGTACTAGTTTTTCGTATTGAAATTTGGAATAAAATTGCATTTCTATAGACAAGGACACAATCTTGCGATTAGATATGCCATGAAGACGATCAACGTTTTGATTTCCCGCATTACATTATTCGAAACAAGAAGAGGCTACAGCCTCTGGAAGTTGTTGAGCGTACGTGGGAAATTTGAAGGGTCCCTGAAACGTTTTTTTGACATTGCATCACTGATTAGGCAACACAATTGTGAAATCATTCACGCTATAAATAAAGCGAAGCACCATGCGCTAAGGCAGCTATGAGCTTATTTCTGTCGCCTTCCTCCTTACCACTGCTGTTCCTCCTCAACTCGATCAGCTGCGGAGTGCACGCTAGCGACGACTGTTCCTCCCTCGTCAGCCGCCCTACGGAGCCCTCCGCAGCGACATAGCGCCCCGATATCTTTACTGAGGTCCCCAGCCTCGGCAGTGCTAGCCTCTGTAATAGAGCGCCGGCGACTCGTGTGTACGCCGCCAGATGCCGCGACGATACCGTTGGCTGAAACGAAGGAGCACTTGTTAGGGGGCCAATCAGCGGCCTCCCATTCCATTGTTCGATAGGCGGGGGCGTTTGAAAACGCTTTTCGACGAGCCGCTGCGATATTTTGCGATGCGCGTGTTCAAAGCATTATTGTAAATTACACACTTTACGCAGAGCTCTGAAATCAGTCCTCTAATGATCCTAATGACTCGCTCTACCAGATCACAATGTTTTCACAAAATCGTCAAAACCATTTCAGGGTCCCTTTAACCAATTGGGTTGACTTGTACAAGATGGCAAAGTCAAGGAACAGTCGCGACGTGTCTGTAAGAGCATCTGAGAAATCGACTGTCCAATTTGTAGCTGGTAAGGTGGAATCGCCTGTCAGTAACATCAGAGTCCTTCAATGCTTTCTGGTCACGAAACTCCGCCGTCACTCTATGAGAGAGCTTCATATGCTGCTCAAAGTTGCCGCGACGCGGCGCCACTGCGCCACAGAGGGTATCGTTCGGGCTACTCGCGTACTGAAACGCTTGCGCAGTGCGAGACAAGCTGGTGGATAAGGTGTGTGCATGTGTTCCAGTTAGCTAAAAAAACGTTGTAAGACGACGACGCCCAGCACGTGTTGCGTGCTGGGGTGCCATTCCGGCTACGAAGGAACGACCGAAAAGGTGTTTTCTTTACCATCGGACAAGGAGCAGTGCGAGAAATGGAAGCGCGCCATACCGCGGCAGGAAAGTGGCGACTTCAACTTTGGGTCGAAATATACACGCATGTGTGTAAACCATTTCGAAGCCTCGGACATTGTCACTTCTTTCTGACATTGATGACAATATCAGCATCGATGATTGGAATATCTTAGCCCCTCGTAAATAGTTGCGCATTAAAAGAACCAAAATAACTTCTGTTGTCATGTTTTTGTCGTAAGCACGAGCGGCGCAAGTTACTGGTTTACTGTGTCTTCTATATGAGACTGCTTAGAAAACAATGGCCTAATTACAATACTCAGGTGTGACTTTTCACATTCAAACTAAACGCCGCACTGATTGACTGATAGGGTTTTACGTCCCAAAACCAGCTGTGATTATGAGAGACGCCTCATTGTGGAGGGCTCCGGGGTAGGTATGACCACCTGGGGTTCTTTAACGTGCACTTAAAGGAGTACTGACACGATGTTGCAGCGGCGCAAAGTATACATTTTTCGTTTTCTAGCCATGTATTGTTAACGCCCTCCGCACGCGGAAGCCAGGAAACACGTACAAAATATTTTAGTTTGGTTTTAAAGTTTTCGTCGAACAGCACTGCAAGCCAGCCCCAGTGCAATGGACACTGCGATGACGTATGAGCACAGTCTCTCAAAAATCACTGAAATCGCTGTCAGAGTCGCTGGACGACCGTGAAATTGTCGTGGTTTGCGTGCCCCACGTGTAACGAACCACAGACAACAGAGTTGAGGCGACGCTATTACGAATTGCTGTCCCTACGTGACTTAGACGTACGTCCGACTCTGTTGACACATGACTAGGAAACCGCCCCCTCGAAATCGAAACCGAAAGTGGGCTTTTAAGGGAGCCGTATAAAAATATATTCATTGTGTTGCGAGGCATCCTGATACTCTTTTTGGGGTTCTCCACGCCAGTGATTTCACTTACAGCAACAATACGAGAACGTCAAAAATTCGCGTCAGTACTCCTTTAACTCTGAGTGCATGGACCTCAACATTTCGCCTCAATCAAAATGCAGCCGCTGCTGCCGAGACTAAATTCCACGACCTTCGGATCTGCAGCCGAGTGCCATAACCGCTAGACCACCGTGGCGGAAAGAAACGACGCACCGAAGACTGCTATGAGGTTCGTATTATATATTGTACCTAAGGCTCGTACTGGAACGTAATCGTACTGGAACGTGTCGAGAAACTTGAAGCGCACGGAACAGCTGTTTCCTTTTTTTTTTGTCATGAAAAGAAGGCATTCCACGGAAGCAGTTCTTGGAGTAATGGTTTATTTTTGGCGTTTTCGGTTGAATAAAATACCACCAGGAGTCTGATACTGTTCGCAGTTTAATAGAACTTGAGCAGCCATGCTATGCGAACCATAGCCTTATGCGCAACTTGGCGCAGTCGAGAGATTTCCCTCACTTGCGGGCGAATGGACGTGTAACAACTCGTATGTTCGCCTCTGTTTAAAAGTGGCACAGCAGGCGCATTATTGCGAATGTACACTGCCCGATTTCAGGCAAATGTTGAAAACCTGGACCAGTCGCAGTGCTGAGACGAACGAGCGGCGCTCCCCCGGCTACGCCGGCTGCATTTCGACGAGGCGAAACGCAAGAGAATACAACAGGCGTGCACTTTGATTTGCACGCATACAAAAAAGGACCCCAGGTGTTAAAAATTAATCAAGAGTCCCCCACTACGACGTGCCTCAAAATCATATCATCATTCTGGTGCGGAAAACCCCGAATTTTCGTGTCATTTTCGACTGCGACCGCCGCGAGCTGCATGTCCATAGCTGTTGTATTTTCTTTTCTCGGCCGTTGCTCATTTCAAGGCAGACGGCGCGTTCACGCAGACACTGAATGTTCGAAGTAAATGCGGGAAAGTGAAACGACTGTTGCGGAAGTTTGAAAGCTTGGAAATCGAGGCAGACCAACACACTATAGCAGGCGGCAGCATGCCCTCACATGCGCAGCTGCGCCCCTAGCGGCGAGTGCTGGCTCCATATGAAGCTGAGGCAGTAGTTTCATGACCAGAAAAGCATTGAAGGACTCTGGCAACATCTTGCAGGGATGAACGCTGCTCGTACTCAATAATTCGCTAAGGTTTTCAACAAAGAAACTCTTAGGGTTCGGCTCCATGTTGATTCCCATAATAACCGAGAGGAATTGTTCAAGACAAAGTTTAAATACAGCACCCTCTATTCCATTTGGGTTGTGTCACCAACACATTCGCAGTGATTCGTTCAATATAACCGCGGCTTCGCCGCCACTGCCATAGCGATCAACGCGGTAAATCCTCAAGCTAGTTTGTTTACACCAACTACTGGTCATTGGAGGCCCAAGGTTTCAGGTATTGATATGACACGTAGCTCGTTCGCTGTGACAACATCATGCATGACAAGATGCATACGCAATGCATCTGTCATGGTCACTTCATTAACATTAGTTATTTATTTATTTATTTATTTATTTATTTATTCTTGGCACAAACCAAAGCAACACGGCCTCGGCGTTGCCGACTGCTTTGCATTATATTAATTCTCATCTACAAGAATTTTTAAGCAGTCCTTGGCAGTATTTTATTAAATGCGAAGCATTTCTTAGCGAACTTCGGCGAGTTTGAGCGTATCTATCTATCTATCTATCTATCTATCTATCTATCTATCTATCTATCTATCTATCTATCTATCTAGCCGCCTACGATTTTCTGCACTCCTGGCCGTTTCGCTAATCGGATGTTTACGAAAATTGGTATGCCACATCATGACTACATGACGAACATAAATGACAGGTCATAACATGAAAATCATGATATGCATGTCATGAGTGGCATGATTTACCTGCCACGGCCTTAGTGCTCTCCTGGCTGTTTCGTTAATGGGATGTATTCGAAAATTGGTATGGCACAACATGACTGCCTGGCGAACATAACTGGCAGGTCATAACATGAAAATCATGACATGCATGTCATGAGTGACATGATTTACATGCGACGGTCTTGGTGCTCTCCTGGCCGTTTCGTTAATGGGATGTATTCGAAAATTGGTATGCCACAACATGACTGCATGGCGAATATGACTGGCAGGTCACAAAATAAAAATCATGATATGCATGTCATGGGCGACATGATTTACATGCCACGCGTTTCTTTAACGGGATGTATACGAAAATTGGCATGCTACAAGACGACAAAAGCACGAACGTAAATGACAGGTCATAACATGAAACTCATGACATGCATGTCATGAGCGACATGATTTACATGCCACGGCCTTGGTGATCTCTTGGCCGTTTCGTTAGTGGGATGTGTAGGAAAATTGGTATTCAACAATTTGACGGCATGACGGACATAAATGAGAGGTCATAACATGAAATGCATAACATGCATATCATGGGCGGCATGATTTACATGCCAGGCGCTTCGTTAATGGGATGTATACCAAAATTGGTATGGCACAACACGACAGCATGACGAACGTAAATGACAGGTTATAACATTAGAATCATGACACGCGTGTCATGACCAGCAGGATTTACATGCCATGGTCCTCGCGCTATACTGCCGTTTCGTTAATGGGATGTATGGGCTCCGTCTACTGACCAGAGGGCACTACGTAGCTCTCGTAGGACGGCTCAGTATCGCTGACATTGGCCGCTTCGGTCGCACGCATGAGACGCGCGCGCACGGTGGAAACCGAGGCGACAGCGACGCGCGCGTTTCTTCGCTGCTTTCCGGGCGTGCTGCGAACCGAACGAACGCTCGCGGCGTCGCCCTTTGGAACAGTTTGCCGCAGGTTTGGAGCGCGCGTATCAAAGGAAACAAAACGAAATAAGGTGTGACGGGCGGTCGCTGCTGCTATAGAGTTGGAGACGCGCATCGCGTTCGCGTATTTTCCTGTCACAGTCGGGTCAATTTTGCTTCTTCTCTCCTCCAGGCAGTGCATTCTGGCGCTTATGTCGCACATGGAAAACTCCACTGCACGGAGCCTATTCGAAAATTGGTGTGGCACAACATGACTGCATGACAATCATATATGACAGGTCATAACATGAAAATCGTGACATGCATGTCATTAGCGGCATGATGTACATGCCACTCGTTTCCTTAAAGGGATGTATACCAAAATTGCTATCGCACAACACGACTGCATGACGAACGTAAATGACAAGTCATAACGTTAGAATCATGACATGCGTGTATGAGCGGCATGGTTTACATGCTACAGTCTTGGTGCTCTTGCGGCCGTTTCGTTAACTTCATATGTACCAAACTCGGTATAGCGAGACAAGAATGAAAATCCATTTTACGTTCCTTATGCGTGCTTCGCATTCCCTTGATTCCCACTGCACGTGGGATCTGCCAATTTTTCTTCATCCGTTAATTCCAACAACGCTAACATTGCAACAAAAGTAAGTGATGAAAAGTCAGAATGAAAAAGACCTGGAATATTCGTACTCCATCACAATGTTCTCCTTTATGAGTGCCTGCGGTGTTGCGCGCAGTGTGATGAAATGCGTGTGGAATATATGGCCCACTCGCACAAACTACTGCATTCACAGAAGCCATAGATTCCACGTATCTATATGCATATACTACACTAGGCTCAAACAAACTTTTGCAGGAAATATAGGATGTTGGAACATAACATTAATGTTATGTTCCAACATCCTATGTGTTAATGCTCATAAACATTCCCTTTTTCCTTCAGCCATTTACCACTGGAATAGATTATCTAATCATATTGTGTGCTCTAACACCATAGAATCATTCATGGATCTCATATAGTGTGTTGATTTTGAATAATAAGTTGACAATATATGTATATATTTGTACTTTTGTCCCCACTCCTGCATGGGCCGAGAAAGGCCTGCAGTATGGTCAAATAAAAATAAATAAAAAACATTCCTTACACATTTAATCACACGTGCGCTTGTTTCATCGCATGAAATGGTGTTGGAATCTAGCTCACTTGTATAGAATTTGTGTATGAGAAGCTTCCAGTAAAACGTACCATCGATTATGCAGTCTCGCCATACTACCCTATAAAGTGCGTATCGCTTTAGGGTCGCGCCATAGAGTTTCTCGCATTTACCTAGAGGGGAATGGGGCACCACCGTCTATGCGAGTTTCTTAAGGGGCGCTGTGCCGCGATGGGAATTATGGTATATGTGTTGTCTGCGAGGCTTGTGTTGGCTGGCGTCGAGCGGGGCTTTGACTCATGCTTGGATACGGCTCTATAAATATAGCTTCTCTAAAACAAACTTCGTAAACGGATCTCATTGACACATGCTACATCTTACAATAAGATATTACTCACCGGGAAGGCATAATCAAATGGCGAAAACAAGACAGACGGACGCGGAGTGAGCGTTGACGTTGTCGTCTGTCATCCAACTTTAATGGTCAGTCGTCCCTTGTAACTTTTTATAAAGCAGTGTATGCAAGGACAAGTTCTCAAATGTAAATAAAAATTCCTGCTGCGTTGTGCCAAAAAAGAAATAGTGCATTACAGGCTAATTCTGTGCAAAACTAATCGTTACGACGCGTAGAACGCGTCCAAGTCAGACGCGCCTCAGAGGCATCGGAGCCGATAGTAGTCGATGCCACTTCGAATCCGCCACATCCCAGCATTCCCATGCATACAATAATTTGCGGTATGCCAACCGCGTTAGTGTGCAATTTTTCCCTCTAGGTAATGATAAGAAACTCTATGGGTCGCGCCTTGTCGAAGACCGTCTCCTTCTCTCGCGTGCTCCGGCCTACTGCCGATAGCCGCGACGCGCCAAAGGGGGGGGGGGGGGGGCACCGCCTCGCAGAGCGCGCTGTTTTTCCTACCACAGCACTTCGGCGCACAAGGAGAACCGCTGGAAAGCGCGTACTACGCACTTTCTCAGGTTTCACAACAGTAGAGCTGTTTAGCTCTCCTCTGTCTCACACACCGGTGGCGGTGGCGGTCGCTCCCTTGTATACGGTGCTCCTCTCGCGCTGGCTTCTCCCGTCGTGTGCGGCGACAGTTCTTGAGTCGCTGCCAGCCCGGCTGTGCGAGCCCAGAACAAAAGGTGCGCTGCCCTGACGCCGACGAAGAGGAGGCGACGGGACATTTCTTACTTGCTTTTGTGTGCCTTCGTCGTCTTTTCTTCCTTTTTTTTTCTTTCTTACACGTCACCCGATGCTACGGCACCACCATGGTATTCCTTTATGTACAAAGCATATTGCGCTATCTGTTAAGGTACGAAGCAGCACGAACTCTTAAGGTGGCAAGAAAACCGACCGAGGACACGCGATACTCCATTGTTCGTCATCTTGCCCTGTGAGAATCTCGCGCTCTTTTATACCTCGCTTGAATGAACCAATCAACCTGGCAACTAATGTCGTCATGGCAATCATTCATTCCACTCGTCTTTTCGCACAGAAGCAACGTGAGGCGACGCTCGTTCTGCTAATCGAAGTATGCCGTAATGATCGCGTTTTTCTCCTCGTTGTCTGTGAGGCACTCCATGAGCGAATTGTTTATTTTTTCACACGATTATTTGACTGTTTTATCCGGATCTGTGTCGTGCGTCCTTATAACTGCCTAATACAGGCATCTTTGTTTGTTTTGTTTTTGCCTGGTAGTTTGGCGCAACCCACCACGGGGGATCGGCCATGAATCGCGCAAGCAAGCAGTGCTGCCGAGGTGCGCAGCTCGCGCCGGTCTGTCTCGTCGTTCTCGCCGTCTTCTTAATCGAGTGCAAAGTGCCTTCAGTTCAGTTCTTTAACGGCTGCTGTTACGTAGCAATATTATTACGTGTATTTTGCAAATAGTACGAAAAACACGTAAAAGAAGTCAGAATCCCATCCGAAAGACGACGCAGTGATTGCGATAGCAACGCACCTAAAAGCTTCCACCGCTTGTAGTTTCATCGGCCTTGCATTTAGCGGTGACCTTTCGGTTCAACTTCGGGCTGTCCAGAGAGCCTGCGAGAGGGCGGAGGGCCACGGTCTTCCTGTCCCTGCGTGGGAGCGGCCCGCAACTGCTGCAGGATCCCCTTAGAAGGGGACGTCCAACCGCAGTTTCTCGGGACCTAAATAAAGTTCTGTGCCTGTATTTTGCAGTAAACGCTCACGGGCAAATGAAATCATGCGTGACAATTCACGGGCGCGCTGTAATACGCGAATACACATACACTGTAAGATCTCGAACACTGGCTTTCACAAATCTGGCGTAGTCAAGAACGCAAACATAACGGATTAAGCGTGGTGACTTCCCTCTCGCATTCTGACGCTAGCGCGAGCTGCAGATTAAAGGGAAACTCAGGTAGTTTTCACGTAATATTCTTGTAGACTGTTTTCTAATGGTAAGTCCTGTAGCAGGCAGGGTGGTTCAGTTTCCTCAAAAACTCGATCTTTCTGAATACCCAAATGAACGATATGTTCAAACCTAAACGGGTAGCCGCTTCGTACAGCGTATAAGATGACGTTACATCCTCCCCAGCGTTAGACATGTTGTGCTGGTGCCGGACTGATTGCTTGATTTGTGGGGTTTAACGTCCCAAAACCAGCTCTGATTATGAGAGACGCCGTAGTGGAGGTCTCCGGAAATTTCGACCACCTGGGGTTCTTTAACGTGCACTGACATCGTACAGCACACGGGCGTCAACATTTCGCCTCCATCGAAATGCAGCCGCCACGGCCGGGATTCGATCCCGCGACCTTCGGATCAGCAGCCAAGTTCCATCACCACTAGAACACCTTGGCGGGGCGTGCTGGTGCCGGAAAAAAATGAAAGCGGGGATGTTATCTGACAAAGCATCGAGCTGTTCTAAATTTCCGGTGCCTTCCACGACGGCGTCTCTCATAACCATATCATGGCTTCGGGACGTCAAACCCCAGAAATCAATCAATGCGTCGAGGTGTACCAGATTTTTTGAACTTGACAATTATATCTAAGAGCTGAAGTATCCCTTGGTATCAACGAATTGCTTTTGAACCCCTCGCTGCTGAGGCAAGCAGCAATATAGACAATGACGTCAACAACACACAGCGGCCGCCATTCAAAAGCGTAAGAACTCTCTAAAGATATTTCAAGTGCTTTTCAAGAAAACCTAAATCGCTTGCTAACCTAAAGTATATATCACAAAACCTAAAAGTATATATTATTACAGTACTACAGCCCTCGAAAAATCGCCGGAATTTCTCTTTAAGCCGACTAAAATCAGGGAATGCCTACGGAGACAGTCTCACGAAGTGATCGACTCGCTAGACCTTTAGAACTGCGACATTCTTCTTGTAAGATGTGGTCCTCAAGCATCTTATTACGTAGTTTGCCAGAGCGGATGCACGCTTCCAGCCATAGAAAATCTTCTCCAATCTCAAGGCTGCCGCGCTAGCTCACCCTAGAGGTACCGTTTCAGTTGGCATATACAGTAACTCTAGCTCACCCTTCCCCTGCCCGACAGGCTCAGCCACCTCTCTGCCCCTCACCCGCACTTGACCTCAATATTGCAGGTCGCAGTTGCGTAAACAAGGAAGAAGTTTTTTTCTAAATACCTTAATAAGTTCATCACCGTAGCGTCAGAAGTATTTTGTTGAATTGTGTTTCTAACGTCCAGCATAGTTTTATTGAGCCCCATTTACCCAAGAGAAGTTCTATTTTTCTCCGTAGATATTCCGTAGCAGTAGTCGCCTTGGCCTCCGCCAAAGGACTGCTGCGACACGCCGCCGTTTGGCGGGGCTGCTTCTTATCTAACGTGCAGGTCACAGCCTGTTTCTGTGAGCCAACAGTTAATAAATCACACGGCTAGGAAGCCCTGCCACTCATATGCAAATTTTTTATAAGAATGCTATAACACCAACACACACGGAGTGTAGGCTGATGCCCAAATACTCTGCACCTGCTAAATTTTCACCGGTGGGTTTATTTAACAAAAACATTTATAAATTATGAATTTCTGACTTGAGCGCAGTTGCTTACGTGCAAATGTTGCACGGTGTCGGATGCAGGGCGTACTTACTGCTCAGAAATTAAAAAAAAATCACGTGGTTCGAGATATTCATTACGTTTTAGATATTCAACATCAAATCAGGTGATACTGAAAGTGATTGCGCCGGACACACAGGAACGGCTATGATGAAGATTTCTGGGGCTTTACATCCTCAAATCACGCTATGATGAGAGACGCCGTCGTGGAGGGCTCCAGAAATTTCGACCATCTGGAGATTGTTAACGTGCATTGAGATCGCTCAATACATGCGCCTCAACATTTCGCCCCCATCGAAATGGAGCCGCTGCGGCCGGGATTCGATCTCGTGACCTTCGGAACGCAAGAATGGCGGCCGCCCTGCGACATCAGACCAGAACCTCCCGCAACGAAGGTGTAACCTTATGTGCATGAAGGCGCGTTGCAAAGTATCTCGAGGAAATTGTCAAGTCATCTAACTATCGCCAGCGGAACGCCTTGCCTATGCGTATATCGCGACATCAAATCGCGGCCGCGGCGACTGCATTTCGATGGAGGCGAAATGTTGAGCCCCGTGTACTATGCGATGTCAGGGCACGTTAAAGGACCCCAGGTGGTAGAAATTCTCGAAGCCCTCCACAACGGCGTCTCTCCTTATCATATCAGCTTTTCAGACGTAAAACCCCAGAAGTGATCGGTATAATGTTTGGTGCTTATCCCCGTAATACCGTAATCCCCCGTAATACCGCCCAATAATACCGTAATTTCCGCGTTCTTTCACTTTACACCGTCAGATTCAAGGGCAGCTACTGCGGTGCATGTTCTTGAAGATAGTGCGACGGGCCCCGCCACGGTGGTCTAGTGGTTATGGCACTCGGCTGCAGATCCGAAGGTCGCGGGATCGAATCCCGGCCGCGGCGGCTGCATTTCGATGGAGGCGAAATGTTGAGGCCGGTGTGCTGTGCGATGTCAGTGCACGTTAAAGAACCACAGGTGGTCGAAATTTCCGGAGACCTCCACTACGGCGTCTCTCATAATCAGAGCTGGTTTTGGGACGTTAAACCCCACAAATCAATCAAATCAATCAAGATAGTGCGACGGATGAAAGATATCTTTACCCGGCTGCTTATATGGAATAGATAAGCACCATAGATTCATACCACACCAGGCCAACCCACATGGAGTTAACTTTATTGATAAAGAACTTTCAGCAGCACCAGGTCGACGTGCTGCACACTCATATCACGAAATACAGGCCGTCGCACATCGCCATGGTTTCAGTGTTCTCGTGGCCAGAACTTGCACGCAATGGAATCCCTGACTGGTCCACGCTGCCCACCTGTACTCGTCGATTCCGGTGGGCTCGGCTGCGGCCGCAGGATGACAGTTGTCATAATCAAAAGAAGAGGCGTGCAGGACATGGACACAAGGAGAGCAGTGAACAACACGAACGCCGACTAACAACTGAAGTACAGCACAGAGGCGAAAAAGAAAGAAGACACACAGCTTATCTGCGCATGCTCGGAATGGTAGCGCCACCTGTCAATCGCTTACACGTGCCGGTCTTCGCGATAGACAACTCCTAAGGCTTTCTATCTCCTCTCTGTTATCTCCTCTCTATCGCGAAGACCGGCACGTGTAACCGATTGACAGGTGGCGCTACCATTCCGAGCATGCGCAGATAAGCTGTGTGTCTTCTTTCTTTTTCGCCTCTGTGCTGTACTTCAGTTGTTAGTCGGCGTTCGTGTTGTTCACTGCTCTCCCTGTGTCCGTGTCCTGCACGCCTCTTCTTTTGATTATGGACTGTTACCAACTCGCTCAACTTTCTGTCCTTTTGACAGTTGTCAGCCGGGCTTGATTTGTCACACGAGGCTTTGTTTTGGCTACCGTATTGTTGGCGGACACCACTAATAGATCCATGTGGGTCAGCCCTGAATGGGCCTACTTGTGTATGTTAGAGGACTTGCCTTTTTTTGCTGACAGGATTGCGATGCGTTGCCTTCTCATTCGAATTTCCTTGCTGTGTGATGAGTGGTCCTTATTTCTTATTTGACGTAACAGAGCGACCGCCTTTCTCTGTGCGCCCGGTGCGTTCGGTCTCGGTATCACCTGATGAATTCTCTATTGAACGTCTTAAATTACCTGCATTTATTTTAACTTCTTGTAAAATAAATGTACTAAACTAGAGCACCCTACAACACTTCCATACGGACAAACGCCTTCAAGATGGTAACAAAAAACAAAGGTCAGTCACTTTGTCACTACTCCCACGTACATTTACCAGCGGCAAAATTGTTCCTCCTCGACCTTGAATGAGTGTTCGCAGAGGGCAGGTGCCTTACTGCTGGGCATTTTTACAAAAAAGTTCAATTCTCTAAAGAAGTCACCCTGTGTGTAACCAAGTAATAGTGCGTTTCTTTCTCGCTTCTTTATCTTTTCAAGTAATCCTCAACTAGGCCTACAACATACTAATCTTTTATAACAAATGTTTTGTTGAAACATTTTCGATAATGTCACCGATAATGCTATAAAAAGACTTTCGATGATTAGTGCTACCTCGAGTCTTGTATAAGTCATTTCGCACATACTTGTTCGGGCAAGTGCGTGAATGCGAACATTTCATTCATCCCAGCCTGGGAAGAAGTTCTTGAGCTTGCGAGAAAATTCTTACCGATATCCACAAGTTTTCTTTCAAAGACATCCATGCAGTGCCAACAGACCTTTCCCGGTTTTCCAGGAGCACTGCGGCAAAGAGCAATACGGGAGTTTGCAAGGTCGCATGGGATCATATCTGCATATTTAGGAGGAGACATTTAAAACTGCATATCGCAATAATTCAGCTTACAAAATTTAAATTGTCACTGAAGCCTAGTCCGGGGCTCAGTGACGCGTCTAGCCTAAGCTGTTTTGCATAACCTTTCGATAGTGGTGTTTGAACAGGGTAACAATTGACTGCTGTAGATTACCATATTAATTTGATGAAGATTCCTTGTGAATATGCCCACCGTGGTAGCTCAGAGGCTAGATGTCGCCTTGTGAAGATTGAGGCCGCGGGATGGAATACCGGCCACGGCGGCTGCATCTTTATGGGGACGAAACGCTAGATGCCGTTTAGTGTGTGACGTCAGTGCACGTTAAATAATCCCAGGCAATCAAAATTACCCCGGAGTCCTCCGCTACGGAGTGTGCCTTATAATCATGGCTGGTTCTGGCGCGTAAAAACTCGATGAATAATTATTAGGATTTCTTGAGAACGCTGCAAAGGGGCAAACTTGTTTAAAGTTCTCTGCTTTTGCCCATGGACACACTTCGACTGGCTATTCGACAAACCAGCCCCTCTGAGACTCTGGCTTCAAGCGAGCCGTTGGTCATAATGGTTCGTTTTGCATTTAAACAGCCCTAAAACATGATCCTTTTGTTGGCAGTGCACAAAACGAAGTGTTGTTCAACTTCGATAATATTTATTCTGACCTACATTTTAATGAAGGATATCAAGTAGCGATCGGCCGCTAAAGCTTCAAAGGGTCCCTGAAACGTTTTTTTTTTTACATTGCACCACTGATTAGGCAACACAATTGTGAAATCATTCACACCGTAAATAAAACGAAGCACAATGCGCTAAGGCAGCTGTGGGCTTATTTCTACCGCCTTCCTCCTTACCACTGCTGTTCCTCCCCAACTCGATCAGCTGCGGAGTGCGCGCTAGCGACGACTGCGCCTCCCCCGTCAGCCGCTGTGCTGAGCCCTCCGTAGCGACATAGCGCCGCGATATCTTATCAGCTGCGGAGTGCGCGCTAGCGACGACTGCGCCTCCCCCGTCAGCCGCTGTGCTGAGCCCTCCGTAGCGACATAGCGCCGCGATATCTTTACTGAGGTCGCCGGCCTCGGCAGTGCTAGCCTCTGCAATAGAGCGCCGGCGACTCGTGTGTACGCCGCCAGATGTCGCGACGATACCGTTGGCTGAAACGAAGGAGCACGTTGTAGGAGCACGTTGTTCACAGTTAGGTTGGGAAAATTACGTGCACGTCACTGGTTAGGAACTAATCAACGGCCTCCCCTGCTCCTTCGTTCGATGGCGTGCTCCTACGTTCGATGGCGGGGGCGTTTGAAAACGTCTTTTGGCGAGCCGCTGCGATCTTTTGCTATGCGCCTGTTCAAAACATTATTGTAAATTATTACACACTTTACGCAGAGCGCTGAAATCTGTCTTCTAATGAGCTCTACCTCATCACTATATTTGCACAAAATCGTCAAAACCGTTTGAGGGTCCCTTTAAGATCCGAAACTGGAAGATGACCCAGAAATGATAGCAGTCAAGTAGAGAGACTGCTGTAGTGCATCTAAATGTGTGTCATCGTGGTGGAAAGGCGGCATCGCATCGTTTGCCGAGCGCAGCAGACGACGCGCTATATGATTGGCAATGTGAATGATAAATTCAGGCATCGGCAAGAAAATGGCTCGTACATTATGTTTGTTTGTCCCGCGCACTTTACTCACGACTACTTCCTTTTCCCCGTTGAGCGGAGCATCATTTACGGGTGTGTGTTATGTTAATGCCATATGGTCTTCTCAAATTGCAGATGTGTGTTTTCGTCTGTAAGCAAGCGCTCTTTTATATATTAGATGTGCGGCAAATTTCGCTACGCTGACTTTCTGCGCTAGCCATCGCGTTACTGATGCTCAAATTAAGCGCAGAAACATATTCGCCGACTCACTTTTCGACGCATTCAGTGCAGTAGTGAAGCCAAAGGTATGCGGCGCACACGTATGTTATGCCTGCTTCTATTGGGAAACGCACGCGAACAATGTTACGTTCTCACTCAACATGGTACGTTGGCCCTTCATTTGTTCCCAAGAAATACAGGAACAAGCCACAAATAGCATTTGTTTTAGATTTTTGGGGCATTCGTCCGAAGCCCCGTACCGCTGCGTAGCTTTCCGACGCTGAGCGCGCAAATGAATTCCTTGGCAATAAACTTGTTTTCAAGGAACGCATCTCTCTGAGAGGCCTGCTACGCGCAACACGTAGCTTACCTTAACCTCCGGTTAGCTTGGAAGGTTCCCGATTTTGAAAACATATCTGAAGAGCTCGCCCAACAGGCTGGACGTTGGCACACGAAGCGCAACTATATTCCCGTCGTTTCCTTCCCGAAATCCTTCAGATCAATTTGAGTTGACCGACAGCACGCACATTTCCACCTTCGAAGAAGCACCACTATTTGCGCCGCAATGCAGAAACTTCAGCACAGAGCTAAACGAAAGTACACCCATGAACCTAGGTACCGCAGCCATCTTTATTTATTTCAGCAGTGTTTCAAAAGGAAGCAGCGTTTTCTGGAGTTGCCAATGGCTATGAACGCAAGCTGCTGCCACATCTACTGAGAGCACTAGTACGTAATTTCTTTAGGGCAGCATATGACATCCCTATAGAGGCTGCAATGAACTATTGGGAGCAGCGTTACTTATGAGCCGCACTCCTGCGCTCCATGCTGATACGTTGCTGAAAAATTTCGTGAAGCTCTGCACGTTGTAGTACTTAACCCGTAGGACTCATGCCATAGTGTAGATAGCGTGAATGGAAAATATGTAGTATAGTTAACATCTCTACTGAACATCCAACATTGAGCATACGTGCGGAAGATATGCGCCTAATGACCAGCCCCCCCCCCGTCCTCACACACACACACACACACACACACACACACACACACGGACACACACACACACACACACTAAAAGAAAGCGTCTAAGTGTCAATTCGGTCCTATATTTGGACCCCATCTTTCAATTATCTCGGCGCTGTAAACTTCGACCGTTATTTAACTTAAACCTACAGTATCTTTCGTTTCAAATTCGAAGCATTTTTTGGAAAACTTGAGCAACTTTGACATCTATCTATCTATCTATCTATCTATCTATCTATCTATCTATCTATCTATCTATCTATCTATCTATCTATCTATCTATCTATCTATCAGCCTACGTCTAGGTGCTCTCCTCGTCGTCTCGTTCAACTCGTATACACCAAAATTCGGATGGTAGGGTGCGAATGTATAACGAACATGAATGATTGATCTTTACATCACTAACGTGATATACTCGTCATGGAACATCACGATTAACGATACTGCAATCACGTATGGCTCATTTACATAGTGCTCAGCCCGTGGTATTGCAGGTATGCACCGCAGGCATTGGAGTTTTGCGCAGCCTATGTCAATCTCAGGCTAACTGAATAGACACTTAACATGTCATTATAACCCACTTAAAATCAACTAAAGCACATCGTTTATCGTAGCACCGGATTGAAATGCAGAACATGTAGGCACGAGAAGTACACACGAACACGCTGTAACCGCCGAAGGCAACCTACCAAAGAGTAGACGGGTATCGAACCCAGGCCCTCGAGGTGCCAGAGAAGCACGTTACCATTAGACCAGCGGAGGCTCCACCCACACGGTAAATAAATAAACCTAATGCACCACCAGTTGTGATGATGACGGTTGTGTAACATCAAGTGCTCTTCGAGTGTGTGTTAAGCGGTATCTTGGCAATGCAAACAACGACACATACGTCCTGCTATCACTAGGCGTCCGTTTGTCCAACATTGCTCCATCCCGTAAGAATACTCCTACGAACGACGCTCATGATACGCACACCAGCACCGCAGCCCGCATTTCACTTCGACAAAACAAGTCTCCGTGCTGTGTACTAACTTGGGTGCCAATGTTACGTCCAACCTTAAGCTACCTAAACGTTTAGTCGCCACTGTGCTGTCGAGTTTCTAGGCGAGCTCATGTTGATCATACGATTACTCAAGAACTTTGCGCAAGGAAGTTCATTCTATTTCTCATGTACTGTGCGATGTAAGGGCACATTACGGAACACCAGGTGGTCGAATTTTCTGGAGCCTTCCACTACGGCGTCTCCCATAATGTAGTCGTGGTTTTGGGGCGTAAAACCTCAGCGATAAACCAGTTCCTTATATTCGTAACACTTCGATGAATGCTTAACGATTCGCCATAGGCAATTTCCTCGCTGAGTGCTTCGCACGACACCGATTCCCATAATGCGCGGGATCTGCAGGATCTTTTTCTTACGAGGTACCACTCTCCCCACAAACAGGGAAAAAATTAACAGCTTTGTTTTCTCGTTAAACCGGTTATATGGCACGAAGAAAGTGGAACCTTGCATATAGTAATTTGTGCGCGTCTGTGAGACAGGAATGATGCGGCGCAAAAATTCTTCTCCGATGCTGCGTAGTTGGTACGCGGAATTTCTCGTCGCGTCTTCCGCTCGAGACTATACGGGGGCGGCGCGGCTCACGTAGATCGCGTCGTACGCGCCGCCGTTGAGACGCGCGCTTTCTTTTCGCCCAAGATACGTGCGCCACGGTTCGCGTCGCGCTTCGAAGAAGGCAAGGAAAAAAAGCGGGGGGTAGGATGGGGACAAGCGGCGGCGGTGGCTCTATCGTTGGCATGCGACGCGCGCATCGGTGGCGCCCAATAACGGGTCATAACTTCAGGGAAATGCGCTCACGCGAGGAACCATAGACGACATGTTCTCCGGCCAAGGAAGAGACCGGACTTCAGGAACGCGGCGAGACCGGTGCGTGGAGGAGGAGGAGGTTTGAAGGGGGGTGGGGGGATAAGGCCACCGAACGAGCAGCCGCGAGAACGCCGAGGAAAAGAGCCAATCGCCCTATATTGGGCGCTCCATTCATTGTGCGGACAGAAATTGATTTCGCTCGCCTTCCAGTCCCGTAGCCCAGGACTGCTTTCTTTCTTTCCTTCGATCTCGCCTCACTTTTACTTCTGGGGGAGACTCCTTTCGGGCACGAAAGGGCCGCCGGGACATCTACAGGAGGCGACCGCGGCAGCAGCAAAGACTGGTCGACTGCGGCGGCCGGCGCGGTTGATCGCGATCGGAGAGCTGTTCCTCGTCCCATTCCCTCAGGGCGGCACAAAACCGCGGCCTGCGGTGGTGGAAGCGCCTCCAGAGAAGCCCTAATTTTGCTACCGGGCTCGTTACGCGATGCACGTCGTTGCAGCGTGTGCGGCTTCGCTTTTGCATGTGTCAGCATTTTTTTTTCCCCAGCAGCTTAACTAACCGTGAAGAGTGGGAGATGTCCACACCGTGAAGTACCGTTTATAAGCCCGTAAGGGTGAAAGCGATTTCTCGCTGAGGGGACGCTATAATTCCGAACTTTCTTTTTATTAGTGTCTGCAGACGCCATACAAGTGTTTTCGGCCTGTCATGTTCCATTACTGAAACCGAGCAAAGTTCGATGACGCACAATGTTCGCAAAAGGTATTGTGGGGAAAGGTTGCATACGATGAAGCAACATGGTTCCGCTTGGGAATGTGCCTGTCGTAAATCGACACATCTTCACGTCGACCCATCCTGTCATCATCTTCATGACCAAGTGGTGGTCATGAAGATGATGTTGTAGCTGTTAAGTATAACGCCGAGTCGCCATGAAGTACTTGTGGCTTAATTGATGAGTATTAGGCGGGCAATAAAACAAATTAACCATCTCTTAGGCTCTTATAGGGGTACACTTGGCACTAGCCGTAAAGTACGCTCCTCCAGTCAAAAGACGAAGTCGTCCTTTCGAGGTCCGTATGGTGGTCTATAGTCGGATGCGACTCAAGTCTGCAGTGAAGCCCCTCCCACGTCCTTGTAACCGCCAGCCAATGTACCTCCACGAAGCTTCAAATAGTTCCTTCTTTGAACTTTCCAGGTTACCAAAATAAAGCGAGGGTAGCAACAGTAATGGATAGGTGCATAAATTCTTACGTCTTCATTAGTTTCCTAGAGTGGAACATGGAAAGGATAATCCTTTTTGAGCTGAAATCAAGCTCTTGCAATGCGAAAATCCGACGCGATACAAGCGCCGCCAACCGAGTTTTTAAACACACTTGAGTGAAGTTTTACGTGTAAAGCGGGCCCGGAACCGGCATGTACCGCTACCTTTTGCAGATGGAGACGCCGAGACCCCACATATTTTTGTCTGTGGTTCTCGAGCACTCCCTGGTTTACTATGAAAGGATTCAAGAACAGCAGACGCTCCGCATATACATGGCGCCATATGGAAAAGGTTGCATGACGACGATTTCGCTTGCTTCTGTGATTGGCTGGCGGATTAAGACCGACGCGCCCTGTCCGTCGGCCCTTGTTTGCCAACTACTGTTCTTTTTTTTTAGTTTTATTTGATTTGATTTATTGATTTCCATTTACATACACACACTGACAGAGGAGTGGTAAATGGAGGTTGTATCCTACTATAGAGGCTTTTCATAAACTGCAAAACTAGCTTTTCTGCAATGCAGCGTGCCCTACTAATGGCAAATTGCGCTTGCGCACGCTCTTTGCCGGATTGCCAATGCCGCCATTTGTAGGGCAAGCTGCATTGCAGGGAAGCTAGCTTTGCAGTTTATGAAAAGGGTCTATAGTGAAAGTTGCCACGTGATCTTTTCCTTCTAGTCACAACACTACGTGACAATGTGCCTGACTGCTGACACCAAATACGCAGGTTTGATACTAGCCGCGGCGGTCGCATTTACAATGGAAGCGGCAGTGGCATAGCCCCCGCAATGTATGTTAGCAGTGCCAACATGCGGAGCGTTTCACAACGTAGTTTTGGCACGGTGAACCCCATCCATTATTGTTGTCCTTTTAGAGCACAACAGCTTCAATAACTTCCCATACGCTATCACAGGCTTCAATTTCTGTTGGATCATTAAGTTGTTTCTAACAAGTAAACGAACCCCATCCCTTAAGTTAAGAGCCACTGTTAGAAATTTTACGGTACTAAATCATGCGCGCTTGTATAGGCTGCTGTCACTTTTCTATTACTCACGTCCACATTGAAGTCAATGAAATGCCATAAATAAGGCGTTCGAAGTTTTGCGCCATTGACCTACAGAGTGGTCATGTTATGTGACTGAAATTACGAACTACGACAGTTATACAAAACTGTGAGTGCCGCTGATATATATATATATATATATATATATATATATATATATATATATATATATATATATATGAGCAAAGGATTTTCGAACGGGCAGTCCTTGAACCGAGTATGACCCTTATGTTCGTGAATATTGCAACGCAACGTGCAGTGCAGGTCTAACTGCACACGCGGCACTGCGCAATCATCTTGCGCAACTCAATACCAATAAAATAGCAATTTTGTTCCCCCACCGGATCGAAATTGCCTCAAGCGTCTCGACGCGCGGGGCTTCGATGGCTGATGTCGTCAGGACCACCAAAGTCCCCTTGATTGGATTTAAATCAAAATCTAATTCTCCGACTTCTGCTTGACGTTTTCGCTGCGGGCTGCTGCAGTTTAAGCTTAGTTTAGCGGTATATTTTTTTTTCCACCTCGCCGTCTTGCTCCAGCTTATGTGTAGTTTTGCTTTGTCTAACTAGTCTTCAGCTCAACAAGGTTGGCGCGCAATTTATTGCGTAGTGTCTCATGCTTAGTCGCTGCGGGCGATCGATTAGCAGCTGATGTTGACAATTTCAATAGAAGCTTAATTTACCGCATACTTAATAATCGTTAAACAGAACATGTGACGTTAAAGTCCCCATAGCCGGTTCGTTTAGAGAGAGCGAGAGAAAGAGAGGTGGGCGAGAAAGTACTGTCATGTGCACGACAGTATAGTCTTATTCGGATTATAGGTATGCAGCTTGCTAATCTGCCTGAGGAATAGGAGATAGATAGATAGATAGATAGATAGATAGATAGATAGATAGATAGATAGATAGATAGATAGATAGATGTAAAAAAAATTCGTTGATACCTCTGCCATTTAGTAATCGGTATAACACGAAAGTGAAACGCGTCTTCGGGAAGCTGTCTATTTATTTATTTATTTATTTATTTATTCATACTGTTGGCCTGTCGGCCGTTACAGGGTGGGTCAAAAGCAGCACTTCTGCAAGTCGTACATTACATGAAGAGAAAAGAAACACTTGAAAGAGAACAACATACTGCATGAGCAAATATAAGAATTTAACAAAAAATAAGAAGGCACATAAGCATACATAAGCCATACATTAATCACATTATACAGCACCATTAAGGCAAGTTAATCAGAAATATTACAAAACAAGGTCGAGTGTTACGGTACAAAAACAATAAGTGAAATATGCCGTACACACACACACACACACACACACACACACACACACACACACACACATATATATATATATATATATATATATATATATATATATATATATATATATATATACCAAAAATTAAAATATCATAATTACGAATTGGAAGAACTTCCCCTATGCTTTCCTAGGCTTCAATGTTTGTTGTTTCATTAACTTGTTTCTAACAAATAAAGGGAGCCCTTGACCCACTTCCCTTTCGTTATATATATATATATATATATATATATATATATATATATATATATATATATATATATATATATGCAGATCAACTAATACGAACTACCAATGCAATGCAAGCTAATGTCAAAGACACCCACAAAATAGAAAAGAAAGCCTATACGTGCGTGAATCTTTAATGTCGTGTTAGGTTGTCTTCAAATCGATCTGCATTGCTGCTTTCTCGCTTTAGTGGGGGTAATTCATTCCATTCTTTAATGGTTCTTGGGATGAAGGAAAACGCATAACTTCTAATGTGCATCTGAGGTACTTCGAAAGTGCCGTGTTTGCTTCTTCGTAATATTCTGCCTTGCCATGCCATCAAGTACTTGTCACTATTGATGTTAAATTTGTTTTCAGTGAGAATGTAAAAGAAATTTAACATTGCGATGCGCTTGCGTTCAGCGATCGTGGGCAAGTTCAGTAAACTGAGCATTTTGGAGACAGAATCTGTACGAGAGTATCGCGATAAAATAAATCTTGCTGCTCGACGTTGAAGTCTTTCCAGTCTCTCGATTAACCCTGACTTATATGGGTCCCAGATTATGCAGGCATGCTCTACTGTGGGACGAACGTATGTTAAATAAGCTGTTAGTTTTACCGACTCTGACGCTAAATGCAATTTCCGTAGCAAGAACCAAAGCTTCTTTTCCGCAGTTTCGCAGACTTCTGTGACATGCTAAGACCAGCATAAATTCGTGGATATATTCACGTCCAAGTATTTCAGCACGTCAACCATAGAATGTACCGAAGAATTCACTGAATAATGAAAGTCAAATATATGATTTAATTTGTTCGTTACGCGCAATAAAACAGTTTTATTCTCATTTATTTTCGTTTTACATTTGTCGCACCATTTTTCTCCTATCCTAACAGCTTCACTGAGCAGCTGCTGATCTTCCGGGCTATTAATTTCTTTGTACAATAGACAATCATCGGCGAAAAGTCGTACCGTTATTCTGTCGTCAATTTTAGAGGCGATGTCATTGATATAGACTAGGAATAGCACCGGGCCTAACACAGACCCCTGTGGAACACTGACGTCACGTTCAACGGCTTTGATTTAACGCCTACCACTTCTACGTATTGCGTTCTGCCCCGAATGTGCGCGGTTATCCTTTTTACTGTTTCTGTATTTATTCCCATAAGTTTCAGCTTCACAAGCAATTCTCTAGCTAGCACTCGGTCGGACGCTTTCGACAGAGTGCTACATGAAGCGTTGAAACCATAAGAGGAAATCTGTCGAATCGGAGACGCGCAAGATGAGTTCTGTACTCTGGACATGTAAACTCGTGGCAAGTAGAATTCAATGACACCTTGAAACCACGCAGGGATTGTCGGCAATTCGCGCAGAAGGAAAAAAAATTACACCATCTCCCCGAAGGGGACCATGGGGTGATGCGAAGCATCGCTGGGAGTTTCAACGGTGCATTTAACGGCGGTGTTTACAGGTTTGCAGTGTTGTTGCTTCCATCACACAATACCACCAACTTCTTTCATCGGAGAAGGAGGAGATACTACTGAAGCGAAGCGCGCGCGCTCTCTCTACCCGCCTTATTTATTGCAGCAGCTGTTGGAGAGAGGGAAGGGAGGGGAGAGTCGCGCATGCGTAGTGTGAGCGCGGACGCCGGTTGACGCGTGACATACCCGCGAGCAAGAGATGCTCCGCATCTAAAAGTTGTGTAACTCCCCTTCTTTTCCCAGAGACAGTGCGTTGCACGCGCCGGAGCTCTGCGCACACGTGATGAGGCGTTCGCAAACGGTGAAACCGTACAAGCAAAGCCAAACGGATTGTCAGCTGACCGTTTTGTGAACTCACAGTCCATCTGCAGCGAAACGCGCATGATTTGTTTGTCGGCGCAGCGATATTTTGGGCTAGTTGGTTCATTTCATAAGAAGCTATAGCGCCGAAGAGACAAGGGCATGGACTCGATATTTTTGTGTGTAGCGCACGTCCTGCCGTCTTCCTTGTCCTTGCCTCTTCGGCGCTATGGCTTCTCTTATTTGTCGGCGGTCGTTATTTGTTTTGGCTGTGCTTGGCGCTCGGCGTCCTGCCGACGTGTTGCTTGGGCAAGGTACAACCACTTGTCCTGTTGTGGTGTATGTGGCGTATATGACAGCCAGTTGTGTTACGGCGGGCTCGTCTAGAGGGACGCGACAGTCAGCATATCAGTGTGCGGAGTTTGAGCCACGAACAAGCGTATCCGTTCCGTTTTCCGCTGAGGTGTCCCTTGGTAAACCAAAGCATTCATCTAGGCGACATTCCGCCGTCGGCTTCTTTGCCGTTTTGCGGGGTTTAGCGCATCCGTTTTCCATTGGTGTCATCATGCATGAGCTAGAACGGCGCGTGCAATTAATGCAGTGTCTCCGGAGAAGTGCAAGTCGATCGAGAATTTCATTTGTGTGTCGAATGTCAAGGATCCCTTTGCCGTGTCGAGGTGCCGCTGATGTCTACTTGCCACGGGTTCAGATGTCTAGAGTGCCCAACTCATCTCCTGCCCATCGGTTCGCCAGACTACCCGCTCAGGCATGCAACTGCATCCGTGAAGACACGTGTTGTAACTTTTGTTTGGGTCGCGGGATCGAATCCCGGCCGCGGCGGCTGCATTTCGATGGAGGCGAAATGTTGAGGCCCGTGTGCCGTGCGATGTCAGTGACGTTAAAGAACCCCAGGCTGTCGAAATTTCCGGAGACCGCCACTACGGCGTCTCTCGTAATCAGACCTGGTTTTGGGACGTTAAACCCCACAAATCAATCAACTTTTGCTTGACAAGTACTTGTCGGAAGAATTGGCAGAAGGGCAGCTAAAACGTCGGTATTTTTACGCGCAAGAAACAAAAAAATCGCCCGCCAATCCACCCTGTGAAGGTGGTTGGAAAGCGAAGCTTTTTACGCCACCCTCACGGTTACTGCGGCGCACTTGATATTTCACACACTACAACGTAAGTTTAACCACGGCCTTTATTATTATTTACTTCACAACAATGTTCACTACTGCTTTACGATCTGTGTGACATACACTCAAATTTTTTCTGAATCAAGAAACTCGCTAGGAGACGCTGCCTGCGCCAACGTTGTCTCTCGCGGGTGAAGGCGCGTTCTCCTTCTTTGCGAGCTGGTAGCGTTCCTCTAAGAAAGAGCGTTTCCATAGCCAACGCGCGCCTTTCGCTCTCTCTCTGTCTCTCTCTCACACAAGACAGCAGAGGCACGCGCCGGGTGGCACGCGCCGGGAGAGAGAGAGGGGCACGCGCCGGGAAGCACGCGCCGAGGGCGAGCGCGTGCCTGAATGCCTGAATTCAAGTAAGCTATACTGCTATACCTGCAATTGTTAGCGGTTCGTCGGGATCGTTTTTTTATTACAACGACGGACACGACAGAACCATTGGCTGGTAGAGGTACAAAGCTTCGCTTTAAAAAGAACATTACAGGTTTAGGTTTACACTACAGATAAATGCGTTACCATTACGTAAGGGTAAGAGGTGGGATGTTGCATCTACGTGGTCTAGCTATACGAAGGTAATCAAGAGCGTCGCCAGTGGGAGGAGCTGTGAACCGTCAGCGTTGTGAAAATGCAGGCGTTTGAGCGCTCTTGCTTGCAAGCGGGGCATTCTTAAAGATGCCCTGAAACACTTGTTGAACATAATCAGGAAAAGGCTGCGAACCAGTAGTCAAAGTCTCCTGTGAAATGTAAGCTAAATAATATTACACAACACGCACTAGGGAATTTGAATTTTCGGTTTAAATACAGTCGGAAATTGTCTGCTCTTCCATGTAAAATGTCATTACAATTCTTTTTGTGCCGTATAACTACCGCAGTTACAGTGGCCGCCGTGGGGTTTCGCCACGTCCTAGCGCCTGATACATTTTTTTTCCACTGGCTCTGAAGTTACGCCTGTCGTCGTTACGGCAGTGTGCGAATGGCTGCAAATAAAAAGAGAAGAAAAGAATGCTGAAAGTCATGACGTCGTCTTAGGTGGCTTCTTGCCGGGTTTTTAGGCGAACCATGTATTGTGTAGCCTCTGTCGGCGTAGTTATGGTCGTCAGGCCAGAACCATTTGCTCCCACAAAAGTTGAAATTCTGGCGCTCTCCATAAGGGCGCGTTGGAAGGAGAAAAAGTGTTACCGATGCTGGGTTTCCAACCCTGATTTCCACGCTCCGAGAGCAAGGGTCTTAACTACTAGACTACACAGCAAGTGTTGTGAGATGCGCAATGTACGTTAACCATATGAATGCATTGGATTTTCCGCCACCTAAAGAGAAAGAAAGAAAGAAAGAAAGAAAGAAAGAAAGAAAGAAAGAAGAAAGAAAGAAAGAAAGAAAGAAAGAAAGAAAGAAAGAAAGAAAGCGTCAAGCTTAGTTTGCCCAATTTTCCTGAAGGGGAAGTGCTCATTTTTTAATACGAATGTGTCTTCAATTTTTTTTTTCAGTAATTATATTCTGCTCGTCAGGAGGGTTTTTCTGCTCTGTCTGGCACTTGAACAGCCAAGCGATTGAGGGCACGTTCCTCGCTATTTTCGATTGAAACAAGGCCTCTAATTCTCGCACATCAATATAGGAGAGTATTATGTTGATGCGCGAATGCGGCTGCAGATGCACCATTCCTCGTCAACAGACAACGTCATTGCAGACGTTAATTTTATTCATTCATCGCATATTTTGTGTCCGTGCTTTCTAATTTCTTCGCTGCGCCATCAGACGGCTCTAATCGACACACTTTCGTTTCGACGGTGCTCATCACCGTCAATTTTGCTTCGGTATATTACAATGCACAGGCCCGAAAACGTTCTGTGGATGTGTGAGCTCTTATATTTGAGGCGCTCGATTACCGCTATACCTTAGCTCAGTGCGCCGTACGAAGAACAGCTGGGCAAGTTCCTAACTCATGTAAAGATGAACATCCATCGTGTGGTTAAAACCGGGCCCGCACCATACTGGGAGAGCGAGTGTTATAGACCGCAACGACCGTCGCAATAAAAGCAAACTACTTCAATTCCCCGCGTGTCACATGTAACCGCCGACCCACGCTTCCTGCTGCAACAATTCAAGGAAGGTGCGATTCGTATAAGAACGTGGGTGGTTCTATTTTCGCGGCACCACGCAAGACAGTCTACCGCACGCTTTCGCGTAATCTCGAAACACTCACCACGTGAGACGTGAGCTTATAAGTACCTCTTAGACGCGCGAGAGGTCCTTATTTATTTATTTTCTCGTCACAAAAGCATAGCGCAGTAGCGAGCGCACACTGTAAATAAGAGAGAACGTCGATGAGGCACGCCTGGCACGATGTCTGCTGTTTCTTTTTCGTCATGCCATTCTCTATCAATGCAAGGCTTCCTCTCAAAGCGGCTGGTGGTTGCACAAATGAAACAAAAAAGAAAAAGAAATAAAATCGTTAGAGCGGAGGGGTGGGGGGTGTTCCAACTGCCCCGGGGTTTCTTTTGAGACCATTGACGCGGGCGCCCCGCCGCTGTCGTTGCTCAAAACCGTATACGCGTAGCTAATAAATACCGACCCTTCCCCGCTTTCTGGAGAGCGCTGCGTTCGAGCGCTGTGTTTCTCGTTCCGATAAAGCTGCAGCGACAGAAGTGAGCGTTCCGCCTTTATATATCGCGCTTCAGCGCGTACAGACTTTCCCCGACGTCCTTGCGAGAGGCTCGGGCCGCGACGCTCTCTTATGAATATTGCCGGGAGCCGCCTCTATATATGCGTTGTTTTGTTCTCGGTAACAGACAGCGCGCCATACCGTGATTTCTTGCTCTCGTTCGCGCGTCTCTGCTGTTATCCCGGGGCTGTTCGGTCACCGAGGCATTTGTAGCAAGCGTAGGGCATGGCAAGGGATAAGGAAGGGGTGTCCCGATGTTATCCGAATGCATCGGTCTGCATCAATGGCTGGGCATAAGTAGCTCCCAGACGAGCAGCGGCTCTGTGGCAAGGCCGACTCCGAGCGTTTCATTTCCCGGTGTTATGAAGGTGCGCCCCAGGGCCCCGTCGCTGCTGTGGAAACTGCCCACTTCGGCGCGCTTTATTCTCGCGCCGTCACGCCCGTTTGCTCGTTACTAGAACAAGTAACACTGCCAGGTTACACTACCTTTTAGCTGACTGCCCCTCAGTTTTGCATTTGTAGCCTTAGAACGTCAGTCATATTCACATGGTACGTACAGCCCACCTCGTAACCACGGCTTCTACTTATTCTACAAACCTTTCCCTTATGGCCCTAATTCCTAATTCATGGCACACACACACACACGTGTATATATATATATATATATATATATATATATATATATATAACGCAAGGGAAGTGGGTCGAGGGGGCTCGACCCATTTCCCTTCGGCTGGCGCTTGAATGTAAGTATGAGACGTAGCACTTCAATAATATTTCATTTATTCGTCGACGTTTCTGTCAGAGCCTGACTTTTCTGAAGACCTTGACAAAGGTCAGGCTCTGACCGAAACGTCGACGAATAAATGAAATATTATTGGAGTGCTACGTCTCATACTTATATATGTGTGTGTGTGTGTGTCTTTTTATGACTCCGTTTCCTTTGTCCTATTCTGCTCCCTTCAACTGCAGATTTCGTACGATTGCTTAACCGCTCATGCGACTGATGCCGAAGGCGTCCTCCATCCAGAGCCACTCTGTCTCACGCGACCGACGCCGAGATCCGCTCGCGCCGACACCAACAATGAGTGCGAAAAGGGAGCGGGGGGCGGGGGCATGAAAAATAACCGAACGGAACACGATTGAAACGAAAACGACGTAAGGAAAACAACGACACTCGCGAGAATGCAACAAACCACAACCGGAAAGAAAGAAAGAAAAAAAAACAGACCGCGAGGAAACAAGGGGGCTAGGGTGAGAGGGTGCACGACTGCGGAGGGAGAAACAATTTCATATGCCGTAAGCCAGCGACACGCATGGCTTCAACTCTTGGTGGAAGACACCATCCCTGCGCCTCTGGCATGGTTTCTCTCCTAGCATTATTTCACTTCTTCTGTCGGCTTCCTTCGCATGCCTATGGCGTTTAGGCCTGACGCTGTCCTTTATATATTGTTAAACGACCGAAGAAGCGACTGGCTGGCTGCAAGGACAAGTCAGTCGTGTATGCAAGGAAGGGCACGTGCATGGAAAAGAAAAGGCGGAGAGAGGAAGATGCAGAAAGCAAGACGGATGCTGAAGAAGAACGAGAGATGCTGCGCGAGTTGAGCTCGCGCGTGCTCCGATGTCGAAAGGAGGCACGGTGCCGGATTCACGGTAAGCCTGCTTCTCTGCTCGAGCGACTCCATCGGAGTAGGAAACGGGTCCCCGCTTTGCCGCTGCAGACGCTATAGCGTCTCGGTGGTGGCGACGTTGGCGGTGTCTGGAATCCGAGCGGACGCCAGCGGACGCGAGTGCGCAGCCGGCGTCATGCACGAGACGAGTGCAAAACGCTTGCCGTGCCTTGCGAGTGCGGCGTTGGAGCCGCTCCACAATAACACCGCTTCTTCTCCACGAAAAAGGATACATAAAGAAAGAAAATACAAGAGTGAAAACAGTTTTTTGTTGCTGTTGTTCATGGAAAAGTAAGTATAGCGAGCAGTGCGATGGCTGGTTCTCTCGCTCTCGATAGCAGGCTCTGCTGAAACCGCATAGTCTGGGCGGCTTGACTCAAGATGATCCTCTTAAGGTTCCGGTTGAAGCAGAAAAAGAAAAAGAACAAAACTACGCGGATATCACTTCCGTGCTGCTTCTCAAAGTGGAAGTTTTGGTTTTCTTGCTATACTTGAGGAAGGGTTTGGTGGGGTCGCTTTTTTTGTTATGGGTTATGCGATACCTACCATAAGTCGTTTCGTATATGGCATTGCCGAATGGCTCGGTTCGAACAACAGCAGAAGCAAGCCAAGCCGGTCGTGTGAAGCAATTGCGCTAATCGCCACCTTTGCGTTTCCTCCGGGGACATTTTTTTTTTCGACATAGCAAGCACGTTTCACCTTAGAAAGGAAAGCAAGCGTCAGTGGGATTATGGTTCCACATAGGATTTATTGAGCCCCCCTCTGGAATTTTCACAGGCGTCTTTTATTCATATGATAGCCACTTGAGAGCTAGGCGTTGCTTTTTCTTTTGTTTCACGCACGTCACGAATGGGCGGGCTGTGGAACTCCTTGGCAATTCTGGTATCTTATCCTGCGATCTCGCAGCCTTGCCACAGGAAATGAATGAAGTTGTCAATGTTTCATCTTGCACCGTGGCAGAGATTATATCTAAAGTGTACAACCCAACATATACGTAGTTTAGCAGTTTTGCCTTTGCGACAGGCAGGAGTGTGCTTTTCCCTTACATGTTTCCTGAGCGCCCCCACGTGATTTACATTTGCCATGGTGTATCTGGCATGTAGTCTGGTCAAGATTTAAGAATAGCCATTGTTAGTCCTTGTAGCGCCACAAATGCGTGTTCTTTGTGTTGCTTTCTTTTGTTAGCGTTTCGGCATCACGTTGCAGGCAAGCTGTACATGATGATTCATCAACAAGCGCACATCGCCACTCTTTTTGTTTACGTGTACTCCGATGTAGACCCCGAAAATTCATTTGCACGGTACGCCATGATCGCAGTTGAAACTACAGGCCAGGAAACAACGAAAGTGGCACTGTTTGATCTCCACCATAGCCTAGAAGCTTGATATTGTGCCTTTCGCATGATTGCAGCGATTGTGACACGGACGCCGTGTGTTTCACTGAACGGGCCGAAGACCGTAGGCACACGTCAGAATAACTAGCCGGGAAAGCAATAAACCTTTGACATTACACCATTCATTCCTTGTTTATCAAAACTTCAAAAGGGTCTAGTTTTAGTCTCTAGTATCTTGCACGACGATCAGGCCTCTGGGGCAAACTTTTACGCCTGTACTAGTCTTTTCCGGGCGTACAGTGCACGGCGCCTTCCGCAGTGACGTAACCTACGAGGCCGTTGCTGACGCTGTGTTCAAAACGCGGTCAGCATCTAGCTGAGACCGTAGACGGGGTGCTCATGAAGCCGAGTAATGTCTGGAGGGATCAGCCAATGCCACTTCTCCACGCGCCTCTAGCTATATAGGGGCGATGACGACTTTCGCTAACCTGATCAAGAGTGCAAGCTTGATCCAAAGAACCAGGCAGTATTACGGGCTGTGATTTTTAAATACGACGTAATATCTCTTGTACCTACTACAACGAAGCATCTGCGCTCAGTGAACCTCTGCAATGTTAGTGTAAGCAGCCATCTGCTTACCTGATTTATTCGTGGTGTCCATCGCAACTGCTGTCTAAAGAAAGAAAACGAAAAAAAAAAAAACGAAAACATTGTCGTTGTTACCATGATCGAACTGATGCACTCCGCGGTTCACTAAATTATCTTACCGCTGATACACGATAGTCATTGCATGCTACACATTCTGGAAGTGCACTCCTCAAAGCCGCCCTGTGTCGTGATGAGTGCATCGACAGAGTTGCTCCGCAGTACAGCTCCATATGTCACGTAGTGATGCCGTACGACACGTATAAAACTGGCCAAAAAAAGGTAGTATGCTAGAGTGATGGAACAGCACGTTACTGTAAGATAAAACCTACACAATCAAGCTAAGTAACCGCTGTTTACCAGCCGTTGATGTGGTACAGCGGTTACGGTGCACGATCGGCTGCTCATTAGAAGGACGCGGGTTCAGTTATCGGCAGCGGCGCCCTCATTTTGATGCATGCAGGCAAAATGGCACAAGCCCGCGTGTTGCGCGATGTCGATTAACGGTAGACAACCTCATGTGGTCGAAATTTTCGGGACCCTTCAGCATGGCGTGTCTCATAATCATTTCATGGTTTTCGCTCGTGAAAACCCAGCAGCTATTATCAATTACTGCTGGTTACCACTCCAATTCGAAGAAGGACGCCAATAAAGAACGTCATTATCATTACCACCATCATCATTAACACCACATGGTTCTCCCGTCCTGCGCGGGCCCTTTCATAGCCTCAACGTTACGTAACGGTTCAGTATATGGGCTCCTCCGTATGATATCGCGTGATGGCAGATGCACGCCGCGGCCACTGCGATAGTATTGAGGCACTGAAGACTTCCACGGCTCTTCGATGCAAACTATTCAGCCATCTCACAAAGTGCGAACCGCCGCAGAAGTGTAGAGGAGCGTGAAGTTCGGCGTCTGTAACCGGGCAACGTCGGGTTCAGCAGAGCGGCGCAGAGAGAGAACAGCAAGCCTCAATTCGAACGTCGAAGCTGGCCGGACAGTGCGAGTCGTGCTCGGAAGAAGAGCGCTACAAAACTTCGCCTTAAACTGTTTACGCGGATCCCCGAGGAGACTGCCCGTGTAGCTTCCGCTGTGACAGTGTTGCCTGCTACGAGGAGGCCTTGCATCATTTTTTACGCTTGCTCGCGGCCGTCGTTTACCAGCATGAACATCACTATGTTACACGGAGGCTTGGTCAAGTAATAATGGTCCTGTGTTGGTGAATTATTAACGAGCGACAGAAATTTATTCCAAAACAGAAACAGTAAGCCGATAAAGTAGCGTGCTTTCCTTTTCAGTATACGACGACCATGTAGCTTGTTGCTGTATTAATATATTCTTATTTCTGTTTGCCTTGAGGCACTGTCAGCCATAGGACCTAGCCATAGCGAGCACGGAAAATCGCGATCAAGCATCAAAGGGTCCCTGTCAAAGACGCCGAAGATCTTCGTTGCGACAGCGGGGATAAAGCCGGTTTTTTTAGTAACTCACATTTTATTAAACGAATAAGCCGATTAAGCAGGTGCACAACTGAGGCAATGCAAGCTGTGCATAAAGAAAAAACAAACAGGATAAGCCAACAAACGCTAGGGGTAACTTAAATTCACCATGCAGCTCAGTACTTAAAGGGAGCTTTCTCGCAATATAAGGTTTAATGCAGTTGGGCATTCTTTACAGGGTCAGGTCTCGTATAATCGCTGCATACTGAAGATCCTTAAGAAATTAAAGGATCAACGCAGCTCAAGTTTTCTTGTTCTTACTGAATTCACGTTTTATTTATTAGTAAGATGAAAAAAAAAAGCACGCGAGCGTTCAACAACTAAAAATACTGCAATTTGCTGAAATAAACAAAACAACATTACTAAGAAACTCCAAGCTGAAAAATGGTTTCGAGCGGCAACAGCAGATTCCAAGCAATCCTGTTTAATAAAGAGTGCCTAACTCGTATTTTTCCATTTTAATGTTCTCAATCCCTTAGTACATCACCTTTAGAATCGTATATGCTTATCTATTGCAGCAGTGTAATTCTCACACCAGGCAGTATGTACTAAATAAATAAATAAATAAATAAATAAATAAATAAATAAATAAATAAGGCAAGTGCGTTTCACGCGTAAATAATGAAGACAAAGCTGTTGTAAGGGCGTACTCTACCAAAAGAATAAACTGCTATTCATTTGCAACAGAACATTATGATAACTAACTAATTAAATAACTAGCTAACTAACTAACTAACCAACCAAACAACCAACCAACTAAATGATCGACCGACCAACCGACCGACTTCCTTAAACAGAATTTGGTAAGAAGACAGAGCCTTGAAGCTATGTAAAAAAAATGGTGGAAAAGATCAAAAATAGGGAATGTCTCTGGATCCAACGTTCACAACTGGACTTGTCTTCGTCAGGGCCTTCACGAACACTGGTCCGCTTGTTCAAACGCCGGATTTAGCGACATTTCTTTAGTTTTCGTCGCCTTCAACATTTTTCTTTCATAACTTGTTTTTCTTTTCTTTTTTAAGTAGCAATGAAGACCTTCAACGAGATTTGATTGATTGATTTGTGGGGTTTAACGTCCCAAAACCAGCTCTGATTATGAGAGACGCCGTAGTGGAGGCCTCCGGAAATTTTGACCACCTGTGGTTCTTTAACGTGCACTGACATCGCACAGCACACGGGCCTCAACATTTCGCCTCCATCGAAATGCAGCCGCCGCGGCCGGGATTCGATCCCGCGACCTTCGGATCAGCAGCCGAGTGCCATAACCACTAGACCACCGTGGCGGGGCAACCTTCAACGAGGCTTATCTTACTTGGGGCGACAAGGCTCAAAGACTTATTATCTTGCGCTATAAGACATCAAATATCATATTTCATAGTCGTCATATTATTACCATAATTAGCAGCTTTAGTTTATAATAAGTAAAATTCTGTGTAACTGTCACCTAACAGACCTCTTGGCTGTCTTAGTAACGGCCTGCGCGAGAGCTGCCGTGCAACGTCAGCACATTGGCTTTAACCTTTGACCGCAGCATCTGCACTGGCTTGGGTACATCGGGACACGGGAAAGAAGAATTACGTTTTATTAGGTTTGACAGTACACACATTTTTTGTATATTATAACGGCACGCAACCAAGCTACCATCTATTTTATAGTCGTATATCGCTGATATTCAAAAAGCAAAGAAAAAAAAAGCTCTTGGCGCTCTGACACAAGTTGTATTGTGCTTATATCTGATATCGTCCGTACTGCCGAAATTCGGCTCTCTCTAAACCAAATGTATTGTGAAAGCACTTTCACCTGCTTGTAAGAACCGCCACCACGGCGAAATACCCACCTGTGAAGAGTAGCAGGCTAGAGTGTCTTGCTCGGGCCGACCTCTCTGAGTTCCAATATGTTATCTCTCTCTCTCTCTCCACCGCGCAAACCATGTACGCGTCTTTTAATCTGAGCCAAGTAGAGTTTTACTGAAATCAATGCCCATAAGAAAGAAAATTTATGTAAGCAAGATATCTTTCCATATTAGCTTGAAGTTTCAAGAAAACTTATTTATTTATTTGTTCCAAAATTCTTTACAGGGCCATTGAAGGAGATCGAGTAAGGGAGGCATCCGTATTTACAAAACAGAAAAATACACAAGAACTAAACAAATAACCCAAAAAGAAAGGGGCGAAAATGAAAGAGAAGAAGAACACAAATGTTACAAACAGTACAGTGCAACAAATTTATACAATGCTAAATAAAGCTCAACGAAATCTGGCTATCACGGATAGCTTCATGGTTAGCAATGGATGCAATGTGATCAGGAAGGCAGTTCCAATGCGCAATGGCTCTAGGTAGTGGTTATGAGCTAAATGCCTGTGTGTGACCATGAATGCGCATGAAACTACGTGCGTTGTGAATGCGTCGAGATGTGCGCAGTGGAGTATGAAGCGGCAAACAGTAAAATTTTCTACAATAAATATACCTGTGAAATAAACATAATAACGCAATGGCGCGGCGTTCTTTTAATGACTGAAATGCAATATCTTGTTTTGTTAGAGTATGCTCGAATGATAGTCGTAGTTGCCAGAGATGAATCTCGCTGCCCTGTTCTGGATGGCTTCCAACATATGGACAAGGTAATCTTGATGTGGTGACCACGTGGATGACGCATACTCTACTTGTCGGCGAACATAAGTAAGATAGGATAAATTGCGAACGTTAGAAGGAGCGTTGCGCAGGTTTCTGCGGAGATACCCGAGGGATTGAGAGGCTTCCGATGAAAAAGCTGCTATATGCGTAGTATATACATACTTCTAAAAAAAACAGCATTTAGTCGACGAAAGTTGAGTCCAAGTTGACAGTTCGAACCCCTCTTGGACAAATGTTTCGATAACAGCGAAGCGTTCACTCTAAAAAACCCGTGTCGATCTCCTTGAAACTTCGTACGAAAAATGGGTGTTTGACATTCTTTTTTTTTTCATGAGCTTTCCTCCTCCTACCGTGGTTCCACAGAACAGAACTAAGCTGCCATAAGACACTTTAGGCCTCTCTCTTGAGGCTTACTAGCACCAGGAATCAAAACACATGAACTAATAACTAACCAGCTTTTCTTAATCAACATTAAACCTGACTTCTTCGGGCGCACCTATTGGCACGTGCACGTGCTTTTCTTTTATTTCGGGGGCACAGCCTTTCTCGCTTCCTTTTTACTCACGTTACCGCTCGCAGCAGGCCGCGCTGAACTTACATTCTGGGCCGCGTATAATGCCCACTATTCTACAAACTTTGTATACTCGACGCGCTAGCTTGAGTGCATTTCAGATTGTACGGAAGGATCTGTGATAATACTAGAATGCACACAAACACACGTATTTCATCGCGGATTGGTTTTGTTTTATCGACGACCGGCGATTGCACTCGCCGTTATCTTTGAACAGTTAGAGTTGCATTATTTGCTTTGCGCAGGGTCGCCCGATTAAAAGGTTTGATCTTTAACCACCCTATCGAATAACTTCATGCCACACGTCCAATAACCTCGCATGAACACACATGAATCATACGTATTCTCGTATGATTCATACGAGGTTATTGGATACGTGGTATATGTGGCATACGAGATTTTTTCGATAGGGCTAGTCTGGTTAATAGGGCTAGTCTGGTCCTTGATCGTCACGACCACGTGATAATATTTGTAACACATGAATCGAAGCACTTGATTTCACAACGCACATTCACTGGAAACGACTTTCGAAGCTGGCACAAGTGTGGAGATTAAGTGCCCTAAATCTGTCTACAAAAATGCCGTGTCTTTCGCCAAATAACACAAAGCTGCGCGTTCTCATGCATTGAAGCTCCAACAATTTGTGAAGTTTTACGCCTAGAAAACCACCGTACGCTTATGAGGCAGGCCTTGTGCTGGTGACTGGTAATATTTGATCACCTGGGGTTAACTCGCGTGAGCGGAAATCTGTGCACGCGGGTGTTTTTGCATTTGATTTGATTTCTGGGGTTTTACGTCCCAAAACCACGATATGATTCCCAGAGACGCCGTAGTGGACGGCTCCGGAAATTTCGACCACCTGGGGTTACTCAACATGCACTGACATCGCGCAGTACACGGGCATCAACATTTCGCCTCCATCTAAATGCAGAAGCCGCGGCCGGGATTCGATCCCGCGACCCTCGGATCAGTAGCCGAGTGTACCATAGCCACTAGACAACCGTGGCGGGGATGTTTTTAGATTGCGTTCCAATTTAATTGCGGGCACTGCGTCCACTAAATAAAGCGAAAAAAAGCAAGCCACTTCTATTGCATTTTGCCTGAAAATTGAATGCGCGGCAATGTAGTGCCATATAGATACCAAAGTTTACTTCTATCCCTTGACGCTAACGGGTCGCACTCATGGCGCGCTTGTTAAGTCAGGAGAACTGCATCATAATCGTTATATTGAATGACTGTAATGTGTCTCTGAATCTTTCGTATGGTCTCACAGAGACACAGCAGAGAATTAACTGCACCCATGGCGCACCCATGGCGCTCTCCTTGGTTTGTTCGATGCGGTACGATATCCAGTCGTAGCAAAAATACAGAAAATGAACACAAGAGCTGAAAGTTTCGTGACATAAGAACCATAACGACTTATTAGGACGAAATCAGAACGACATTCAAATAAAGGAAATGTAAACAGAAAAGGCGTCAAAGCGGTCAGCCATTTCCTCTAACGTGTGAAAATAGGAGCTTCGGGCTCTAATGTGCTAGGGAAATGAAACATTCTGATCGCGTAGCACAAGTTTCCTTGCTTTCATCGACAATGACGCGCCGACCAAGGGCTACTGCAGCGTTTCCACGATATAAGCAGTGCTTCCTTTGAGGCTGCTTGGTCGGAACATGGTTGGTGGGATTCATGTATTGTCGTGAGGAAACGTTTGGAGACTAATGAGTGTAGCAAATATATATTTTTCTTTGGTGTCGGAGGGTGTCGATTTAAATCAAGTGGTCCAGCCTAAGTACGGTATTTAACCAATGTAATGCACGCGATTTTACGTTGTGGAGCTAAGCAATGTGAAATTTAAAGTTTTTGCTAGTGCCATGGTACCCAAACTTCATCCCGTCACTGTACGAGGCTTCGACACATTTTGTCTTAGATCCCCTTGCAGATGTGACATCGCCAAATGCTTGCCGTACGTACTAGCGTCACGTTTAGGGCCACTATCTCCCCCATCTGCATGACCTGGTTCACTCTTGTAACTGATTATACTCTACCGTCACAGTTAATTGGTATTTGTCCTCCCTCTTGAAAGTGTGTGAGCCTATTGCTCTCCCTAATCGGCAATGTAGATTGAAACTGCGTAGGCTCCTTCCTTATAGGCGTAGGCTCCTTCCTTCTAGCGGCAAAAAGTGTAGTCACATTCCTTCCATGAGCCGTATCGTGCGTTGTGCTTCTTTCACTTTGCAAGTTTTATTGACACGCTTTAGCCACCATTCACTCACTTTCCCTCTTATTCACTCTTATTCACTCTTTTCATTCTCATTCCCTCTTATAAGAACTCTCGGTTCTTATAAGACCGAGAGTTCCTCCGTCTTAAAACGAACAAGTTGTAATCCTGTCTCCTGCGTACGCTGGAGACAGGGTTACAACTTGTGCTTCTTACAAGGGGATTAAGATTTGTCACCTTGGCCGAGCCGCGTGCATGTGGCTTGTCGCGGTCGTTCGGCCCTATTTTTGTGTCTTTCCTTTTATCCCCTGTTGTTAGTGAAAGTGAAAGTGAAAGTGAAAATTTGGCACGTTTCTGAGGTCCCGTGATTGTTTTGAAGCATCAAAATTACAAGTTTGCGTTTTTGCGAATCATTTGTAAATGGAAGGCGTGGATGTGGCCGCAACCAGACGTCACACGAAGCCCTTTTAAAATTAGTGTGCAGTATCAGCCCTCACATTCAGAAAATGGCGGCTCGTGAGCAGTCTGTGGAGCATGCGTCATCTATGTGAGAAGGAAACACTTCATGTAGGTGTATAAATAACGCGGCTGTGACAATATATCCGCAAAAAAAAAAGAAAAGGAAAAGAAAATGGTGACGTAATACCTGTCATTGCCGGCGCGAAGTTTGCTTTTATGGTTTGTTTTTGCAAGCTTGAGACTAGACGGTTCGTCGGAAATATCTTACGTTTCCATTACATAGAGTCTGCTAAATGGCACGCACTGAAAAGTTCGAACACCGCACGTTAGGCTCTGCATGCCACGCCGGATGTCTGGATATATATCATAAAGGCACTCACTTGGGCTAGTTGGTTTTGCATTATCTTTGGTGGGAATGCGCTTTGGACGCGGACAGAGAAGTCTAAGGGAGCACAACAATAACGTCAAAAACAAGGCTAATGGTCATCTCGCAAATCATTGTCAAGAATGCAAGTGCACCCCTATATTTAATCAGTCCACTGTAGTTTATCGTAATCGCTGTCAATCTGCAAGGCTCATCGTCGAAGCGAAAATGATTTGGGAACGTACAGACATTTGCGTAAGCGTAGCTTCCCTTGCACTATCAGACAAGGAACTGGAATTTTTGGGTGCCCATGGAACATAGAGCGCATGCCAAATGCCACGTGTGATCAACATATATAAGTGATGCTGCCTTCATTTCCCAATAAAGTTGAAAGTTGCGCTGTGTGTGTGTTTCGTCTTCTCTGTCCGCGTCCAAAGCGCATTCCCACCAAAGATATATCATAACACATGGACGTGTGTCTCGTAGAAGTTGAGCGAAATATAGTTGAACATCAGCCTTGATTTCGCTGGCAAAATGCACTTTCTTTAGGTTCATGAGTGCGCAATGCATTTGGTCCGCCTTTACTAACATTTCTGCGCCCGGCTAAGTCAGTAGGTTTCTATTACGTGTTTCTGTTTTCCGTTGTATCGTTTTATGTCAGCTATTCTCGAAGTAGCGATGTTCTGTGCAAGAGTGGAAGCGTTTCTGCAAGTATCTGTCGATTGGTAGATTGTGTGACTTTCCACAGCAGTGCCAAGCCACCTCTTTTGTCGTTATAAAGTGCGAGTGTGCGACGCAAAGTCAAACATATTAGCGGCAAGGCTAGCTTATGTGCACGCCTGTTGTAAACAATTAGAACAAAGGGTAGAACGCGTTTTCTACTTCCTTGCAACTTTTGAAACTTGCTCCGTGAAGTGGAATTTCCGTTCAACTTAAACCTCAATAAATTTCACTTCTTTACCAAAAGGCATTTAGAAATTTGGCACACATGCAAGCGTGGAGTCGACTTCTCAAATACGCGAAAGAGCTGTATAAATAGTTCGACTGTCACAGTGCGTCACGATGCTCTCTTGCCCTAACAACATTGAGTTCAGCTGCTTCAACAAGTTGATGGTGTGTTGAGGTTATGCTAGCGTATATTATATGTGTGTGCAATGCCTGTAGATGTTTACTGTTCTTTTTCTGCCACAGTTTCTGCCGACAGCGCAGCCACTGTATAATTCCTGTTTTATCGTGTGATGCGGATAAAAGGTAACTGTATAACATATTTTTTCGTCCACTTAATTTCCTTTCCATTTTTATCGTAATCACTACACTACAGTTAAAAAATACATATCATGTCCCCTAGGCTTTCCTTGGATCCACTGTCTGTTTGATTCAGTAGGTTGTCTGAGAAATAAACAAGCTCTTGATCAATTCGCTTTCATTATATTCATTATAACAAAGGGAAACGGGAACTGTGTACATGCGCACTCGTATATCTGGAAGACTTTCCCTCATATTTACCTGCTCCAGAACACTATCCCCCCCGCCCCCCAACCTTACTTTTTTTCGGGGGGGGGGGGGGGGGGGGAAGAAATGATGTCGCAAAAACAACGCCCGAAGAACGCCAGTGGTGATGTACTAACATGCGAAGAATAAAGCATCACGGTCCCGTACCGTCTTTGCACTGCGAACGTACGCGGTCGCTGACTGGGATCGAGCGCAGCTGGAAGCGATCCGGCTTGTTGTTGTTGTTCCTGCGGCAAGAGCGAAAACACGCCCCCCTCGTACGCTGGGAACGTGCGCTGCATGCTCAAACGTACCGCGGCATGCGGACATCGAAGCTGCGTTACCTGCGGTGGTGTGACTCCGGAGCAGGTGCTGGGGATGCGTCTGTTTCTAGGCAGCGTGATACGCGAGTACAGTCGAACATCACGCACCTCCACGTGTGAACACAAGTACGAACGTTGTTCTACATGTGTGTACAAATAAATCAATAAAAAAGAATGGACTAGCAAATAAACGGGATGTTGTATGAGTAACCGAACTTTGCAACCGTGCTCCGTCGATCCGTCTGTTACGACGCGTTGTTTTTCGCTATCGCATCGTTTCGGTAACAAACGTCGATGGCGTAAAGTGCACTCGCCATGGCAGATTAACTGACGAAAAGACGCTGTTATGAAGTTGAGATTGCCACGGTGAGTCAAGGCAGCTTCCATAGAGTAGAATCTGTTATGCTGTTACTAGTTATATCGTCATCCCCGTGGTTAACTGACTGTGTCCGTGCGTTATCAGTCGGGACGCACCGCCGTCTCAGAGATAATGGGCGCAGTGCGTGCAGTGCTGGTCCCTATTACGTGCAGGGCAAAACAATGCCAGCCGACATCGTTTCGCCTACTGGGTATTAGCACCACGTGTTATTACGGCACGGACGAGTACGAGAGGCAAAGCGGGCAGCCACACGAACAACATGGCGCTGTGTTTGTTCGAGAAGTAATAACACGGACTGGTACCAACTCGGCCGCCTTCCGATGCTTTTATGTTAGGCACCTTAAATACGGATCGACACAAAAGCGTGTCGCTTCTTTCAAACAGGCGCTTTGTGCGAACAACTGTTGCATTTGGGTATGTTTCTTTTTTTTATTCGCGTTTGTGTTATTCTCGCACTGATGGTGCGCCTTCAGTATTTATTTATCCTTCCCTCTGCTTCCCGATTGCGGAGCAGCAAGTCGAACACATCCATACGGCATTAAACAGAGTCATATTTCTCGAAGTTATGAATTGTTAGCCGGCTGAAACTGCTCGGAAGGCAACTTAATGCATTTGACTCACTATGACTGGACTTCAGTACAAGTGTATTTGATTAAGCTTTTATCACTTTTTGTTATTCACAAAATATACACGTTCACCCGTTAACAGACACGGCGTTGCAGGGCACGGCTACAAGTTCATTTTTGTTGTTGTTTTGTGGGGTTTTACTGTCCAAAACCACCCTTTGATTGAGAGACGCCGTAGTGGAGGTCTCCGGAAATTTCGACCGCCTGGGATTCTTTAACGTGCACTGACATCGCACAGTACACAGGCCTCAGAATTCCGCCTCGATCAAAATGCAGCAGCAGCGGCCGGGATTCGATCTGGCGACCTTCGTCTCAGCAGCCGAATGTCATGGCCACTAGACCACTGTAGCGGGGCGAGTTGATTTTTAACTGCCTTTTGCTATCGTCAGAGTAATTTTTTTCCCTGAGCTTTAGGGGTGACTCAGGACCTCATTGAAGTTAATATAACGAGGGCGTTGGAATATTAAGCAGCAAATAACCGGCGAACGTAACCGTGCTGGCCTCCTAATTTCTTTCTTGCATTTTGTTCTTTAAACGTCGGTCACTCAGCGACTTCCAAACGGACGGGGCCACGATTTCGTATGGGTGAACAGTAGTTGGTCACACAACTATTTCCTTATTATTGTGCGTCTTTCCGACGTTACGGCACCCTGACAATATTGCGAAATTTGCCGCGGCTACAGTTAACTGAAGCGTCATATCTTAAAAAAAAAGACAGAGCTCGTGTTTTGTTCCTTCTCGTTTCGTATCCCCTAAGCCTGAAAAAAAAAAAGGAAGGTTAATAGTACAATAAGGTTTAAACGGTCAGAACGTAAGGCAATATAAGGCGTTGTTAATTGCTTCGAAGCCACCGAAGCACACAACCACTCATTTAGCACATCGTCGCCTCGAAAAATATAAATATAAGACAGGCTGTCGCTTCTCATTAACGGATCACCGATGCACGTATATAACACTGTGAGTTTGCCAGGGGCCCTTCGCAGAAAAAAAAAGGTAATTAATCTGTTCTTAATGTCTGGGAAAATATAACCTACTCGACGGACAATCGCGATTTTCTAGTTAGGTTAAACGCGCTTTCATCGAAATTTTCGGCTTCTTTCAGGTTTGCGACAGTTTTGTACAAACTGCGGATTTTGGAAAGTAATTCCTTTGTACATAGGCGGAAGGTTTTCCTTCTTTTTTTCTTCCTTTTCCAAAAAAAGCTTCGAAAATTGCGTGTACGAATGCTTTATAATCAACATATCCGTACGCTCAAACTTACTTTTGTTGAATTTATAATGAACAACGACAACTTCAGCAACAGCGACGACAGCAGCAACAACGTTATTATCAGCTACAACCGAAGAAAACATGGTTTTCGTTCACAAAGACATTGGTTCCGAGCTGTTATTAGCGTTTGCCGCGGCCACCATGAATGATAGTCTGCCGAAACGATTGATTGCTGTCAGATTTTTCGAACAGTCATAAATTATGAGATATCTTTAGTACCTGAGTAAAGGGTCTTCATTTAAATCATTGTTACTTCTGTATGTGCCTAGAAAAAGATACATTGAAAATAAGGCTGGGTTCATTTTTTGTTTCGGCTCTTCTCGTTTTTGTGTGTGCGCTATTGAGATTTATTGCCTTAATATCTCCGATTTTAATTGTCTATTAACTTGAAGCCTTGAGGTGATAGACTCTCGGAAACGTAAGATACTCCCTGTGCAAAATGTTTCTTTTTTTAGTATTCTATGTCACTGGCTTACCAGATGTTATTTTCTACTAAAAATTCATGTTCCTGATGTGCACGTAAAATAATTCGTCCATTATCATGTTATATAGGTCAAGTATATAATTTCTATGCATAATTTTGTTTTTGTAGTGACATGCTGGTTAATCAGATTCGCGCATTCGTGAAAATGGTTTCCATTAAAAGTGTGTGTGTGTGTGTGTGTGTGTGTGTGTGTGTGTGTGTGTGTGTGTGTGTGTGTGTGTTTGCACGTGTGTGTGTTTGCACGTGTGTCAGTCCCCAGATGACACTTGTGAGGCAGGCACGCACTTTCCGTACCTACCTATACCGCGAAGGGCTTTAAATAAACGGGCAATAATTGGCATTATTGCCAACATATAAATACAAAGGTGAACTTGCACCGAGTTCAAGGATCGAGTATCTTTCTCGTATATGCCACTTTCCAAATAACTGGTGATTAAAAAAAAAGTAGCCTGCGTGCTTAATCCTCGCATACCATCGCTGGGAAGGCGAATTCTCCTGCGCCAACTCGCACCTTTATTTTCCATCCAAGCGGTACACGCTAAAATAATAAATCGGCTCTCTCCTCAAACGATAATGATGCAGCGCTTAATACCGTAACTAGATGTATATCGGCACTGTGCTGTCCGATTCGAAACTGAATGCGCGAGCACGCAATAAATTTGACAAAATAGCTACTCCATCTGCCCAAAATAGTCGGGCTAAATAAGAAATGCGAATTTTCTTCTTCTTCCTCTCCTTCTTCTTTTTATCGTTGCAACACACCCTGGCCATCGCCACACACCACACGCATTTCTGATTTTACCCGTGGCTATTAACACAGACCTTAATTGGCCCTCAAGAGTCCTTTTGTAAACGACATAATTAATGACCGCACGCGTGCCAAAGGGCACGCATTTGCGAGCAGGCAGCTTATTTCTGTTTGGTGCTTCATCCGTGCTTGGCATAAATGAAGCTTCGGAATATGCATTGCAGCGCGCCAAACCTTCTAATGCTGCGTAAAGAATGACGGGAAATTCTCTTGTTATTAAAGGCAAAAATGCCGTGCACTATTCGCAATGTAATAAGGAACTGGTCTCGTTTCGATGCAGTCGCATCTCGAACTATAACGTTCGTGTTCAGTTTAGTGTCAAAAAAGACAGTTCACGATGATATTTTTCCGTACATACGGGACGTTTGATTGCGTATCAGTGAAGCGAGAGTTCGAGTCCTTCCTCTCTCTCTCTCCCTCTCTCTTCGTGCGTATGGACATAGCACACGCGCTCAGACACGCACGCACGTTACACACAAATATATGGGCACGCACGAAAGAAAAGATTCATGCGTCATTCCACTGCGTGAATGTGGACATTCAACGCTGCTGCGCAGCACACGACAAAGGTGTCAGGGAATTCTGATGAAAACTGCGCACATTTTGTTGCCTCTAGCGCAAGCGCCGGTCGTCGTGATGAAAAGACACACACACGCACGCACGCAGACACACACACAAATGTGCTCTTCATCGGTGATCATTACTTATGTTGATCGGCGCGTTGTTCCTCGGGAGAGCTGACTACCTGCGGACTGCCCATTACGACGAGAGAAATTATTACAAAATGAAGAACGACAGCTTGTCTTTGAGTTTTAAACCGCCGCGCAAACGATCGAGACGAATAAGAAAGGAAGGCCGAAGAAGGTGCTGACGGCGTCCTGGCGTGAACACGAATAGTGCCGTAGGTCATGTGACGAGGTTGTGACCGCCCCACATAGACTTTATCATGACGTCATGATGACGTTGCAAAGTACTATTGCATGAAAACGGTATGATGGCGTGGGCAGTTACGCCACCGACGTCATAACGTAGTTAGTGTGGCACTTCGGACAAAACGCTCAAAGCACAAACTGAGTACACTAGTTCTTGTCTGGTTTGCTATTACTGCTATCATTTCGTTTGAAAGACGTAAACGCCAAAGCCAGGTCTCTTGCGGTCGAGCCGTTGACCTAGAGCTCGGACCTGGAAGCGTTAGTAGTCGGACATCACAGGAATATAATTTGGCATCGGCTGTAAAGGTTAACGCTGTACGAATCACGTGTGTCTCATACTTGCACATCCCTGGCTCTACGTGTATTTGTGTTTACGGTTCGCAGAGTTACGACTGCTCTTACTATAAATCGCTTTGTTCTAAATGTAGGAGGCTAAATGCTTTGGCACCAGACAGTGAAAAAGAGAAAAAGAAATGTGAGTTGGAAATACCACAGCAATCGGAAGAAAAGCGTGGTTGTGCTGTATGCTCTCAGAAGAACATCAGAAATGAAAAGCAAAGCAAATGAGGGGAGGAACTTAAACGTGCGTATTGCAAAAATATAGAGAGACGGAAGAGCGAGAGAGAGACGGAGAGCTTCGGCAATTGTCTGTCACGCGCTCGGCGCTCAAAATTTGGTGCCGAAATTGAGAAACGTACCGCAAGAATACGCTATCCGGGCAAACACCTCGCTCGATAGCATAGAAAAGAGGCCACCGCAAATAAAAGAGAGGCGGCTTCAACAAAAGTTGCACATTGGACGGAGCGAGAAAGTAGACAAGCAAGACGGATGGATGGTGGCCAAAAGAAGCCGGGATGAGGCCGAGTCACGAAAACTCACGGTAGTAGAGAGAGAGAGAGAGAGAGAGAAATGCGGTCGTGCAGGGGGAGGATGGACCTACAGGGATACGGTAGCGACGCCGGCGAGGGCGTATATAAAGGGTGGAGAAATGCGAAGGCGCGGGCGAAACTTCGCAAATAAATGAAAACGGGGATGGGGAGGACTACAGCTTCGGTGTCCGAAAGCGTGACGGCCGGCTCCCGCACGGACTTGGTATAAGTGGCGAAAAGGGCGGAGAAATAGAGTAACCGCGAAAAAGGGGAAACAAAACGGGGCACACTAGGAGGACAAAGAGAAAGCACTCGCTTCTCCCGACCAGAAGGGAAAGGGAGAACTGTGCGTGGAACTCGCACCAACGAAGCGAAGGCACGCCGCGAACTTGCGGGGAGGGGGAAGCTCTAACACCGAAGGAGAGACAAGCGTTCCAACGAGTCCAGAGAAGAAGAGGCCGCAACGGAATGCAGAGTCATCCGGCTGATGAATGACCGGCTAAACGCCCGAGTCCAGTGCGCTAGCACGGGCGTTTCCTCTGTCGGGCTCGCGCTTGCGAGTCCCTGTCCGTCGCGCCTGTACATGTGTGTGCGTCTGCTCGGCCTCTCGTCTCCGCGATGCGCGGTGTGGCACTTTCGTGCGCGTTCCTGCTACCGTTTGCGGTTTTACCGCTCGAACGCGAGTGTGCTGTGTAGCCCGACGGGGCAATGCACAATGGCCGGTGCAGCTGTATTTGCAGTTTGTCCACTTGATCGTTTCGTGTCTAAGCGAATTCTGTGCGTGTGCATCTCCTTTGTGTCCGGATTCGTTCACTTTTATTGTGGTTTCGTTATTTAGACCAACGTACAAATCAGGTCGCTGTGGACGACAACTTTATTCGTACCTGCGCGGAATACCGATAAACCAGAGCTTACGTTGTGCTTCAGTTTTCCTTCTTTATTTTATAGCGCGTTGAGTTAGAGGACTAAAAGTGTTCTAAATTTAAGTTGCTGGCGTGCACTACAGATACACCACCATTAGCGTTGCCAGGAGAGGTGCAGCTGGAGAATTTAAAATTCAAACGCTGTCCCCAAAATCGTAGTTTTTATTTATACATACACGCATGAACGAACGTGGTGAAGAAGTGCACCCCCCACCCCCTCTCAGTCCAACGCGAAAGAATATCGTTGCTACAACGCTTGCTTCCACCTTAATGTATAGCTACAAAACAGTAAATGAATGCTCACTGAACACAAGAGCTATTAAACATAGGCGCGCATGTAAGTACGAAGGCAAGCGAGGGTACGCGAAGTGTTCTTTAAACGTGACGTATTGTTTCTCGCCGCCAGTACGCATGTGCAGGCCGCGCAATTTTGAGCTCGAGACGAGAAGGCGGCGCAGCGCCCACTTCAATTGCACGCAAGTTAGCGATGCTTCTGGGCATTCGTACGTAGGCGAGTCATTTTTCAGAGAACTCCGAGGCGTGGTAGACCGTGCGAAGCGCTTTGCACGAAGATGATGGCACCTTGCGAGAATGTCGCCCCTACGCTCCTTCCCCTTACGAGTGCGTAGTATCATTACTCAACTGCCGTCCAGGAGAATTTTATTATCTGCCTCGCTAGGAGGCCATCGCGATGTCGGAGGCGAGTTGTTTGGCTCGGCACTCTAAGGGGGACGCGCGAACACGAGTGAATGCAAATGATTCTCGTTGAAACTCGAACGCCACGAGAGGTAAAAACAGCGAAACCGGACGTCGTGAGACACGCGCACGCAGTGAGACAGTCGAGAACGTAGAGTATAAACGAGGTTAATGATATTAAAACCACAGCAGTGAGGAAGTGGACAAACTCGAGGCGGAAAAACGCGAACGCTGAAATATCACGCGCAGTTTTTTTTTTTTTTAAGACGTATACGCACTCGCAGCGGACAGGGTCGAGTGCTTAAAGCGTGCCCACACTGACAAATGAGGGAAAGAAAGAAAGGGAGCGGAATGAAATGAGCGAAACGGCAGTACAGTGTCGGGGTAAACGAAGCGGTACGAAAGGCGAAAGAAGAGTGCCGAGCAGTGTTTGTTTTTCGTTAGCACCCCTCCCTCTTTCCCACTATTACGACCACCTCCGCACTTCTCACCTCCCACGCTCCCCACTTCCGCGTCCCCCACTACCCCCGTCAACCCGTTTTCCCGGCGCTGCAGTTGTTTGCGAAAGCGGGTGCAGGGTGCCAACGCTTAATTGAATTTGACAAGCTTCGCGCTCTCTCTCGGACGTGCTCGGCGGCGGGCCTGCTTGCGGAGAGCAGAGCACGCGAAAGAGCCTGTGGTCGCTATCCTTGTCAACGGCAACGCGCGTGAAATTGCTTCCTCGCCAGCGGGTTCTGGAGCCGCCCGCAAGGACACGATTCACTTCTTTGATTTGGCCGGCCCTGAAATGAGCAACAAGCTGTCACCACGCGTGCGCGCGCTTTCCTCGGAAAGAGTCGCGGAGAAACGGGACGTCACCAAAAAACTTCGGCGTACAATAGCGCGACGCTTTGTGCGTCACACTGTATAAGAGGCTGTCAAGGGCTGCGAAATTCTCTCGACGGGAAGGAAGCACGGAACTTCGTTTATAAGATGATGCTACTCCAGTCCGCGTACGCAAGCATAAGTAAAACACCGTTTTCCTTTTGGAAACACTTACTTCTCGTGCACTTGTCGTTGAAATATAATAACAGATAATGGCCTTTCCTGGACGCATTCTGTTCATGATCACGCCCATTGCCTCATATTTCTCACGGTAAGTCGTAGGATGCCTCTGTCCGAGCGATCTCTTACAAAAATGCCATATATGGCGACATCAGGAATTGGGCATATGTGGCTATATATGGCACGTGCCCGTACGTTGCCGTATTTGTCGAAATCGTGATAGAAACATGTGTGTCAATGAAAGACACACACGAGGAATGCCGTGTAAGACTCTGGTGCGTATTGGGCAAATATGGTCAAATACGGACACGTGCCATATATAGCCAGATATGCATATCTGGCTACATATGGCATGTCTCCGTACGTGCCACGTGCCATATATAGCCACATGTGTCCAATTCCTGATATCGCGATATGGCAAATGAGTTCTGCGGAAACCAGCAAGGTTGTTGTTGTTTTATGGGGTTTAACGTCCCAAAACCAGCTCTGATTATGAGGGACGCCGTAGTGGAGGGCTCCGGAAATTTCGACCACCTGGGGTTCTTTAACGTGCACTGACATCGCACAGCACACGGGCCTCAACATTTCGCCTCCATCGAAATGCAGCCGCCACAGCCGGGATTCGATCCCGCGGCCCTCGGATCAGTAGCCGAGTACCGTAGCCACTAGACCACCGTGGCGGGGCAACCAGCAAGGTGATATCACCATATATGGCATTATTGTTAGGGATGTTACAATGCTACAATGTTCTTCGATTTGCCACGATGCCGTTTACTTGTGACGAGGGGCGGAAAGGGGAAATGGGAGCTCGTGGAAAGAACTTCCGGGTCCTTTCGTAGACACAAGCGTAAATTCTACCAGGATTCGTTGTCCCAGGTGTGCTTCAGTCGAAGAAAGAATCGCCACCGCGCATAACTGCCCCATCACCATGTACTTTATATACATTTAAGAGGATGAATTAAGAATGCGCGCTAGGCACTTCGCGACTGTGGGCGTGTGCTCTGCGGTCGTTCAATGGCTCACGGAACGTTGCTTCTGTGTGTCCAATAGACTGGATGCGATACACTGAGCATTCAATTGGATAGATGATGTTTACGTTGGTCCTAGAGATGTCGCCGTTCATTTCAACAGAAGAAGTTCAGGCGAGTACCACGCCTGTGCAATCTGAGTAAACAGTGGAGCTGTCAAAAAAAAAACAAAAAAACGCCACCACCTTTCGGCAGCAGATTCAGCTTGTTTTGTTTTGTTTTATTTTGACCTGGAAGTCTGGCGCAGATTCAGTTCTTTCTTCATGTTTATCAGCAGTCATCTTTCTTTAATCTTTCGCCCCACCGCGGTGGTATGGTGGCTATGGTACTCGGCTGCTTTACCGAAGGTCGCGGGATCGAATTCTGGCTGCAGCGGCTTCATTTCAATGGAGGCAAAATGTTGAGGCTCATGTGCTCTGCGATGTGAGTGCACGTTAAAAACCCCAGTGGTCAAAATTTCCTAATCGCTCCACGGCGTCTCTCATAATCATATCGTGGTGGGACGTAAAACTCCAGAAATCATCTTTAATCCTTCTTTGCCTCTTTCAAATCTTCTTACTTTCTGTGATCTTTCTTTATACAGTCTTTTTTTTTTTGCTGCATTGGGCGTATGTCATATATTTCTGTTCCCACTCATGCCTAAGGCCTCTAAATAGGTCGGCAGTATGTAATAAATAAATAAATAAATAAATAAATAAATAAATAAATAACACTCTCTCTCCCCCTTTTCACCCTCACTCTCATTGAAGTATTCCTACGGGATCGAGCAAAGTTTTACGAAAGCATAACGAATGGTAGCACATATTGCTATCATAGTGCTTATCACAAAGTAGAACCGCAATTCACGTTACAAAAGCGCCATCAATACAACTGCTGGTGCAATGGGCTTATTTATACTGTATACCGTGAGCCTAGTGGTAGTGTGGTTGGTTTGCACCTCGAGGGCCTATGTTCGATACCTCCCTAGTTGCCGGTTAGTTGCATGTGTGTGTCTGTGTGCTTGTTATGTCCACATTCCAATCTCGAACGGGAACGAACGTTGTTCTTTCTTTGTTTTAAGAGCGGAGCTCTTAAAGTCCGATGTTTGGGCTGATCCTGAAGCCATTGCAATGTGTGAAGCGCCGAAAAATTCAGGCGCCGCTCGAATATGCGGGTTCGACTACCGCACGCAGCCACGGCGTATCGTGCGGAAATTGTTCCTTGACTGATGATATAGGCTCTCTAAAATTCAAACAATACTTGCATGCCGTCGGCCGAGAACTACGGGTATCAGGTACACGTAATTCGAGTATCGTTAGCCCTGACATACCTGACCAGTATGGCATGTTAGTGATGTAAAAATCAGTCATTCATGCTCGCAATCCATTTATACCGTATACCTCCCAATATTGGGCTATGCCATGTGAACGAGACAAGCAGGGTAATACCGTGAATAAGATAGATAGATAGATAGATAGATAGATAGATAGATAGATAGATAGATAGATAGATAGATAGATAGATAGATAGATAGATAGATAGATAGATAGATAGATAGATAGATAGATAGATTCAAAGGGACTTAAGTTCACCAAGAAATGCTCCACGTTTACAAAAATATCAAAATATAAAACGAATAAAGTCCGCTTCAGCTCCTTTACCCAGCCCCGTCCCTGCGCCAGTACACTGGGCAAATCAGCCGCCCGGCTGCGTACATAAGCAGCCGCGTGATTGGACAACACGCGTTCCTGCAAGTGGGCAGCGCACGAAAAAAAAATAAAGAAATGGGGCCGAGCGGTCGGAAAACAGGAGGCTCGTGTGAAGATGGGAGGACGAAGCGAAAATGAGGCAAGGCGGAGAAGGCGCGCACAATCGCGTCCACGGCGTTTCCGCACATTCCGCGGAAGCGCCGCTGGCCACCACTACTTTGCTCCGGCAAACCCGCCTGCAGGGAACCAGGCACGGTTATGTGCGTGTGCGTGCGTGGACGCATGTCTGAACGGCGCGCGTGGTGCGAATCAGCCCAGCAGTAAAGGAGAAAGACTCTTCTTTTGCACCCGCGCTGGCCTCGTCAGAGTATTAAAAGAGCGCGCGCTGCGGCAGTCGCCGAGGCAGCAGGGCGCCGGGATTGCCAACGCATCAGGCAAATGAGGTGATTAACATGCCGCCGCCAGAGAGTTCACCGGGCTTCCCTGGACAGAGAGATGCGCCAGGGACGGGCGGCGAGTTTTCTGCTTGCCTTCGCTTTTTTTTTTTTTCGGCCTGCTAGGCCCGTGCATCGCCACCCTGCGGCCTATTTGAGCCACTTCCGCGGGACGCAGCTGACTTTTATACGCCATCGCGTCCTCCGAAGCCACTGATTTGCACCGCCGCTCCGATGCCATTGGTGAGGAGGGCCGTGGACACTTGCGCTTTCTCCGCTCGCAGCATCACAAGGGCTCCGTATAGGCGAACAGTCCTTGAAAGACTTCGACGGGGGAAGCTATATGTGTATTACGAAGCGGCGGTAACGAGCAAATGCTATGCAAATGTAAAGCACGTAAGCAAAGATGATGGCCTTCGAGAAGTAATTGTATATGGTTGGCTTCGTTTCACGCCGCGTGACAGACTCACTTGAGAGAGCCGCTGTACTGTTATCTAAATGTGGCAATGCACGAATCGGTGAGTATATATATAAGGGGCCAGGGGCGCTCTGAACACGACGAAATGAAGTTGTCACTACCATGTGAAAAGCATGCGCTTCCATTTTAAACGCGACTGGCAGCTCTGCTGCATGCGAGAACGACAGGAGTACTATGGGAGTGTTAAACACAGCATCGAAAGCGCAACATTTCGTTAATTTTCAGGCGACAATGCGATGCTGTGGCACATGCACCTCCTGTGTCCGTATCGTGGCTCATACCATAGTCCCTCAATACCTTTTACTGGTCACGAAATTTCGGGCCAAGTTTGGTATAGCGACGGAACCTCCCGCCAGGGGCGCCAGTGCAGTCAAGAAGGCCAAGTAGGCTTTCGTCGCAGCCGCTTAAACGGCGCGTTCTTTTGTGCGTTACGAGGTTTCCCTAGCGGAGGCTCGCTCTGGTGGCTACACGGACGTCTTTCAGGGGAGTTTCATATCCTGCTCTCCCTTTGCTTACAGGCAGCGTACTCGTACCTGTGCGTAGCGGCGGTGTTCCTTTGCTTTCGGTCGTGGCGAAATCGGCTTGCAGCCACGCGCGCTACACCGATTCATCAAACACTGTTTGACTCTGTTTGGCAATGCCTTTTTTTTTACTCTTAATTTTCTTCGAGACTGTTGCCGACGCAAGCGGAAGAAATGGGACCAGGAACAACACTGCCAGTGCGCAGCCGTATGTACCGTCGGAGACGGGCGTGCTTCACGCCTCTTTTGCCGAGAAATGTATTGACGCGCGCAACTTACGTGACGGTGCTTTCTCGTGACGATGTATTCATGTCTTGAAAAAATACTTCGCCTAAATTGTTCGCAATGTACATGGCTGAGTTGAAAATTACTTTCCGGTACATTACCGTGTGGCACCGACGCTCGGCGTAGGAAATAGTGCGTTAGAGGAAAAAAAAAAGTAGGTTGCCCGCACGTGGCTGGCTTCTCTGTCTCGGGGCGACTGTATATACAAAACTCTTAAGCAAATGTAACAAGATTACTGTAGTAATACCTGCACACAAGCGAAAACACTGATGCTGGCCCACTGCGGTGGTCTAGCGGTTATGGCACTCCGCTGCAGATCCGAAGGTCGCGGGATCGAATCCCGGCCGCGGCGGCTGCATTTCATCATCAGCCTGTCTACGCCCACTGCAGGGCAAAGGCCTCTCCCGTGGATCTCCAATTATCCCTGTCCTGTGCTAACTGGGCCCAATTTATCCCCGCAAACATCCTGATCTCATCTGCCCACCTAACTTTCTGCCGCCCCCTGCTACGCTTGCCTTCTCTAGGAATTCACTCTGTTACGCTTACTGACCAACGGTTGTCTTGTCTTCGCATTACATGGCCCGCCCAGGCCCATTTCTTCTTCTTAATTTCTATTAGTATGTCCCTAGCACGCGTTTGTTCCCTAACCCACAAAGCTCTCTCCTTGTCCCTTAAGGTTACACCTACCATTTTCCGTTCCATAGCTCGCTGCGTCGTCCTCAATTTAAGCTGAACGCTCTTAGTTAGCCTCCAAGTTTCTGCCCCGTAGGTGAGTACCGGTAAGATGCAGCTGTTATACACTTTCCTCTTCAGAGACAATGGTAAGCTACCATTCATTATCTGAGAATGCTTGCCGAATGCACTCCACCCCATTCTAATCCTCCTAACCATCTCATACTCATGATTCGGATCAGGGGTCACTACCTGGCCTAAGTAGATATATTCACTTACTACTTCCAGTGCCTCGCCAGCTATCTGAAATTGCTGTACTCGTCCAAGGCTATTGAAAATTACTTTAGTTTTCTGCATATTAATTTTCAGGCCCACTGTTATACTTTGCCTGTTTAGGTCAGTAATCATGCTTTGTAATTCATCTCCCGAGTTACTTAGCAAGACAATGTCATCAGCAAATCGGACGTTACTGAGGTATTCCCCATTAACCCTTACACCCACCTGTTCCCAATCCAGCCTTCTAAATACTTATTGTAAACATGCTGTGAATAACTTTGGAGAGATTGTGTCACCTTGTCTTACGCCCTTCCTTATAGGTATCTTGCTGCTCTCCTTATGGAAGACAATGGTGGCTGTGGAGCCGTTGTAGATGTCTGCATTTCGATGGAGGTCAAATGTTGAGGCCCGTGTATTTAGAGCTAGGTGCACGTGATAGAACCCCAGGTGGTCAAAGTTACCCCGGAGCCCTCCACTACGGCGCGACTCTCATAATCACAGCTGCTTTGGAACGTAAAACTACATCAAATTACGCGCCCCGACGGCTTCGAAGCTAAAGTGTACTGCTAAACATACCTGGCCACAACGCTCGCATTTCGAAGGGAACGAAGCGCAAAGACACTTGTGTACTCAGGTTTACGGGCGCGTTGAAGAACCACACATGGTATTTTTCTTTTCGCAATATGTCTAAGGGCTCCCGCACGCTGTAAAGTGCCAAGAGATTGTTCAAAGTATTTCACAGTCATGCTGTACAACAGCTCCTTTCACTTGGACGAATATCAAATAAATGTCTTGTGCGGCTGATTGATCTACGAACCATTAAAACGTTTTAGAACTGCAGTAAAAACCAGCACGCTCCAAATACTTTCTATTTTCATAACAAACAACTCGCTGTAGGCTGTAAGCATTTTATTTTCAAAACGGAAACTTTAGAAGGCATACATACAGGCGCAGAAATATAAATTAATGTGCATGATTACATGCTCACAACACATTTTAGAAACAGTGAAGAACAATTATCGCAGTACTAAAAATTGATAAGTTGCAGATAAATAGATAAATAGATGCCCTCTATAACCTGCTCGTCTTTACGAATGATGTCCTCCTTATCGAAATGTTTTTCGCAGACACGGACGTTCGGTGAACTAAACGACAACGTACCCGTTTAGTGACGCGGTAACGCTCGTTTCCACTTCTCTCGGCTTTGGGGGTCACTGGGCAACGCGAACAAAGACACTTTTTCGACCGTTTCTCTGTAGCCGGAGCGTCAATTCGGCACACAGCACGTCGTCGGCATTGTTTGCCGAGCTGCCGTGAACTATTCATAATGTTCTAAAACGGTAAAGGCACAGAGAGCACTGCACATTAGCGATAAAACACGACGCCAACGGAGCCAACGCGTCACGCCGTCGCCTCGAAGGCCTCGATAAGCGCCTTCTTAGCACCGGTGGCGCCGTCCCGCGGTCAAAGTCGGCAGCGCACAAAGCTCTCCCATAGAGTGACGAAGAAGTTTCGTGACCAGTGAAAGGTATTGAGGGACTATGCTCATACTGTGTTGCTGGTCACCTTCGGCGGAGAAAATTAAACCACACACAAAACACCACTCAAGCACGCACTGATTGCCATCGTGGTTCTCACTGCACTAGCGGTCACATTCACCGACATATAATGGGGTGCTTACTACTCACGCAGCTTAGGAGTGCTGCTGTGTGGTTCAGACTTCACGCTCAAGAGCGAGCCGTTAAACACTAACACACAAGAACAACGGCTTCACAAGGCCAAGCCACGCTGAGGCATAGGAGGATCATATTTCCAGCAGATTATGAAAGTAGACAAGCAAAAACGAAAAAACGGCGCCCTTGGGCTCTCGTCTCGGTTCTTAGATGAAAGAAAAGAAAAGAAGTCGATCCACGTCGACATTTGACGCCCGTGTAAAAAAAAAGACATTTTGGCAGCACACTTTAAAATTAGGGGCGCAGCAAAAGTAAACACATTAGGCGACTTTTGTGACAGTCATCTATAACCCTCCTGTCAAAATGCGACCTCATACACCACGAAGCTTTCTAGTGCAATATATTTGTTAATTCCTTTTCACGTTGAAAACGACAGCGAAGGCAGCATGGCCTGATACTCTCTTGAAATTGTGCAAGCATATCAGGTATTGCATCATACGCTGACTTTTTCCGGGCATTCGACGTGCAGTTGCCCGCGTATATATATATATATATATATATATATATATATATATATATATATATATATATATATATATATATATATATATATATATATATATATATATATATATATATATAGTTTGGCGAAGTAGGTGGCTTCGGCTGCCGCATGAGTATAAGTATGAGACGCAGCACTTCAATGATATGCCAATTATGTGTCGACGTTTCGGTCAGTCTCTGACCTTGATATATATATATATATATATATATATATATATATATATAGAGAGAGAGAGAGAGAGAGAGAGAGAGAGAGAGAGAGAGAGAGAGAGAGAGAGAGAGAGAGAGGGAGATAGTGCTGGAAACTCATAACCACGTGGCAGTGGTGGTAGAACGGACGGAAAGCTGCAGTGTGTGGAGCAGCGTAAACGACACGCAAGGCAGGAGCCCCAAGCATAACTGCGTGAGAGGTTTGCGCCCCGCGCTACATGTCATTCCGCGGGGTGTCCCCAACAGAGAGCGGCGGCCGGCTCGGTGCAAGCGTGGCGCAAGCACCAAGCGCGCCTTCCGTGCCATAACTGGCACCCACGCAGCGTACTCTTCTTTACGTGCCTCGTCAATAAATGTCGTCCGCAGACGCTGCCATCAGCCACAGGAAAAAGTGATTAACGTGCCTGGGCTAAATGGGTTCATCGCGGAAAGCTGTCGAGAGCGCGTTGCGCAAGGAAAAAAGGGCCGTTTCGTAATAGGCGCATAAAATGTGAGTTGTCGGGAATGTGCGTTATGTGGGCCAAATTGGTGCATTAGTGGCGTGGACTTTGAACGAGCGCACAGCGACAGCGAAGACAGCCACAACGACGAGGACGTCGACGCGGCAGGTCAGCGTGGAAAAAAAAAATGTCCTGCGTATCAACGACACTAGAGGGTCCCCGTGGTCATGTGAAGCTAGACACCGACTGCCTCGATCACATCGCGCAAGAGCGCGGAGGGAAAGCGCGAAAATAAGGTGCACGTAACTTGATGCGGTTATTTCCGTTCTCATCTTCGTTTTATGAAGCAAACAGTTCATTCGTTTTTTTTTTGTTTTTTTTCGTGGCATTACGGTCTCGCGGCCGTATCCTTAAGGCTTCGGATATTTAATGCGCTTGTTTTTTTTAAGCGCCGGTACGTACGCTTCAGCCATTACTCGCTAACTCGCTAGCTTAGGCTTGAGAATGTGTCCAAAAGGGCGCTGCGAAATTAATCATTTTCAGTTACGCTTGCTTAGACACAAGCAAGAACACACGTTTAGGCGAAGATGGAGGCTGTACGTGCACGATGAAAAAAAAATGTTGGAAACCATGACTGAAGGGGAATGTCGCCTCAGTCAATGCCGACAAGTGATCTTGTCTACCTCAGAGCAATGAGGTCGTGATCAGCCTGTCTACGCCCACTGCAGGGCAAAGGCCTCTCCCATAGAACTCCAATTGCCCCTGCCCTGTGCCAACTGGACCCAATTTATCCCCGCAAACTTCCTGATCTCGTCTGCCCGCCTAACTTTCTGCCACCCCCCGCTACGCCCCCCTTGTCTAGGAAGGCACTATGTTACCTTTAATGACCAACGGTTGTCTTGTCTTCGCATTATATGGCCCGACCACGTCCATTTCTTCTTCTTAATTTCTATTAATATGTCCCTAACACGCGTTTGTTCCCTAACCCACATCGCTCTCTTCTTGTCCCTTAAGGTTACACCTACCATTTTGCGTTCCATAGCTCGCTGCGTCGTCCTCAATTTAAGCTGAACCCTCTTAGCCTCCAAGTTTCTGCCCCGTAGGTGCGTACCGGTAGGATGCAGCTGTTATACACTTTCCTCTTCAGAGACAATGGTAAGCTACCATTCATTATCTGATAATGCTTGCCGAATGCACTCCACCCCATTCTAATCCTCCTAATTGCCTCAGCCTCATGATTCTGATCAGGGGTCACTACCTGGCCTAAGTACACATATTCACTTACTACTTCCAATGCCTCGCCAGCTATCTCAAATCGCTGTGCTTGCCCAAGGCTATTGAACATTACTTTGGTTTTCTGCATATTAATTTTCACGCCCACTGTTCTACTTTGCCTGTTTAGGTCAGTAATCATGCTTTGTAATGCATCTCCCGAGTTATTTATCAAGGCAATGTCATCGGCAAATCTGAGGTTACTCGGGCATTCACCATTAACCCTCACCGCCACCTGTTCCCAATCCAGTGTTCTAAATACTTCTTGTAAACATGCTGTGAATAACATTGGAGAGATTGTGTCCCCTTCTTACGCCTTTCCTTATAGGTATTTTGCTGCTCTCCATATGTAGGACAATGGTGGCTGTGGAGCCGTTGTAGATGTCTTCCAGTGGTTTAGGTAGTGCTCGTCTACGCCCTGAATAGTTTTTTTTTGCTTTTTCTGGGAGCCCACAGTGATCTTATATTTCACGGTCACTGACCTCTGGTACCCGGTAGCTAGCTCAGTCACATTCCGAACATTCTTCTTCTGTTCATATGCAATGGTCATTAAAGTCAGCGTTTACATGACGCATCTCTAGAAACTGGCCTCAGACTTAGGATTCCTTCCCGTTGTACAGCTTTACTTCGAGCCGCTCAGTCTGTTTACCGTTGTTGTCCTCGTCGCTTTAAAGATGGCATCACACTGGTCAGACCGCTTCTGCAGTACTCGCTTCATACCGTTAATCTTACTCCTCATCGGCATTAGAAAATCGAATTTCCGGCTCATCTTAACGAAAGCAGTACAAAAGTAAAAAATCACAAGAAACCGCAGTTGCGGCCGCCACTACTGTGCGGACGCACATAGAGGACAAACTTATTTGTGCAGAGAACATATGTTATTTCCGCAATTGCTGCTGCTTCTTATCTCATAGATGAACCCTTTATTCGGCAACACTATTAAATGTGGCAAGGATCATCACATTTCTCGCATTTTTTTTCTTTTTTTATGTTTGTCTTAATGTTAAGTATAACATCTATAGTAAAGTTAAAGCGAGGTATGTCTCTTAGCCATACTTTCTGTTGTGCTCCATCGAGCAACTCTACATCGACAAGGCTGGGGGCCCCGAAGCAGTTGTGGCTTGCGCAAGGTTAGGTAGGAATATGCGAAGACAAACATGTGAAAATGCAGGTATATGTGTCAATAAGTGCCTCGATCTCGGGCCATTACAACTGTCAAACTATTGATGCCAGGTATTGATGATGATTTGTGGGGTTTAACGTCCCAAAACCAGCTCTGATTATGAGAGACGCCGTAGTGGAGGTCTCCGGAAATTTCGACCACCTGGGGTTCTTTAACGTGCACTGACATCGCACAGCACACGGGCCTCAACATTTCGCCTCCATCGAAATGCAGCCGCCGCGGCCGGGATGATGCCAGGTATTATCACTGTCGATTGTCACATGCCTTTTATAGAACTGGTAATGTCTGTGAGAGCTCCTTTCTTCTTTTCTTTAGTTTACGAAAAAGTTGTTGCTACATTTGTTGCTGTGGTTGTTGTTGTTCCAATACCCCGCATATACTGAGGATGGGGTTTTGCAGGACCCGAAACTCGAGCATCTCCCGTTCTTTCTTTTGTTCATTATCTCCGCTCTTTCACAGGTTTTTCTATGCTACCGTGGCGTCATTTTCTTTTCTGCGGAAGAGCAACGTTTCAGTGCTCAAGAATCAGCGCGAGAAACGATAAAGGAAGAAACAAATGCTGGAAAAAGAAACAGGTGGCACATTTCCCTTTATTCGCAAAGTGCGTCGCCTCGACGCTCAAGGAGCACTTCACAAGAAACACGTACGCTGCACAGATGCAGTAAATGATGCGCGCGCTACAATGAAAAATATGCGAAAGCTAGAGTGTAGGATTGACAGAACGCTACCTGTACAAGTCTCGTTGTAAAGAGTGCTTACCGCACTTCTGCCTGCGGAGCAAAGAGAAACAAATGTGGTCAGCCTGCACTAGTGACGATTGTTGTTTAGTTAGGAAAGGACGCTAATTTCTGCAGCCCATGTAGGGAGCACGGCTAAGCGTCCGTGGGGGGTGGGAGAAAGGGAGAGAAAGAGATAGAGGCGAGAGAAAGGCCGTAGTGGAGGGCTCCGGAAATTCCGACCACCTGGGGTTCTTTAACGTTCACTGACAACGCACAGTACACGGGCCTCCGGCATTTTCGCCTCCATCGAAAATGCGACCGCCGCGGCCGGGATCAAACCCGCGTGTTTTTGGGTGGCAGCCGAGTACCGTAACCACTATACAGCACCGCGGCGGAGCAAGGCCGGACTAAGATCGGAGCTTGTGGCCGACCAGGCTTCTTCCGGCTTCTAAAAAGGCCAATTAAATCACGTGATTTGTCTCGCGACTAGCTGTTATATGGTTTTGGCGGGAACATGCCACGTGAATAGGTGTGACGTCGTGTTACGTGATTTGGGCCACGTGTCCAGGTACGAATTGGCTTGGCGGGCAATATCCGGTTGTGATGCCCTCCTCCTATCATAGGGGCAAAGCTCCTTAGGGTGTGGGTCGTTCCCTCCTCTGTAGTAGTAGTAGTAGTAGTATGTATGTAGCCACCTCGCGCCGCCGGAAGGCTTGCGTTCGAGAGCTCGCGCGCCGGGACGCTCGCGCGAGCTCTCTCTCTTCCATCTGCTGTCTTGTGAGAGAGAGAGAGCGAAAGGCGCGCGTTGACTATGGAAACGCTCTTTCTTCGATGAACGCTCCACCAGCTCGCAAAGAAGGAGAACGCGCCCTCACCCGCGAGAGACAAGCTTGACGCAGGCAGCGTCTTCTAGCGAGTTTCTTGATTGAGAAATACCGACTGCTCGCGCTGGAGAGCTTCGCCCACTGATCATCATTCACTCCGTGGATATGCTGTGAATTTTTTTTCCTTTCTCACCCTCACGTCATTCCTCCTCTCTCTCAGCACCTATTTCCAGCACTTGCTGTACTATGCCAGCAGCTCACGCTATACTTCACCCTCTCCCTACTCCTTTTACCCTCCTCACACACACTTCCCTCTCCCACCCGTTTTTTATAATGTAATATATAATGCCATACAATATTATCTACTCTTTCCCCTCCTCCTTGCGAGAACTCCTTAGGCTTGTATTAGCAAGCGCCATTGTCAGTTGCGACGATGATTCCCTTGCTACCGAGTATGCGTGCATGAAAGCGTAAAATAACTTTATTGCTGAAGGAGGAGCGAGGGTAGGGGAAAGGAGAGTAAAAAGAAGGCAAGTCAGTGAACTGGAGTACCAGGCGGTACAATAGATTTCAGTACTCCACCCAATGAGGTGCAGGCGTTCGCAGGCTGCACAAGTGGATCACCTCGACAGAGTTGAAAATATCTCCCTTTGTTTGAAAAACAAAATAAGAAACGAAAATAAGATTTTCCTGTATTCGATCAACGGTTAAGAAAGGTTGTCTTCATTCTGGGCCGAAATGGGCGAGCTTTTCATATTTATTTTAATTTTTCAACGTATGGTGCACTAAAGGGTCGACCAGATGGTTTCATCGCACAAACCACTAGCTGAAGAGAGCGCAACTACGTTTTTGTTTAGCCGCGTTTTTTAGGAATATAACCGGTTCCTAACTCCTTTTACCTTTTTACGCATCCACGTACGCACACGCACAGGCGCTTAAAGAAAATTATGCATGAACGCGCAAAAGAAGACTGGTAGTGACCGCATACCAAAACGATCAGGAACAATGTCTAAGCACTTAAATGTCATATTTAACGTCGCCAGAACAATCCACGCAAGTATATATAGTTCGCGCAAAGGTTGTTTTACCGAGCGGGTGACACTAATAACAGGTACTTATATTTACAGAAATTGCATAGCAAGGGCAACTGAATTTTAAAGACCAGACGCCTGAATAGTTAATGCCGCAAAATAAAGCCATCTCCTTGTACCATCGCTCGCGTTATATAATATCCTTTCTTTTTTCTGCCCCTGTGGCGAGAGATGAAACTCAAGCCTTCAACGGAGCAATTTATCAGCTTGAATGACGGCTTACTCGACCTGCACAATCCATCATACTAAGGAAGGGCGAAGAAGTATCTCGATTGCGGTTGTGCTTGAGACAATTATTCACTTTTATCATCGCAAAAAAGAATAACCCTTTCCCGACCCTCTCCTCCAAAGCCTTCTTCTCATTCCAGAAAAAAAAATGAGAGAAAGAAAGACAACGAAATTGCGCAGCACACTCGAAGTTCCCGACGCTCCTTCATCTCCGCGCCGTAATTGAATGCACGCGAAGCCGAGACAAGACGCGTGAAACTTGTTTTTAATCCTTGCGACATTATGCGAATGAGGCAGGCGTAACAACATAACGTCGTTTAAATTAAGGAACCATTCATATGCATCGCACCAGAGAAGGAGAGAAGGAGGTGGAAGGTGTTCATATTTAAACTTATGAAGAACACGGTGGTAATTGTCTGCCTTCCAGAGAATATTAGCATGTTTGAAATTGCTGATGTGTCGCGTGGCATTGGAGAAAAAGATTATTTGTGGAGCCAGGTATTATTATTATTATTATTATTATTATTGTTGTTGTTGTTGTTGTTGTTGTTGTTTCGATCTGCAAACCTATAGCTTGCCAGCAATCTCGCGCACAAGCCATTTCACGACGTAACGCCCTAAGATGAACGAAACATGGCAGTCGTCAGCAGTCGCAGGCAGGTGTCACAACCCTTCTGAAGAAGTCGATACACCTCCTCAAAAAAGTCCGGTGTCAACGTAGAAACAACACGCCATTCCCTCCATCGCGTGGAGAGCACTGCAGATGCGCGGATGTTAAAACAGACTCAGTGCGCCGATGCAAGAAGTGCAGCGCGCTTCAAATGCTGCCGTGACTTTTTTTCAAGTTGCATAAAACGGTAATGCGGTGATCCCGATGTTTCAGAACCTTGTCAGCGTAGGCGAGAATAGTGCGCAGAGGCATACCGCCGGGATGTCACGAGCCTCCTCAACAGTTTCGACACACAAGGATGGCGGTGTGGCGACCTTAAAGAAGGAAAATAATTGGCGCCGGCTTGCTTTATATAGGATGTCAGGGGTCTCTTGAAATTATCGTTGGCATGAGCTGCAAGGCACCGGGAGAAAGTTCGTCAGCTGTCTCATCCAACGACTCTGTTAATCCCGTGCACCACTGTTCCTTGACAAGGTACAACAATCTTTTTAGGGGCGAAGCTCCTTAGGGTGTGGGTCGTTCCCTCCTCTGTCGTAGTAGTAGTAGTATTAGTAGTAGTATGTATGTATGTAGCCACCTCGCGCTCGCCCTCGGCACGTGCCTCCCGTCGCGCGGGCTCTCTCACTCTTCCATCTGCTGTCTTGTGAGAGAGAATGAGAGAGAGACAGAGAGCGAAAGGCGCGCGTTGACTATGGAAACGCTCTTTCTTCGATGAACGCTGTACCAGCTTGCAAAGAAGGAGAACGCGCCCTCACCCGCGAGAGACAACGTTGGCGCACGCAGCCTCTTCTAGCGAGTTTCTTGATTGAGAAATACCGACTGCTCGCGCTCGAGAACCGTTCACCGGCCACCCATGTGTGTGTATATATATATATATATATATATATATATATATATATATATATATATATATATATATATATATATATATATATATATAAAGTACTGCAGGCACATTCAGGGCCCAAGCAGGAGTGGATACGTACATAGGTAATAATAATAAGCATTGAAACAACGAAAAAAAAGTACATGCATACATATATACATACTCTTAAACGCCATATATATACAAAAATAGGAGAAAAACAATAAGTAAAACGACTGATAGGTAGAACAACTACAACAGTGTGCTCTGTGCGTATAAGCAATAAGGTAAGTGCCGACACAAAATACTGCAGCTCTCAATATACTGCAGCTCTAAAAAAATTTTTTTTGATCGCCTATGCCCAACAAGGTACACCAAAAATCATAAAAATAAAAAGGATACTATTATCTCCTATTTTACCATTTGTTCTATGAGCTCAGCGCTATGTAGCCATGTCGATGGGAGCACTGGATATAGGCACTGGATCTTGACTTGCAATGAAGAGCCGGTGGGAGATTTCACTTGTGCGTAGTTGAACCATAAGGATTCGTAGTGTGCGCGTTAACTAAATTAATCCCGAACTCGGCACGATCTACGATGAACATGCGGAGCTTCGCCCACTCATCATCATTCACTCCGTGGATATGCTGTGAATTTTTTCTTGTTTTTTTTTCCCTTGAGCAACACCAAACTCTAATAATTGCCGCGACGTCTACGGTGAAGACTGGTTGTCCTAAATCCTGTCTGCTTGGGTGCCGGAGAAAGGTTTAGTTTTCGCAACTGAGGCTGCTCATAGTGACATAGGTATAGGTTGTTGAATGACACGGCTATCTTTCAAATTATTATCCTCATCGTAGCTGCTGGCAACTGCCAACGATGGTTTTGCTCATCTGTCACCAGAAAAAGAAGAAATAAACGCGGGAAGTAAGGGGAGAACTAGGGGAGGGGGGAGGAGAGGGAGGGGGCATCGACTGTGCGCACACTTACAACGCCTTAGCGCGGTCATCAATATCAGTAGAAAAATAGCAGTGTCACACCGTGGTAAGTAAACTGAATGTCACACTTCAACATTTCTTTTTCATTGAAGTTAACCAGGACTAACTTGAGCGCTTAAAGAGCCATTTGCAATAGTAGGCAATGAAAAGAAAATATTCTGGCAAAGTAGACGGCTAAATATTGACGATTTACAAAACTATGGCGACCGCAACAGCAACAGCCGAAAACCTTCAAGGTTGCCTACTCCTGAGTGTGTATTCTTAGGAAAATCTTTTGTATTTTCTGTTGCTTCAGTTCTTGTGTATCTTCCGGAAATGCACTGCTAAATGCATTTTTTTTTTCGCGGGCGGGGAAAGGCAGATTACATTTGTTAAAATGCTCTGAACTGTAATGTGGCTGTACAATTTCACCTCCAGACAATTGCCGTCCCCTGCACTCCGTGACGAAGCCGACAGCGGACAGCGAGGCTATCTTAGTTACGCCCATCGGTATACGCCGGGTGTTACACCGAGTGTAACAGCGCGGAGTTACACCTTCACATCAGAGTTCTCAAGCACTCTATGCAATATTCCATGCCGCCATGTTTTATCTTGTTTTTTTCCCAGGGCATTCCTACGGTTTAGATATTGTCACATCATGCAGGCTCCCTTGTGTAGCCTATATAGTTGTTAAGACAACATTCTACAGGTTTAGATATTGTCACATCATGCAGGCTTCCTTGAGTGTCCTATATAGTTGTTAAGACACTTGCCTGAGGAGGGTTCAAACCCTTGCACCGGAAACACAGAGAGAGGGAGACAGAGAGAAAGCACCTTAATGAAAAACCAGAGAATTCTGCCGGCGTAGAAATGGGCGCCTACGTACTACTCGGCATAGAGAGGGGGACTGGACATCAAAGGCCCTATAAGTAGGAGGGCAGGAAAGAAACCGATTTGTCATGTACAGGAAATATATCAGTTTCAATGTAGGTCTCCTGAAAGCTTATCGATCAGGTTTATGTCCTCCAGAAAGTTGAAAAATATTTTAGAGCTTGACGTTGCAGGGAAAGGGAGGGCACGCGACCTAGTATTCGTTCGAGACTTCGTGGTACTTGGGAAGCAGGGCTACAACTTCGGTGGAGATAAGTTTTTCCTTCTCTGTATGCCAGGCATTCCAGCCTCAAATGAGGGCCCACTCTTCTTTGAGCTAATGCCGGGATGTGCAAAGCAATTTGCTTAGAGCAGAATCTCCATGGGGGAAACTTTAAACGTATCAGTAGGTTTGATCACTGCAGGAATGGGGGCAGCTATTTCCAAGACGGCTTGGCTAAATCTAAGTCAGCGTAGGTTGTAGAAATGCTCCCAAGGAAGTGGTTTCGAACTTGGGTGATGTGCCTAAGATGATTGCGCAAAACTCCATGCTTGCTCCAGACGTCAAAAGGAAGGCGGCATCTTGCTTCCGCCACCGTCCCGATACGGGACGATCCTTTTGGAAAGTGAAGGCATAATAGCATAGAGTTGTTGCATGCTGCATCGAGTTTCTCTTTGCTGGCTTATGGTAATCGCTGTAGTATCTGTGGGCTGTAGCGCAGAATGCCATCCACATAAGCTTTGTGTGTAGGAGCACCACAGAGTGGCAGTCGCTGCCCCATCGTGCTCTCGCCATGTATCGGAGCACTTGTGAGTCTACAGGTATTCGTGCGCAAAGCTTGCTCACTTGCGGCGACCAAGACAGGCTTCTTTCAATCACCACACCGAGAAACTTTTGACTTCTCACGTACGGAAGAACGCGTCCACCGACTATTAATGGATAATTTTTCATGCTACTCAGAGAAAAAGCCATGACGACGCTCTTTCCTAAAGAGAGATGCAGACCTTGATGTGTAAAATAGAGCGAGGTGATTGCTAGTGCTTTCTGTGACCGCTATTGAGTGATGTAGCTTGAGCGTGATGCACTCCATATGCAGACGTCGTCTGCATACATTGGGATGCAAACACCACGTGGCAACTTTTCCTTCAAGTAAATTAGTATAAGATTCAACGACGATGGGCTGAGTACTGCGTCGTGTGGTACATCCTTCTTAATAGAGTGCTGGACAGTACGCCCTTCTGCGGTATTCATAAATAGTTGTCGCCCTTGCAAATAATTCTCAATAATGCATGCGTATATCCTTCCTCTAAGATCAACGGGCCTCAGTGCTTCAAGTATGGCATCGTCCAACATAGAGTCGAATGTGGGCTTGAAAACAAGAAAACAGCAAATGGTATGTATTCCTTGGCAAGTTATTCTTCAACAGAACAAACAAAGGCGACCACATTGTCAGGTATCGACAGGTTTTGCTTATATTCGTTCATTTCCTGGGGGTAGATTGCATCGTAAACAAATTTTTGTTCCATGTCCATTATTCTGCTGCAGATGCCTACTATGCTACGACGGCACAGGCTATAGGCAAAGACAGCTTCGTGGTAAAATTCCAGCATTTTTCCGCGTTACCATGCGGCGGACTTGTGAGACAACGGTAAAAAGCATGAACACGAAGAAGCAGCTTGCTATCGTCCATATAAGTGCCCGAGAGTTTCAACTATAGCGCGCGCGGAGTCCTAAACGATGTCACCATTCTTGTCCAATTGCCTTTCTTCGCGCGCCTTTCGAAAAGGCCCGAACTACGGCCTTTATCGGGCAATCGCTAACAGAGGCTGAGAGTGAAATCGCACCGAACGAAAGAAACCCTCACACAACATCACTAAGTGTGATAATGTCACCCACTAGTGTGGAACTTCCTTCCTTTGAGTTGGACACTGCGTGAAATAAAGCTGTATACACGTTAACGCTTTTCACAAGGAGCAAGTAAACGACAATATATTTTTTTTTTCAAACGCCAGATAACAACTCAAGGGAACGGAAACGAGATTGTCGACGAAGCGAAGCGTTAATCAGTCATGGTGTGAAAAACCTTTGAGGGGAAAAAAAAAGAAACCACCTGACACACTCCAAAGGATGGGAAGGTAATTAAAAAGCCATTATACACGATATCACTGCACTAGGTTCCATTTAAGAACATTCGAACCTAACGGGAGTGCCTGACGTGTCACTAAACTGGAGTGAGACATGTGTAGGCAAATCGAGACACATTTCATTAGTCTTTTCTACGTGCTGTTTTCTTTTTTATTCCCCTGCGTTGCGTCCCCATGGAACCTTGCGAAGTAAAAAAGAGAGAGAGAGAGAGAACTTCTCTAGACAAGCGCCACGTTGAATTATTTTTTTTTTCGTTTTATACATGCGTCTCGTCCGTGTCCACGTTTCTGAAAGAAAGTATTCATTACATATAGTTGATTTATTTCTGCGAATTCCACTAGCATCTCCCCTTTGATATTCCGATCGCCTATACTGTAGTTCCCATCTGCCTGTTCTCCTTTTAGTTTCTTTCCTATTTTCGCGTTGAAATCCCCCATAATAAACGTACATCGGTTGCGTGCTTTGTCTAACTCGGAAACAAAAAAACGAAATAGGTTTCATAATGTGCAGTACTCCAGGTATGGTACAAGTCAAGGAAATGGTTGGTAAGGTCAAAATTAGTGATCGCGGAGTAGTAAGAGCGACGATAAGTGTCAATCTCAAGCGAACAAGAACAAAGTTACTTGTACGGAAACAGGCCAACCTCGATGGCGTCAGGGCAAAAAACTGAAGAATTTAGAAATTCACTTAAGAACAAGTATTAGGCTCTACAACAGGACGAAAATGGTGACATGGAGATGAACGAAAACCTTACCAGGCTGATCACCGAATCAGAAATTGAAGTAGGAGGCCAAAGCACTGAGGCAAGATGCAAATAAGTGCTCTCAAACTACTCAAAATTTAATTAAGCAACGCCAACAGATGAGAATAACTCAAGAGATCAGATAGAATTCGCCGAGCTGTCCAAGCTCATCGACAAAAGTAGAGTCAGTGACATAGGCAACCACAACGTGAAAAAAAAAATAGAAGCAGCCATCAGAAAAGGGGGCAGCATCAAAACAAGTGGGATAAAGTTTTGTGCGGCAAAGAACATAATGCATGCAGTGAAAGATAGGCAGGGCAACACCGTTAATAACTTCAGTGATATAGCCAAGGTGGCCGAAGACTTCTATTCGGAACTCTACAGCTCAAATACGAGACACCTCACCATGAGTGAAATAAGCACCGATCAGGACACCGATCTTCCATGCGTCACTACAGACGACGTTAGGAAAGCAATATTCAGGGCATGTCCCGCGAGAAAGCAGCTGGAGAAGACGGCATAACCGCCGACTTGATCAAAGATAGAGGAGACTTCCTAACTAGAAAGCTCGCGACACTATACTATACACACTATGCCTCAGAACTTCGAATATACCATAAATCTGGAAAAATGCAAATACTCTATTATTACACAATAAGTGACATGTAAAAGACTTGAAAAACTACAGGCCAATCAGTCTACTCTCAGCACCATACAAAATATTCACAAAGGTTATCCCTAACAGAATAAGGGTCACACTTGAATTTAATAAACCAAGAGAGCAAAGCAGGGTTCAGAAAAGCATACTCCACCATAGACCACCTTCATGTGATCAGTCAAGCAATCGGGAAATCCGCTGAATACAACAGACCCTTCTATATGGCTTTCATAGGCTACGAAAAGGCTTTCAACTCGGTAGATACCAGCAGCTCTGGAGGCATCGCGCCGTCAAAAAATATGTGACAGTTGCGTAAATATAATTGCCAACATCTACAAAGATTCTACAGCCACCTTACTCCTCCCTAGGAAAAGCAGGAAAATCCCAACGCAGGAAGGTGTCACACAAGGAGATACAATATCTCCAATGCTGTTTACTGCATGTTTGGAAGAAATCTTCAAAAGATTAGACTGGGACGAAACAGGGCTAAGGATTAACGGCGCATATCTGAGTAGCTTACGCTTTGCCGACGACATAGTACTCTTCAGCAATGATGGCGACGAATTGCAGATGATTGAAGATTTAAGCCGAGAAAGAGCTAAGGTAGGATGAAGGATGAACATGCAGAAAACAGAGATAAAAACAGAGAAAACAGAGAAAAAAAAACATGTCTTCACGATTGAAAACCAGACATTAGAAGCCGTACAAGAATGCGCATATCTAGGGCAGCTACTGACAGGAGAATCCACTCATGTAAAAGAAATACACCGAACAATAAGCATGGGATGGCGCGCACACGGGAGACATTCCCAACTCATGAACGGAAACCTACCACTATCACTCAAGCGGAAACTATATAACTACTGCATCTTGCCAGTAATGGCATACGGGGCACAAACTTGGAGAATTACAAAGCTAGAGAGGAAGTTAACCACAGGGCGAGTGATGGAACGAGAAATGATAGTCGTTCCATTAAGAGATAGGAACATAGCCGAGTAGGTCAGGGAACAGACCGGAGTGATAATCGAAGTTAAGAAGAAAAAAATGGGCATGGGCAGGCCACGCGATGAGAAGGCTAGACAGTCGATGGGCATTTAGAACGACGGAATGGATACCAAGAGAGGGTGAGCGCAGCCGTGGACGACAGAGAGCAAGATGGAGGAAAGCATTTAAGAAATATGCAGGCATGAAATAGAATCAGCTGGCGCAGGACAGGGAAGGACGGTGAGCATTGGCAGAGCCCTTCGTCCTGCAGTGGACATAAGATGGGCTGATGATGTTGATGTGTCTCGTGCATTCTTTGGCCGTGCTTGGTCCTTAATTGCGTCATAAAACGCTCATGCGTTATTGTGACGTCTTTGTCTCATGGAACCTTCGACTGGCATCGCTTCAGCAACTCCAGGCCGCATTATACGAGTGTCTTGCTTAACACATCAACATTCTTACGAAATGACACCAGTTAAAAGGAACTGAAACGTAACTTACTGGGAGTTTTCAACGGCTTACATCTAGTAGTTGATGTATGGTAGTGGTTACTACCAATCATAATCACTGCATGGTTTTAAAATGTAAAACCCCAGGAATCAATCAATCAATGCTAATTTTTGTTACTACCGCGTGATCGAAGAAGCCGCGTGCACATAAAAGTGCACAACTTCGTTAAATGTGTTACGGGTACTTTCAAGAGCTTCACGTAACGATCCTGTGTTTCTTGCAATCGTCAGCGTATAGGCGACAACAAAACGCTTGCAGGACCGGAAATATAAGTAAACTGTGCCGTCAGTTGACCAAATGCCCCGGGCAGCTCTAACACAAATTCACCCCCATATACTTCGAATTCAATGTAACAAGAAAAGAACGTCAGCTGCTGGCTTAACTAGGCAAAGAAATCGTTTCGTTAAAGTCAGGGAGGGAATCGGGTGGAGGCACTTTGCTTCGACGACGCAACGAAAAAAAATTCAGAGCGCTACCCTAACCGTTGCGGGGTCCCTGTAGTGTAAACAGTCTGTAGTTTGTCCGAGACAAGCGGACTCAGTCTACAAAGGCGACATGGTCGTCGACTGTGGTTGGCAGCGTGCTTAGCTCAGTTATTGACGGAACTCGTTTCCTCCATCCTTCGTTCTCAAGAGAGGACTCGTTAAAAACCCGCTCGCTCCAACTGAGGCTTTTTCTTCAATGTATTGCGTCAATTACGCGCGAACATAAATAAATAAATAAATAAATAAATAAATAAATAAATAAATAAATAAATAAATAAATAAATGACCCAGCACAATGCACATTTCTGTTCTCTTAACACTTCTACTTTTCTTATATTTACAAAGAAAGTCAGAAGTTCGGGCCTTATTTTTTTTCCCATCATGTACTTGTCCCCTTATTTCATTTTATTTATTGTTTGTTTTCAATATTCATACCTGCAGACAGAGACAGCCAGGAAACTACATAATATGCACAGTGTATTCTTTTCAATCGCGTTCAACGCATTAAAAATTACTGAAATAAAAAATCTAGTGATAAAAATTTTTTTGTTTGCTCAAGTAAATATGGTAATGAGTGAGGATTCCTGCTAAGCACTCGTGAACGTACACTTGTTTCACTTCACTACCCCGATTGCAATACGCGCGTAAACATCGCGAAAAAAAAGAAAAGTGAATCAGGAAGCTTTTATAGGAACTACGAATCATTCATCTAGCTACATATACCGCGTTGCTATATGTCGTACCAGTCATCTGCGGCTCTTCCAGTGATCGTCAACAGCGGGCCGAATTTCCGTG